>BJKM01000901.1:0-167816 GCA_015082035.1 Chaenogobius annularis
CATTAGAAGAGTTTTTGCCCTGTGTTTGTTGTGTAATTTACTTGTGTGATGTCATCAATTACAAACAGGAAGTGAAGTTATACACCTAAAAACCTTTTATATTTTTTAGTAAAATTCAAAATAAATGTAAATGTATCTTAACTGCATTTTAGTTCGATGAGTACTCCAACTTGTCATCGGCACTTTAAGAAAAGCATGAATTTGAAATGCTAGAAAGGATTACGTTTAAAATATACAACTTGACCAGATGTTTTAATTAAAAGCTAATAAGTAGTTGTTTTACATATTCAGGATATATTTATTATTACTCATTACTCAGCAGGCAACAAGCTAATTCCCATGGTCTCATTTAATAAGTAAATTTGAATATAAATGTCTGTTTCCCGTTCTAAAGTCTGGTGTTGTGGAGCAGTTGGTTCAGTTTTGAGTGGGAGTCTGTGGGAGCGGACCCTCTCACTGCGGCTAACCCAAACATCTGCACGGGCTCCGCTGTCAGACGCTGATAACGTGCTCGACTACTTCACCACCATCTGCCGACGATGAGTGCAGCTGTGATTACCTGAGCGGCGCTTTGGACGGCAGAGTAAGTTCTTTTGTATTTTCGCTGGTAATTTACACATTTTGAAAAGTCTGTTTGCAAAAAGGACAAGACAAAACATGTTTTACTTATTTCAAAAGCTTTTTACTTCCAACTTCCATAAACTCGCAAACAAGGCTGATCTTATGTACTTCTATCCTATTCAGAAATGGTTTGTGTACATTTCTTGACAGCGTTTAGTTTGGCAAGCAAAATAAAACATCTCCATATTTCCACATTTAATTCGCAGATATATCAGACTACTCAGGGGCATAACATAATTTACCCTTATACTATGCAAAAATTGGTCTCGACTTCCACCCATTGGTCAATTTCAATCTGAAGGTACTGCTCTAAGATGCTAGACTTTATACAGCCTAAAGTAGATTAGTCTTTGCTTGAAACTTGCCTTGCATTTGTTTACTTATTAATTTGTGTTTTTCTATTTTTTGGGTCAATTTCCCCCTTAAAAGTTTTGGGTAATTATATATCCTATTCTCTCCCTCCCTTACGATTACTATTGTCCATTTACTATTCCTACTATTACGGATTACTACTGTCCAATTAGAAGTGTATCTGTTTACGCCCATATATGTCCAGTACAGGCTATGCCCATTTTTGTTAGCAGAAGCCCTAAACCTATGTACGAGGAGAATAACTTGCACAAGCCAATGATATGCTGAATTGGTTTGAACTATACAACGTAAACTGCATAAACTGCCGCGAAAAAAACTAGAATACGTCCGGGTCAGGTTGATTTTTCTAATATGTTAAATCCTATTTCACTCAAATACAGTAACTTCAGCGACACGACTCAGAACTCGACTAGAACAGACTGCAGCATGGAGCGTTGCCGTTTCCTTTCACTGTAAACTATAATTGCTTTAGCGCCGCAGCTTTCCGCTAAGACCTATTCTAAATATACCCGCCGCTTACCCACATGCTGGAAAATGAACAGCCAACAACTGATTATGCGTGACACCAATACATTGCACTTTAATTAGTTTTGACGCGCCATAATCACTACATTCTGGTTTAGTTTGTTTCTCCGTATCCCCCCCGTAATATGAATCAGTTGCAGTATTTACTATTAGCAAAGGTATTTAATCTTTCCTTTCTCTACCCCCCACCCCCCCCGGTCTCTTTTTTGCGAACCCTAACACATCACAGCGTTGCCTTCCTGAATATCACACAGCCTCCCGACGTCTTCATATCAAACGTCTTCATTGCCGCTCATCAAAACCGCACAACTCAAACAGCCCGGCCTTCAGATGTGGGCCCTGCGCCGAACGGAAAGCGGCAGAATGCTTCACTGATCGCTGACGGCGTTTGATAAGAGTTCACCGGGATGAAAGAGAGGGGAAAGAAAAAAAAAAAAAAAAAAGCCACAACTTTCTCGTCGAGGCTCTGGCCCCGTTGTAGTGAACGTGCAGTAAAGGTCGCGTACGGAAATCGGCGCGCGGATTCAATTGGAAGACGTCTCGGGATCGGGAAGAATAATGAGGGTCTCGAGCGGTAAACATGAGCAATCGATGTTTGACAGGAGGAAAATGCGCAAAGTGCCGACGAAAACAAGTGATCTATTCCGTTGGCGAGACATCGTTAGGTTATACTCGATTCAGAAGTCCGACGCATTGTCTCAGCGCACTGAACTTTCTGCATAAACTGTAATGCGTTTGATGTAGTCTTCAGATGGCTTTTCAAACTGAAAGGCGGGCGTAAACAAAACAGACCAACTCTTAATGGCGGGGAGCTATGTAGCCGCACACGATGGACGGAGTTCAAATAAGCAAAACATCTATTTCAGCACACCAGGGCATTGCATATATAAAGCCGAGCGATTCAAAGGACAGCCAAACAACAGGAAGGGAAATATCATGTGGAACTTTTTCTCTGCAGAGTTTATGCCACATCAAATGCACTTTGGACTACTCAGAAGTTGATTTTGATTTGTCTACATAAAATCTAAACCCTAAAAAGCTACATTCGTTGCTTGTGAAAAGAGGATTTCAGAGGATTTTGCAGACCACCGACATAAAGGCATTTTGCGACGATTTTTTTTTTTTGTCTCTACAAAGTCGCCATCCTTGATTCAAAGTGCTTGGAGTGCCTTGAAGCTGGAAAAGCGCTGTGTGAAAATGTGACCAGTTATCATCGCAAGAAAATCAGAACGACATAACATCATGTTTTTTATCCGACAAAAATGTACGGTTTTCGAAAAAGTTCTCAAAAAAAAAAAGAAAAAAAGGCAGATTTCTTTAAATAATTTCTCTTATCAAGTCTTAATTTAGCCCCGTTTTGGAGAGGTTTAGTCTTCACATTGTGCAGCCTTTTCATTTTAATTGTTTCTTTGTCATTGACTGTATTTGTTTAAATCAAGATTCTCGGTGCACATTTTAAACATTTGAGACAAGTTGACTGCTAAACTTATTCAAGAATCACCCCACTTGACAGAACATGTTTGTAAAGGTCTAAACTCCAGGGTTACAAGGTTTTAGACGGGATATTTAGTTTGTAAAGCACATTCTATTAGCAGCATTTCTTATATGATAAAGGCGACTTTTCAAATTTAGATTCAGGTCATTTTACTGCCTTGTGCAGGTCACAAAAACCTCCAAGTACTTACAAAATCTCTTCCAAAATGGCCCCCTCACTACATTTCCGCTCATCTTTCAACATCAATAGGTCAAACAGGTCCGTTATAAGACCGCGGCTTCATTTCTTTGCTTCCTGTAATCGGCGCTCACCTGACGGACACGCTGAGGTCGTGGGTCACTCCGCAAGTCAGTACCGCTTTGGTGCCTTTGATAACGCTCTGATCCTGAGGAGGGTGTGTTGATGCGGGTCCGGGCTGTGGACACAAATACATCCTGTTTAGAACGGGAAATATAAAGCACGACAAGCACATTTTCCAAAACTCATTTCAGACAGAAACGGACGCGCGGCTGTTTCCTTGAAGGATTCTCGTGGTTGATGACTACGCGGTGGGCAGAGAAGAGGCTTTTATGTCGGCAGGAATTGGCTTTATCGTCGCACCCGAACACCGCAATCCAACACCCGTTCCTACAGAAGCGGAAAGAAGTGGTGCTTAAAAACCGGATTGGAGTACCTGAGTGGAACTTCTCATTGGCGAGTCAATTTGAAAACGGCTCATAATGTAAAGTGTGCGTGTTGAAAACTCTCGGCTTGCGACTGCGACAACACTCAACGTCACAGGTTTTGCCGCTGCTATTATTGATACTTTTACTCATCTATCTACCACTACTGCAACCACACCATGCTGTAAATGTATTCCAACTATACTGCAAGGGATGAAACAATAACCATCATATTGTGAAATCTCAAGCGCAAACTTACAATGATTTCAACGACTGTTATGTACGCGTTTTAAATCCAATATAAAGCAAAGGAAACTGCACTGATTATATTTTTAAAGACTTGTTAAAGGTAGAACTCAAGAGAAATATAAGTAAACCGTTACAGTATTCTTCACCTGATGGGAAAAGTACAAGAAGAGTAAAAACGTTGCGCGTTGAAAGAAGTAATAATAAACTGTATATACTTTTATACTTATTTCAGGAGGTATTACGGTATTGGGAGGTATTAGGAAGTATTTGTTAGTTTCTGGAAATCTACTTCACTAGTAGATAATTTCACTTGTTTATGTGGAAATGTGCAAGAAAAGAGTGCAATTTCTAGTATTAAGACTGCTACTACAACTACTACTACTATTCCTACTCTTTCTGCATTACTACTTCAGATATTATTGTTAAAGAAGACGTATTATGCTTTTGTCCGCTTTGTAGTTAATATTCTATGGCATGCCTAGATCACGCTGACCCGCTTTTGCAACAGCGAGGAGCAGATTTCGTTTTCTCCATTTGCTTTAAAAATGGCTATGTAAATTTGCTGAATCCTTCATGTATCACCAATTAAGAAAAAAAATATCGTAGCACCAAGTAAGTACAGAGCAGTGGCAGGGTGAACAAGGATTTTGGAGAAATATTATTTTTGCAGGATATTAATGATGACTCAAACATGTATGAATCACTCTAATTACAACTTAAAGTGTCTAAATGAGAAGGGAAAACAATTACAACATGATTAAAAGCTCTTAAAAATCAATTTTGAATAATACATCCCCTTTTTTAGAGCCAAAATCAAAACGTTGGGGTGACATTGGCATTAATTCGCTGGTTTGGCTTGTCGTAGATGCAGAAACTCTTTGCTTCCCGAGTCACTAGGCTGTCAAGATCATTAGTTTAATCGATAATCGCGATTAATATAATCGTAAAGATAATCGTGAAATTTTTAGAAGAAAATAATACAAAAAAATTAAATTAAATTGATAGAAAAGTTCAAATTAAGTGCTTTCTGCTCAGCCTTTCCTCAAGAAGTGTTTTTTTTTTTTTTATCTCGATTTTTATGTCAAATTGATCATTCAGAAAGTTTGATCCCATAAAGAAGGTCACATACTGAGGAGCGGCAACGTGTTAAGACAGCAAGAAGGAAAGAAAATGTCGGATTCTGTTGTTGTTTTGGGGGCGATGTTAATGCGCGCGGCTAATCGTTAAATCGCGACGTTAATTCTCACAATAATCATTACACTAAAAAGGTCAATCACAACTTTGCCTCTGTTCAAAAGCCAAGCTAAAGTCCAATTTGTTCACAGTTGCCTTTAATACATAACTGCACAGTAGATGTTTTTGTATTGCTTTGTAAAGAACTTGTTTTGACATCTTTTAATGCACTAATGGAAAGCACTTTGGTTCAGTTGCTGCTGTAGTAAAGCATTACACAAATAAACCTTTTCTGCATCTGATGAATCTCATTCCACAGAAACACTAACATTTACTCCACTCCTCGCTACATTACGGACCCGTTTTAAGCATTCCCGTCTTGCCCGTCTCGCCCACTCACCCCACACCACCAGGTCGGCAGAGGCCTCGTCGATTCCTCTGGAGTTACTGGCCATGCACGTGTAGGTCCCGGCGTCGGAGATATGGGAGGGGGAGATGAGGAGGCTCCCCGATTCCAGCAGAGTAAACCGGGGCAGCTGCACGGATCCGCTGGCTAACACTCGTTCACCTTCAGCCGGGGCAGAGATAAGGGAGCGGCAGAGGCATTAATCAGAGGGAACATCCTGACAGAGCGAGCGCAGTGACAGTACAACGTGATGCATGGTAAAGCGGGCTAATCAGGTTTTATTTGTGTAGAGGCGTTCATAACTGGACAGCTCTTGAATATTAAACATGGCATAATTTGAGGCAGTGTATGTACGGAATTGTAAGGACATTGTAAGGACATTGGAGGTAGTAACGGTAAAATGAGATACCGAATTTTTTAGCTACACCCACATAATGAAAAAAACTAAAATCTAAATCTGTTCAGGAACGGTTACATTTGATCCTGTTTGTATTTTTTTCAGTATTTATTCTTGCTCAAATGAGTATCTAGTTCCTTTTTTTTATTTTTTATTTTATTTTATTTTTTTAAGAGAGTATCTAGTTTATTTTTTTCTTTATTTTTTTTTTAGTTTTAGTATAATTTAGTATCTAATTTTTTTTATACTTCTGCCAACCCTAAACTGGTCACCAAATACTTAGCATACTACTTAGCGACTTAGCATAACACGTCATAGAATTAGCAAAGCCCGAGATGATTTTGCATACATATTAAGTGTTAAGGTATTTTTGGGAACTAAATCATATTTGAAAACAACTGAATTGATTTCTCTAGTCATTTTTTGTTATTTACATAGATTTTTTTGCTCAAAGACGAAACCTGAAGTAAAAAAAAAATTGGCAGGAGCTCACCATGAAAATGTAAGGAAAAGTACTTTGTATTTCTCAGTTCAGTTAAAAAAAAATCCGAGTTGAAAATACAATAGTGAAGAGTTAAATGTATCTACTAATGTAAAATGTACAGATACATTACAAATCTAAGCACAGTTTGTTTAGTTGTGCGTTTTCTTACTTCATAAACTTATTTACAATATAAGAGGTTTCCGCGCTGCAGGGACCTTTTTCAGTCTCCAGTACTTTTCTTAGTACCAGTTCCCATTTGATGCACGTTCACACGGAGTAATAACTGGGGATTTTGAGGACTTTTTTTTAGCTCCAGCTCAAAGCCAGTTAGATCCATTTTCAGCCGCTGTTGCTCGGCTCCAGGGCTGTAGTCGACTAGAGACATTTTTGGTCTAGTAGAGTCTAAAACTGCTCTTAAATCTATTAAATATCTCCATGATTTGACCCAAAGTGCCCTGACAAGACCACAAGATAGCACAACATTAATATTAACAAAGAAACAACTAGTAAACAGTGTAAAAGGCAGAAATTAAATCTAAAGTCACCTAAATAATTCTTTAAAACCCCCCACAATAATGAATCGACTAATAAAATTCCCGTGAGTCTTGTCGGATTGAGCTTCATGAGACCTCCCGCGGTGGTCGAATTACAAATGCAGTGTTGAGACCTTTCTGCCAGGTGATCGCCGGTCGGGGAGCTCCGGACGTCTCGCAGTGCAAGATGACCGACATGCCATCGATCACGGTGCTGTCCGAGGGCCCGGCGGTGATATTCGGAGCGATGCCTGAAGGACACAAACAGAGTGCGCTCAGGACAGAGGCGACAGGGGGCTTATAAAGTGGATATAATAAGAGTCTGAGGAGAGATTAGTGTTTAGGTGATGTCTCTGTCACACTAAAACTGACCACGATCGCATCTCAAAGTGGTTATAGTGCTGATGTTAAAGTTGCACTATGGAACATTTCTGGTTGGGGGTCTGTCACCTGTTTGTTGTTATTGCTTTGCCTGGAATGCATTAAACATCTATTTTTACATATATTCAGGTGATTTTATGGCTAAATAAATATCGTGAACAACGTGCATTCAAACTGTGAGCGTGGCCGCCTCCCCACAGATCCAACCTGTAACTTGGTATGGTCTGCTTGTCTTACGCAGTTACACTAAACAGGAAAGAGTTCAATTTTAAGATGTCATTGATGAAAAAGTACACACAGTTGAACCGAACCAGGACAAAGCTACGTTTAAGGTAAAGTTAGATTATGTTAGTTTTGAAATTGTGGCTATACCAAAATTAAAAAGTAAATCACGACTAAACTAGGGCCCAAACCAGGTCTACAATTGGAATAATCCATGTCTAAATCAGGTTTTAAGGAGCTCGAAACAAGAGATTTTCATTGAATCTTTGCTTTTTTGCTTCTTGAAAAGATTCTACAGCGCATCACTTACTAAAACATTACCCCATCACAATGAATTAATTATTTTTTTATTTTTTTAAAGTGGTATAATGTAGCAAGCGTTGATACAGCTGTGTCTGGTGCTTTAATGTGTGGCAACGAAGATTGTTTTGCTTTCCTTTTTGGATCAAAAGTTTGCTCGGGACACAATATAATTCCATTAAATCCATGTGTGAATTTTGAATTTGGGATTTCAAGGCATATCTGGCAATACCTAAAGCTCTTTGGTGTTCCCGGGCAAACTGGTGGAAAATCAAGACTCCAAACTATGTCCAATACAGGTCTTACAGTAGAGAAATCAAGTTTTAGTGTTAGAACGATTATTCACGATTATTCACGATTATGAGACTGTCACTAAACAACAGGGAAATCTTACAATTTTCTTTCATTCCCGTGATATAACATGTTACTGTTCCTCAAGTTTGTGACCGGCTTTACAAAATTGAACTTTCCTAAAGACAAAATAAATTAAATATGACAATAACAGCCAGATAAACAAAAGTTATTTACATTTAGGTCTATTATTTGACTATAAATTGATTTTAAAAAGACTTCTTCTAAAATAGTCACGATTATTCTTTTTTGGTTCTTACGATTATATTGTGACCTGAATAATTACGATGATGGAATAACGTATTTAATAATCTTGACATCCCTATCTTACAGTAAACCAAAACCTAACCAAGAACTAAATCAGGTGAAGACTAAACTAAGACTACAACATGGACAAACCCCAGCTGTAACCAAAAGAAGGAGACAAATGAAAAGTCTTATTGGTGATATGGAATAAATCAAAGCTGTTGTGGATGGTGAGAAAAGAAAAAAATAACAATAAAAACAAACATTGTTGCTCCCCAGAAAGAAAAAAAAATGTGAAATAGTCGGGGTATAAGTTTGGCACCGAATCAGGACACACGGCGAGAGTGAGGGAAGGAAAGATGATGAGGGCGCAAGGAGAGAAGGAAAGGAGCTAGGAGCAAGGGAAGGCTGTCAGGGGGGGAGAAGTGGGACAGAGGAGAGCAGTGGAATATCATGAATTCTGATAAGAGCCGGGAGTGACGGCTGAGGCAATACAGACAAAGTGATGAAAATTAGATGTCAAAAAAATACCAAATTGGAGCGCGGTTGGGTGAAATAATTATGGACGGTTTTAAAGACACTGGGTTAGCGTAATGTACACAAGTGCATATGGACTGGGAAAGGTGACACAGAGGTTGCAGCGAGAATAGTTTGACAGACAGACAGTGAAGGAGAGAAAATTGTAAAAATCCAATAAAAAGTTGAACATTTTAGGCTGCACAGTGCAATATACATTTTGCATGTCAATTGCATACATTTGTTCATATTGGAAGCAAATCAGAAAATAAGTTAATACTAAAAAGAGTAATGTGTCTATGGGTCTGTTTATTTATTAGTAAAACGGTAATTTCTTAAGAGGTACAAAATAATGTTCATATTGCTTATTTTTTTCCACGGTATGGCATTACACTTCGCAATTTCCATGGAGATGATGCAGCAGGTCAAGTTACAGGTCAGAGCTGTGGAGAGGTGAGCGACAATGTATGTTTTTAAGGGATTTTCTAACAAAACCACATGCAATTGAACAAATAAATCGATAAAAGATACATTGTCTGTCCAAAAAAAAGGCAGCACTTGGATTGAACGAAGCAAATACAGGAGGTGCGAGCCCCCTACTGGTGGGCAGGTGATGAACTTTCAGCTGCAACACGACATTTAAACCCAAATGATGCAGTGAGTGGTTTCTTATTTCTGAAACCAACCATGTGGAAAGACGAAATCCCGTGGTTGTGTGTTTGAGAAGGGTCAAATCATTGGCATCGAGCAGAGACAACATCTAAAGAGAAGCAGAGACGTATCTACTGCAGATCTGAACCCCAGTGAGATGAGCTGGAGAAGGCTTTGGCAACTATTTTTTTTTCTACAAGTATTTTATGTTTAATGTGGAACATTTCACTTAAAGGAATAACCACTCCATGAAGACAAGCAGCTGGCATAGGGTTACTTTAAAAGACAAATATTATGCATTATTTGTACTGCTATTGGCATTGGCCTTGAGTACCTTTACTGTGGCATCTCATGTTGTAGAACAAAAAAAACACAAAAACAAAAAGGATGTCATGTCACGTGGCTTTTCTTACGCCAACAATTGACTTTGGGCTCCATCTACTGGCTGCAGCAGAAATTACACAGTGGGATTAACAAATACGACAACAACAAAATAGCATTATGTATGTCCTTTAAGAGCGGTTCACTTTAATGGAGGACCAAAATATCCTATAGTGTCTAAAAACAATTAGATTTTTGGGTAACACAATACTTCAATCAAAGTTAAAAAGCAATAACAAGAAACAACTGTCAGGGATTGGTACTGAAATCATCTTGGACTGTTATTGTGAATTTGAAAATGGGCAAATTTGCCGGAGCTTGGGAGCAATGGGACGTTTCTGATCGGAGGCACCGCGCCCGACTGTATCCCAGTAACAGTTCTGTGTGTGTTTCGAGACTAAGTGAATAATGTTTTCTCCAGCAGCAGTGGGACGCCTTTAACAGTTCAATAGCACAGCAGGAACCAGGAAGTGTCACAACCAGCTTCGAAAGCAATTCACTTTTCTCTCCCAACACAAGATTCAGCTTTTGTTTAGTTTTATTACGCTTTGCACTTTGTGTCAGGTGTATTTTAGTAAAAGAGAATTCAATTACATACAAAAATAAAACTGGTTTTCTCATCTGGCAATTTAAATTTTGGCAAAGCAGTTACAGATGTCATGGAGTTTTTATTTTGACTCTTGTTCTTAAATCTGTTGTGATGTTTTATTGGAATCTACTATTGTTGTTATTATTATTATTTATTTTTTTTTCATTGATTTGACTCAAGATTTTCGGTGATCCTGACATTATCCTCTTGATTTCTCCACACTTAAACAATATTGATGGGGTTGAATCATAAAAGTGCTTTCGATGGATAGTAATATAATCAGTTTACACCAGTCAAATGTCAGTTTGTGAAGAAAAGTGGTAAATTACAGAAAGTCCTAAAAAAGATACCCACAATTCCATCCAAAATGCAGGGACAATTCATGCACAATTTTCACAATTGACAGTTTACACACACTTTTAAGAAAATAAAAGTGTTGCATATTGTATAAAGCTTATTTTAGTGGTCGACTTAAGCGATATAAATATATTTTGGTCAACTACAGTCAAACAATAATTTCTATTGTTCTGTGATTTCTAATAGGTGTTTAGCAAATTCCAGAATTAAAAAAGAGAAAGAAAAAGATGATCTACAATAAACCAAGGCCTGTTATAAGAAACAGTATCTCCCGACAGAAAATAGTGAATTAGTGAAATATTTGAGGAATTATAGTGACACGACACACAGTGAGAGTAAAGGAAGGACATAATGATAAAGAGCAAGGAGAGAAGGAAAGGAGCTAGGAAAAAAGAAAAGTATGTAATTCAAAATAACTGAACTATACTGTAAATACTCACTCGTAACAGCCAGGTAGGTGTTGGTCTGCACCTCGCCGGCCCCGTTGCGAGCGAAACATTGGAACATGCCGGTGTCATCAGGCAGGAGGCCGTTGACCTGCAGACTGCCCCCCGCCAGCACCCTGTACCTGGGCGTCTTCACCGGGTCGATGGGCGCTGCGTCTTTGTACCACACGATGTCCGGCTGTGGGACGCCTGTGGAGATGACGGACATCGAACAGTACAGTCATGGCCCTCACAACATGCGGCAACAACACTGGTATGTGCTTTTAACAGTGCAGAAATGGGAGAATATGAGGAGAGCTGGTTAGAGTTAATATTGGCTTTGGTGAAGGTAAAAGTACAGATGTGGGTGTACTACGTAAGGCGCCGTTTACTCCAGCGCTGCAGTTCTTAGCGGGTTTCTTTGAACAATGTGCTATTACAATGTTCGTTAAAATGGCAAACAACAATCCGCGACCAGTTAGACGCAAAAGAAAAATGAGGGGGAAAAGAGTGAAGCCAAACTAAA
Organism: Chaenogobius annularis; assembly: GCA_015082035.1. Lineage (NCBI taxonomy): Eukaryota > Metazoa > Chordata > Actinopteri > Gobiiformes > Gobiidae > Chaenogobius > Chaenogobius annularis. The sequence goes on from BJKM01000901.1 coordinate 11,863, forward strand.
GTGATTCTCTGAGATTTTTTTCGAGTGATGGCGCGCATTGAAGCAGACGCGTCGGTCACTAAATTCCAACTGGACAAGTACATTTTATTTATAATTTGAATGCTTGAGTGGGTTTTTTAATTACACCCATGCGATATGCTTTGAGGGAGAATGATGTGGTAGCAGCAGCGGCAGCAGCAGCACCGGCTCCGGTTGTAAATTTTGCACATTTTCCAGCGTAAGGAGGAGGCGTCAATTCTTAGACAGCAGTGGAGGAGGAGGAAGTGCACCATTTGAAAAAACAGTTGTTGGACTTCTCTTTCGAAAATCCCCTTTAAAACCTCTAAAACCAAAGTATTTATCATATCAGAACTGAAAAAAAATAATAATAATGAGAAAAAAAAACCTGGACTGATGTAGCTTGAATTATAATTGCTATTTTATCAATATTCTATGTAAAAAAAAAAAAAAAAAAAAAAAAAAAAAAAAAAAAAAAAAAAGGTAAAAAAAAAAAAAAAAAGAAGAAAATAAGAATAATAAAAACTGTTAAACCACCACTCGTTTTGCATTAAATGCCCTTAATCACAGATCAATTCATTCTCCATTAGCAGGAGAATAAAAATATGCTATTAAAATTCAAGATAAATAAATATTCAAACATAAATCGAACAAATATAACTTAGAATATTGGAAATACTTTGAATCAATATAAAATACAGCACCGTGCAAGTACAGTAAAAATATAAATGTACAAAACATGCATGTGCAATAAGTAACTATTCTTATAATTAAAATTCTTGTTGTTACAGGTGTCAAAATAAACTGGCTGTGTAACTGAATGGGCTAACCACTCTGCCACCACCACTGCAACAAAATATCATGTAAATGTAGAAAATACATTGTGCGCCATGAATGATAATTGCAAGCCAATTAACATATTTTGAAAAGGTTGAAAAGGTATATAAAGCTAATATAATGTATCTGTATGCATATTTATTTTTAAATCTCATTAAAACCAAAGAATGCAACTTGATACGCATGCCATGTAAAGGTTGAACTGTCTTTAAGCTTCACAAACTTGTGTCCCAGAATAGGTAACATAATAATATACATTTTTGTTGCATACATAGATTATAGAATTATTTTTAATTCCAAGAACAGTAGGTCACATACGTTTGCAATGATAAGAACAATAAATGAGCAGTTGAACATTGATTTATCTGCAGTTATTTACAGATGATTAATGTGCCCTTCATTATCTCTGAGTTGCATGTCATGTTAGTCACTATTAACATCAAGTTTGTAATTAAAGCTATTTACCTTGCATAGACTATATTTATGCAGAAAATACACATATAAATAATAATAAATAATAAACTTAAATAAATGAACAGAAATGCATGTATATGACCTTGGAAAAAAATCACTTAATGCTCAATTTGATGAGGAATTAACATTAAAACATAGAAACCTTTTAAACATAAAACTGTTATTGTAGGTTCTTATGCAGCTGTAAATTATTATCATGTAAATTTTGTAAAACATTTATGGAATTTCATCTTTATTTATCAGTACAACGCTGTAACTTTCCAAGACATGGTTTCGACCTTTAGAGCAAAGTACCATATTGCCAACCAGATCAAATATAATTGTATTTGTCACTCTGAATAAGGCTTGTGTTTGTGCTCACCTCTGGCCTGACAGGGAATATCCACCACCTTCTCCATCTCTGCAGTGATGTGTTTCTCAGGTTCTTTCACAAACTGGGGTGGTTCTGTGGGACAAAAGACAAAACGGAAAAACAACGTAGACAATTTCAATTTGTTGAGACCGGATGTGATTTCAACTTAAAATTTGGAACCGAGTGTTTTTGTGAGGCTCAAAGGTGAGAGGCCTGACAAACAGGATTCGTTTGTGGTTTAAAAGAAAAACTGCAAATTGTAAAGTTGATTATTTTTATTTCTCATATATATTTTTCTTGCCAAGATGCCAATATATTGAGAAGAAATAATTATATAACTATATTATATAATTATATTAACCCAAAAATATTTTGCAATTGTAAATGCAATGGTATTTTCTATGATTGAAAACGAGGCCTGCAGAATGTTTTGATTCATTCACTCATTTTCTACCGTTTGTTCCCGTTAGGGGTCGTGGGTGACTGGAGCCTATCCCAGTGACTTTGGGCCTTAGAGAATGTTTTGTTGCCTTCTGAATCCCACTAACAGGCGTTCTGCGCACAAAAAAAATTCATTCACACACAACTTCTAAAAGTTAGTTTAAGAAAATCTTTAATTACTTTTGCCCAATGAATCACGTTTGAAATGAATCCTTTCAACTCATTGCGATTGAGAAGAGTGACTTCAGTGTGAGCCCCGCTCACCACAGTTGTGCTTTGAAACGCGTCAGAACCTTGAAAACATCAAAGTCCCACAATGAAAGTGACTTGTGCTATGCTATTAACACAGTTTCTGGAGGCCAACCATTAGTCTTCTCCTTTTAAATCGATAACACTTTCCCCATGCTACCTCACAGCTGTGCTGCTATACCTGTGACAACTTTGAGATGGATTATATTTAGATGAATATCGTATGAGCGGATTTTACACATACAAAAGCCTCTCGGGGCGAGAAACAACGAACCCATTTTCTGTGAAGATACTTAAGTGTTGATTTCTACCGCTCGAGTGTCTCTGAGCGTTCGGCTTTTTCAGGGAAATAGGTGAAAAACAAAGCCAATGGCTTATATAAGAGTTGTAACGGAGCACATTAAAAGGTGGTTTTATAGTATTTTTCAGCACTAATGAGAATTTTGCACCTGTTTTGTAACTTAATTTTAAACTTAATTTATTTCAACTGGAAAGAAAACTACTAAAGAGTAGTAAGTTTATATCAGAATAGTTACAATTAAATCTTTCAACTGAATTTGATATAGTAATAAAAAAAAAGGAGAATAATGCATAATAAATTTAGCAAACACAGACAAAACATTAGCAATGTGTTTTGTGTGATGAATTAGCATCTTGGCCATAACAATTAACAATTCAAAATAAAATAATTCATGTTTTGAACAATCAAAAGTCCTTAACTGGACTCTGAAAACGAATGAATATGTGAAGATTGTCATTGGGTTAAATAAGCGCTGTATCAATAAATATAACAAAAATATCATCTATAAAGTTATTGTTGTTACTGAGACTACAATATAAAAATACAAGCCTGTCTTGAAAAATTTGCAATTTTGGGCAATGTAGCATTGACATTTTGACATTCAACAAAAATTCAACAAAAACTTCAATAAAAATCATACCAGTAAAAGCCATTGAACAGTTTCAGCTTCCTGTTTATAGGCAACATTTTGAGGATTTTTTTTTTACCATTCAAAAGATATATAATATAGTTTGGAATCGAAACCTTTTTGTCTGATGTTCTATATGACTCTTACCTAGTACATGCAGGTAAGCCCCGGCGCTGACAGAAGGCACGCTGCTGCTGCTGCGGAGAATGGCTTCACACTCGTAGTATCCGGCGTCGCTCACCACTGGGCTCAGGATGGTCAGTCTGCGGCTAAAGTCACTCAAACCAGTGTTCACGATCACGCCATTTTTCCTCCACGTGATGCTCAGTTTGATTAATGGCCTATGGTAAAAGAAAGATAACATCATTTCAATACTGTCCTGTCTTTAGTAGTAGTAATAATACTACTAGTAGTAGTTTCAAGAAAATGTACAGCTCACTGGAAGACAAAATTCAAGGGCTGCGTTATTTTTGTAATTGACTGGAGCACTAATTTATGTACGATTGGCCAATTTAGATTAATTTCACAGCCTTACTAAATCATTTAAATTCCCTATTAATAGTCAAATAAGTAAACACTCTCTTCTATTGTATAAAAGACAACAGCTCACATTGTAGTTTACATTTTTGCATCTGTCATTGTTCAATTCATGTAATTATTATTATTAATGTATGTTTAATTCAAGAAAGATGTCGGTGTAATCCCTCATTCGTCCAGGAGTGTTCCATTGTAGAAAAAGATTCAGTTGTAGTCATCTGGACTCTGTTTTAGAAAAAACAAAACGTTTCAACTCTCATCCAAGAGTCATTCTCAATCAGAGAAACAAGTCTGAGAACTCTTATATCCTACTCTGTGAGAGCCCTGCCCACAGGGCGGGACCTCCTGCTTAATGGCCCATTGAAACTGGGATGGGCCTATTGTTCTATTGTTCCCTGCCTCACCTTGAGTGCCTATTTAGCATCCGAATGCCCAGGGCGTCTCCAGGGTTTCAGCAGACCATTATAAACAACGGGAAGGTTGAATCTTAAACCTCCATTCCGATTTAATGAAGGATTCTCTTTTTTAACAACGATTGCCTCCTTAACTCCTCTTTCAAACCATCTTTTTTTCCCTGCTCAGAATCTCCACCTCACTGTCTTCAATAGAGTGGTTTGTGGCTTTAAGATGAAGATGCACAGCGCTCTGGGGTCCTGAACTTGCGTGTCTTCTGTGCTGATAAAGCCTCTTGTGAAGTGGCTGTTTAGTCTCACCTATGTAAGCTCTTTACAATCTTTCTTCACTGCATTGGATAGAATACACTACATTGCTCTGTTTTTTGTGTCGGCATCTTGTCCTTAGGGTGAACCAGATAGAAAGTATATAGGAAACCCACCACACACTGACCAGTACCTGCTCTTTGGCTCTAACCACCCGCTACAGCATAAGCTGGGAGTGATCAGAACACTACAACACAGAGCACAAGCGGTGCCCACCAGCTCAGAGGGCAAGAGGAAAGAGGAAACACACGAATGCTCTCTCAGCCTGTGGATACCCGACTTGGGCTCTGAACAAAGTGAAGAGAAACCAAGAAGCAGGACAAAAAAAAGGGACAAAAGGGAAACAGAACCAAGAAGAAAGCATGTCTCTATCCCTTATGTCTCAGGACTGTCAGAAAAACTGCAACGAATTTTTAGACAACACGAAGTCCCTGTTATTTTCAAACCAGGCAACACGTTAAGACAAAAACTGGTTCACCCTAAGAGACAAAGATGCCGACACAAAAAACAGAGCAATGTAGTGTATTCTATCCAATGCAGTGTAGAAAGTTGTAAAGAGCGGTACATAGGGGAGACTAAACAGCCACTTCACAAGAGGCTTTATCAGCACAGAAGACACGCAAATTCAGGACCCCAGAGCGCTGTGCATCTTCATCTTTAAAGCCACAAACCACTCTATTGAAGACAGTGAGGTGGAGATTCTGAGCAGGGAAAAAAGAAAGATGGTTTGAAAGAGGAGTTAAGGAGGCAATCTTTGTTTTAAAAAAGAGAATCCTTCATTAAAATCGGAATGGAGGTTTAAGATTCAACCTTCCCTGTTGTTTATAATGGTCTGCTGAAACCCTGGAGACGCCCTGGGCATTCGGATGGATGCTAAATAGGCACTCAAGGTGAGGGCAGGGAACAATAGAAACAATAGGCCCATCCCAGTTTCTATGGGCCATTAGCAGAGAGGTCCCGCCCTGTGGGCAGGGCTCTCACAGAGGTAGATATAAACAAAGAGTTCTCAGAGTTCTCAGACTGTTTATTGCTCTGATTGAGAATGACTCTTGGATGAGAGTTGAAACGTTTTGTTTTTTCTAAAACAGAGTCCAGATGACTACAACTGAATCTTTTTCTACAATTAATTCAAGAAAAACAATTCAAATGTACAAAAGAAACACAACACAGGGCTAGACAGATTGGATAACATTTTACATGCAAATTTATGAAAACTAAGGCATCCAAGAAAAGAACATTTAAAAACGAAAGGTTAAGTCACACAAGGTTCATGATATGAGTCCGATTTTGTCCAATTTATGTCCAATTTGTCCAATTCCAACTTCAGTCCGTATGTGATTTTTTTCTGTTGTCCGTATGCCAGATTTAGTGTCGGTTCAGTCCTTAATTGTCCGCCCAGTTTGTGTTATCCATGGCCTTTTCCCCGGCCGTCAAAAGTATGCTCCAAAAACATCCATTTGTTGTGTCCATGGCAGGGTTGTTGAGGCCCAAGCGCGCATAGTTCTGAAACTGAGTGGGAGGGTGGTGTCAAAAACAGTCTGCAGTGCCTTGATCATTTCTGTCCAATATTTTTGTGCAACAGGACAGGCCCAGAACACATGATAGTTGCGTGAGAGCTTTCTGGCAACCACAATCTCGCTCCCTGTGAATGATGTGCAACAGAACTCCCTCCAAACCTGAGACTTTCTCCATTGTGAAGTGCACATGTTTTCCCACTCCTCAGCCGTCTAAACAAAATCAAGTAGTTTAAAGGTGCACTATGTAACTTTTCTGGTGGAGAGTCGGCCACCTGTCTGCATTAAGATGTTATCGCTTTGCTTAGAACGTCCCATAATATAGCACTAAATGTCTAAATATCTACCGCTATGAAAACTAGTACAGAAAGTAAGTAAGTACGTAAAGTTTTATTCATAAAGGACATTATAAAAACACCACAATGACCCAGTGCTGTTCAAAGGCATTATAAAATACAATAAAACATACAAGATATGCATAAACAAGGTAAAATAACGCTATAAAAAAATGTTCTGCTCATCTTGTGTTAAAAGCACAAAAGCATCAGGCCAAGTAATGAGTCAGATCTATGTTTAATGCCATACTTTGCAACAGTCCAGGCAAATAAACACAAAAAGTTACACCAGCCTTTTTCAGAACAATTAACACGTAATTAACATTCAGTAATAGTGGCATTTTGCAATAACTTTGATTCCAAATGGCACATATCAATCAAACTAAAGACTCATTAGCTAGTTATTTCACAAGCGAAGAGTAATTGTCATTTGCTGCCATAAAGGACAGCTGGTGAGCCGCGCACATAACTGTCATATCAATAACATCTGACATTGTGCTGCTTGTGTTGAATGTGGGGGCAGAATGGTAACAAAGATGGTTCTGAATGAGACCTGACATTGATGCACAAACACATAGTGCAAAGTGGATGGTTAAATGTGAGGTACAAGCGGTGAAGACTCGGGACATTGCCTTTAGAAGTGCACCAAGTCACTTTTCTGGTGAGGGGTTGGGAACCATGGAGATATTGTTTTGCTAAAGATGCAAAAAATCCCAGCGTCTCTTCACAGATATGACTAGTAACGCCCGAAACAGGCTGCGCGTGTCAGTGAGAGGCGCTCGTCCTTGGCGGCTGAGCTGCCTCGCGGTGAGCGGAGAGGCGACATACTGGGAGCTAGTGGAGAGAAGCGACTGCAGCTGCTGTCTCTGTTCCTCTCTATGGTAAAGTCTAGAGCAGACTATATAAAACTGGTGTGCCTAAACCAAAGCTGCTGAACATGTTCAGCTTCACCGTCCCTGTGAGCTGGTTAGGTCAGATGCGTGACTTTTTATAAGACAAAAAAAGTGCCAGTCTTCCTTTTGGTGTTTAGTCTCTACATGATAGGCTTGTGGTGTTGCTGAAGTTATCAAAATGCATCAATAAAAGCACATTTTCATTGCTTCATTGCGCAAGCCTTGAGTGTGAAAGATATGCTTGGAGCGTCTTTTGGGTTGACGAGCGGCTCTGACTGCGACCTGAGGCTCGCGGCTGCGCGGCTGTCTGCAAACTCCCATCTGCTGAAGTGGACGCGATCTAGTGAACTGAAACGAGTCTGTTTTTTTTCCTTCGCTTGCCGTTCCGCTCATGAAATGCTTGTGCAGTGTGTTTAGGGTGTAACGCGGACTGGTGACGTCACCTCTCGTCTCCATGGAGATACACAAGTTTAATGCCATACTGTTGAACATTCTAGGTAAAGCAACGTCTCCAACGACAGAGAGAAAATTTTTTTTTTACGTTAGGTGAGATCACAATATGAGTTGTACAGAAGTGTATATATTGTTTGAAAACCTTTAATTTTCCTCAATTACGGGACATTTCTGTTCTCAAATTCACCCAACAAATGCATCAACAGACTCCAGTACAAGAGAGGGTTGCCGACCTGCCCAGGATTAGAGGTTGAACTTCAAATCATTTTGTCCATTACATTTCCAAATACAAGGACGCTGACCTCACTGAAAATGTGAAAACCAAGATATTATTTTGCCAATTCTGATTCTGATTTTGATTAAGAAAAAAATTTATCTTTAGAAGACGACTGCGTATTTTGGTGGTACAATTCTTACTTTTTCCAAGTTCTGTCCTCAGGCACTTTACCCTCCTGGATTTTGTGAATCTTATAGTTTGAAATTGGTGACAAATGAAGCTTTATTTTGTGGTGTAAACTATTACTGTATGACCTCTTTATCCCTATGGCTGCCTGGCTTACCTTGCGTTGGCCACACACTCCATGGTCACCTCTGACGTCCCTGTCACCACGCTGGTATTCCTGGGCGGGATGACAATTGTTGGGGCGATGGGGTCAGCCGGGCCTCCCACATCTAAAAACACAAAACAACAAAGCTTGAAAAACCAGAAAAACAAAACAATATTTTTCCAGTGTAGAGTGTGTCAAGTGTTTTTTCTTGATGTCTCTGGCCCTAGCTTTGGACAGAAATGCCCCAAACATTTAATTTCCAGAGGGAGAACTCTGTGAGTGTTCATTGACGTGAAATATTGAAACTGACCAGGGCACACAGAGAATCTCCGCCTTGACAGGGTAAGGCAAACCGGATGAGACAGTGCCCTCGCTGTGTATAATAAGATGTCTTTTTCCCCAAAACAAAACCAGGGCTATAGAGAATAAAGACGATAAACCTCTGACTGTTCCAGGCAAAGATCTATAGTCAAAAATGTTTTCTATGCCATGTTATAATCTTGCATGCTCATAAAAAAACTAAATACCTAGAGTTGTGTTTTATTTCATTTGCTAATCCTCCATATCTAGTCAAACACCCTCCCTCTCCAGAGTTCTGTTTGCTCCTCCATTTTTTTAAAGTCCCTAATCTCCATTGCATCCAGTGTTTGGTTTGTCGCATTGCATTGTAGCGTCATACTAACTAAATTGCTTTTCAAAGTGCCAGCAGATGCAATCAGACCACTGTTTAAAGTATTTCTTGCATAATTTTTTCATAAAAAAAAAAAATTGCAAGCTGGAAGACAGAACTGTAAGCAGCATCAGGACTGACAGAGCTTTGGCAATTTTTTTTAAAGGGACCCGTAGGCTATTATTAGACAGGACATTGAAGGGTGAAATCGGGGAGAAGAGCAGGGAGGACACTCAGCAAATTGTCGGGAATTGATCTCACGATGCTGAGGCCGGCACAGAGCCTGTGCTGCTGCTTTAACTGTTTTTCAACCTTATTTGGAGACACAGAGTTTTTAGTAGAAAAGATACCATGGCACACAACCTAAAAAAAAACCATTACCAAATCGGACGTTTTAGTAAAAGAAAATGTGGTATAATGTATGATGTGGGTGTGCAAAGAATGTTCGTGCCACTGTCTGGTTCTTTAAATTTAGCGGTTGTGATTGTTTCGCTTTCTATCTTTCTTTTTTTTTTAAGCACTTTTGGGGAATTTTTTTCAAGGAACACCCGACAATACCCCAAGGCACACTGTTCCCTGGCACACTGGTTATAAATCAAGAGCTTAGACAAATTGGCCACCGGGCAGCAAGAAAAGATATGTTCTAAAGCTCTGCAAGTATCCAAAGAGTCACGCATGTGAATTCAAGCGAGAAAGAGCTAGGAACTACTGAGGATACTTTCCTCCATTCCTGGTTTGAAAAGCTTTAAAACAAGACACATTCATTCATTTACTTAATGAATACTTCAAAAATGACTCTGAAACAGACCAACTAATGCATAATACAGGACTATAGAAGGGGTGAAAAGTCTAGTATTGAGTTTTTGCTTTCTGGGAGCTCAGAGTAAGACAGGCCTACGGCAGCATTAGGAGCGCAGGCTTGTGGAGATGTGTCATGTCGCTGATAAACTCGCACTGATACGTCAATCTGGTCGAGCCCCGCGAGTGTGCCCATGGCTGCACATGTCAGACATCGCTACGGGGTCTGTCACAACTCAATCTACACCCATCGCAGGTCATCACATCCAGTATACAGAAACCTTGTGGCAATGCAAATGGTGCATATGTAAACAACAGGGATATGGGTGAAGTAAGAGGTGACACAAACATGGTTGTAATAGAACTGGAAGCAACTATTCAGCCAGCACACAACACTTGGAGCTCAGTTTTTATATTCATCAATTTACCTAACATTTTGTAAGGGTTTCGGTCTCATTACTTTTTTCCACTGGACGACATTTGTAGAATATTAAAATGATAAGAATGTTGTGAATCTATTGCTCACGGCGCCGGTTGTGATTTTTTTTATCACTTGACCCTCTAGGATAGGACCCTCTGATTTCAGAACCCTGAGTTTATACAAGTTAGAAAATCCAACATGGCGGCTCCCCATTGTCCACCTGCTGTGTGGGAACCTGCTTCTGCGCTCTTATGTTCTGTAATGCGGATGTTGCTAATGACTACAAGGAGCTAATGACAACAAAAGCAAAAATACACTTACAAATGTTGATTTATAACTTACAAATTTAATAACAGTGTCCTGGTTACTAAATCAACCTAATTTGATCTTCATTTTGGTTGATGTGAACACTTTCCTGATTTTATTCTTGGATTTGAGTCATAGGACAGAAGAATTTTGCTCTTTAAAAATACACAATAATATATTTTTAATTGTTAAATGCAAGATTTTATCCCTCCGAAACCCATGGATACTGTTGCCTATAATTAGGTGTTAGAATGAAGGTTAAGATAATATTTACTAAATATAAAAACATTCACAGCCTTGTAAGAGTGCTATAACTATGAACAACTGGTTGAAATTGTTGAAAGATCTATTGAGATAATATAAAATTATTGCTCTCGGCACAAAGATAGACACAAGGACACAATGTTCTGCTTTAAGAAAGGATGAGTAGAATAGATTTCTATCTAAATCAGATCAACAATAAAGTCTAGCTATTACAAGGTCCGTCGAGGGCTGTGCAATTAATCAAAAGGTAATTGAGATTCTATCATTCTTAATTGTCAATGACACTTTGTTTTCTTTTCATCGAGAGCTAATCCTCTGTCAGTAAAAGCATGTGGTTTGGAGCCGAGTTTAAACTTGGGAGGAAGAAAAAGTATTATTTTTTGTGTTAAACTGCAGTTATTAAACGTTTGTGATGTTTATAATCAGAAAATTACATCAAAAGCCATTTTAAGGGGAAAATTATGAATGCATTGTTTTGTCATTTCGTCGAACCTTAGACCATCCTTCTGATTTTAAATGGTAATAAAAATCCAGAATGTTTCACTTGAGAAGTCATTTTGAAAAACAATATCTTCTGGCGGTTGAGTAAACTCTATACGAGGATGAGAGCGTAGCGTGAGACGTTTCCTTCCATGTCCTTCACTCTTGTCGAGAAGCGGGCGCCAGGTATGCTCAGGGGAAACGCGGCGTCAGAGGCGTCTCCACGGGAACAGCTGCTGGAGCAGATACTGACAGATACACACATATTAAAGCCAAGCGCGTCCTGGCAACACTCATCTGTCATCTCTGTCTCTCCCCACACCCAACACGTCAAGATGTTTGCACTGAGCGAGTAGGTGCTACAAGGACTCCTTCAGTAATGATGGTTTTGGGTGGCTTTTGTAATTTTTTAATTCTTTAGGGTTATTTTATAACTAATTAGAATATATGCAACGTAAAACAATTTTTTTATTGTCATCCGCATGATAAAACTCATATTAAAAGCTGTTTAACATGACATTATCACATAATAATGAAAAAATAAATACATATTTGAAAATATTATCTATACAGAACCCTTCTACTAGGATATATTTGTTGCCTTTTATCTGCTTAAAAAGTTGGCTGGAGATACTGTGGTTGCCAAGTGGCCCACCATTTGCATGTGTTAACGGTCTGTCATACTGTTCATAAATATTGACTTGAGATTAACAAATCACTGTAAACTGTTTTCGGTATTGATATTCCACTTGACTTCAGAACTATGTATTTGGGCCTCAAAACTCCTGTCATGGACACAAGTCGACTTCTGTAATTGTCAGTTCACTAGCAGGGACCATGCCACAACAAATGGAATATGAGAGAATGTTTATTGATAATAGTGATGATGGATCGATGATGGATCGATGATAGTTGGCTGTGTAGAGAGACTGTGGATGGGGGCTCCGGCTCGGGTAATCAGCCCAGCCGATTCAGAACCCCCCTCCGAAGATGGTGATGTGTTACGGTGAAGATGATAGAGACATGGGGTGGGAGGGTGGGGTCGAGAGAGCAGAGACAACAAGAGATGCAGGGATAGGCCTGTATAAATAGGGCTTCTGGGTAATTAGAGGTGTGGTTAAAGAGTGGAGGCGTGGTTGCTGGAGGAGTAGGCGGTTAAGGCGTGGTCTCGCTGCCGAACCTCAGTCAATGATTACATCATCAACTACATTTGTCACCCTACTACTTTTGATCTTTCGAAATGATCAACAACACAAGACATTTATGGCATTATTTTTTTTTTAAACTTCCTATATTTATATTTTAGATAACACTTAATAACAGTGTATTGTTGACTTATTTTCATATCTTTTGCTTTCACGTAATTTTATGAACATACAGGACCTTGGGGCAGTGGTGCCTGTTTTTAAATAACTAAACTTGACCATGACATGGACAGTGTAACTACTATTGTTAAAACCTTGGAGAAATGACAATCAGAGAAAGGCTGATTGGCATTTTCTTTGTTTTTCCACCAAACAATAATGAATACACGCGCTTATCTGCTAATCAGACATTCACCAAATATACTGTAACATTCATTCACTCGTTAACATAGAGACAGAGACAGTAATTCACTCTCACATACTAGGGCAATTTAGAGCGGCCAATTGCATGTCTTCGGGCGGTGGAAGGAGGCGAGAACCCACGGTAACACGGAAGGACATGCATGTAATAGCTGCAACTTACTTCATCTGTAAAAAAAAAATAAATAAATAAAGGAACTATCTATGTAGCAGAGCAGTAGATATGGAGTGTAAATGTAATGCAAATTCGCAGTATTATCACCTTACACCTGTAGGGGGTCGAACCTCCTGCTGATTACCAGTGTCGAACCTGAACTCTCTTGTACAGTACGTGTGTGTGCGATCCCTCACTACTAGCATAATCAACTACAAGCCACTGTTCTTCCAATGCGCTGCGGGCTATTTATGCTCCCTTGTCTTGTCGGCAGTAATATCTTCAACCGTCTACCTCCTCCTCCTCCTCCTCCTCCTCCTCCTCACTCAGAGAACTCCAGTCTTGCATGTCATAAGATGCTGGCTGTCCGCACTTTCTCCTTGCATTTCTTTGTTCTGAGCCTAAACCAGCCAAATTGGTTTGATTTGTGATGTTATTGTTTTTTTTGTTTTTTTTGTCTGCTGTTGTTGTCGAGGCTAAAGACGCTTGGTGCTGAATATTAACAAGCACTTGGCAGCAGTAAAGTCCAGTTTTGCCTCTTCATCTTGAGACATTTTGAGTTTATTTTTGGAGAATGGAGTTCGCTTCAGTGCAATGAAATATAATATGTTCATGACAGCAATGACAAAACAATACGATGCTGCGGAATTAATTATTAAAGCTGTTTACCATGGGTGACCTGATTGGGTGCATTCTTGATATAAAACAACATACATACAAGCAATTTAAAGTCATTTATTGCGCCTTTTATGGATTTGATGTTAAATAAATAGCCTATACAATGTTTGCACGGCTTTAAAGTTGTACATCATCTTCGTGCATACCTTCAACGCTATCTGCTGTGTATAGCTAATAGAGCTAATAACTGCAACAACAAAAATAAAATGGCCACAACTGCAAGACAATTACTGACTAATTTTAGCCCGCACTTAAGATTTGCAGACAATAATGCTAGCAAATAAATACATAAATAAATAAATGCCACCATATTAATGTAAAAGCCATTTTCAGGAGCTTATGGGGCGTTTTTTGGAAAGATTCGTTTGTATAATCTGCATCTCCAGCTGCCCAAAGAGAAATTGTCTTTTCACTTGCATTTAACTCAACTTCAAACTTACATATGTGACAACAATGCGCCGCAATTAACTTTCTTCCTTTGCTTTAGCCTTGTGTACAGTGAATTTAAACAAAAGTGCCTGCTTCTTTTGTCAAACGCTGTGATAACCCAGTCCATTTTTGTGCATTTATACTCTGAACCCATGTGAAGCTCGTGTCGTGTTCAGTACTTTATTGATATTATGACCCAGTTTAGCCACTAGTGCCACCTGCTGTTGTAGAAAGAGGTGTCGTTGGTACAGTTTGGTCGTTACGGTAAGATTGTAGCTTTAGGGAAACGCAAGGGAAAGTGGAAAAAGCTGCCCTGACTGAATGACGGGAATGGGGAGGCTGGATTGGGGGAGAAAGAGCCATAACCCAGTGGTATTCAATCGAAAACCTGGTGGCGACATTGACGAGCATGTGAAACCTCAAAAAGTAATCGAAGCAATCTATCCGCTCTCTCAAACGTTTACTTTTTTGATAATCCTGATAAAACATGGGCAAAACACATTTGTTTGTCAAATAGCAAATATATTCTTCCATCACTTCAAAAATATTTGTTAAAAAAGAAGTACACCTTGTGGAAGAAAACTGTTACCGCACTTACTTTCCACAGATAACGTGATGGGCTGGCTGGTCTTGTTCTCGCCGTTCTTGTCGTTTACAGCTTGAACATAGTATCGTCCTGCGTCTGGAGCCACCGCAGACAGGATGACCAGCGTGTTGTCCAGCGTAATCGCACTGAAAGATAAAACACAAAACGCCAGTTAGCTCAAAGGGAATGTACTTTTTTATTCCCTCTATTTCAGGAAAAACTGTTTTACTCCTAGAAATTCAACAATGTGTGGAAAAAAAGAGGCTAAATAATATTGCCTCTGTATTACCAAAGGCATTTTGTTGGATGAGAGCCATAAAGAAGAGCCAGAAAATGTTAATTTAACTTTTTGGATGAGAACCATGCAAAAACAGCTACCATGACTATTCACCTTAATCCGTCTCTCCTCTTTCTACGTCTGACTGCTGCTGAACCGCATTTCCTTTTTCAGTGGCATTTACGATCAAGCAGGAATTACCACTCAGCGCTATAAAGAACTAGAGAAAAGTCTTGCCGCAAAAATATTATAGGGTGAATGTTTGATTGAACCAACAAGGCAACATATTTTTTCTCTCATGTTTCAAAACTGAGAGTACAGACATTTAAAGAATGAAGAACTAATGCTAAGTAAATACATTAATTCTATGGATGAAGCCTGGGGAAACAAACAAATTACCAAACACTTTACAGGGCTTTGCAAAGATTAAAACCTTGATAGAAAAATGATTGCATGTTCATCCTTTAAAGTGCAACTTAATTAGCACTAAATAAGTCTTGTATGTCCACACTTGATCCCACGGCAGTAGCAAGCATTAAACATTTTAACATTTTAATTACACTGTTCAAGCAGCATTAGGTGTATCGATTTACAATGTGTAAACAATGTGCGGGCGCTGAGACTGCAGGGCAGAAATATTGACAAGCTTCTCTGTTCACATAGCTCCTTATGGCCGAGGCTGAAATATGATAGCCTTGCATAATTACCCATCACTTTTTAATTGGGTCTTTGTACCCTCGCTTCACGTTCTCCATGGCATTTTGGCAGCGAGCGCTTCTGGCAGGAAACAATAACGCCTTCCCTTGTTTGCAGAAAATAGGCGCTCTGCCATTTTTTTCTGCGGGCAATCCAGAGGAGAAAATGTGGGTGGTGGATCGTAAGGCTGACCCAAATTAACCAATAAAATACAGTCCGTAGAGACCCAAAAGGAAGACAAACTGAATTCACACACCAGGGTTTTTGAACTATGAACTAATAGTTTGTATTGATATATTTTGGATCAGCCTACTACTGTACATAGCATAGTTTGCCAGGATAAAACCCCGATCACAACCAAGCCTAGAATTTTTCAAATGGCAGGGCATCTGGAACAAACAAACAAACAAAAAAGCAAACTTTGCTAATGTCACTCATAACCAAGCAGCTATTTAAAAAAGCAACATATTGATAATGACTCAAAAGTTCCCCGGTTTTACCACAAAATGTTCCTTTTTTACTTACAAGAAACATGGTCCTTTGATAGCAAAACAACTGCCAGCACTTCCTTATTAATTTGTTCATTTGGTTGAGACAATGCATGTTAATGAACAAAACAATACATGTCGTAAACACGCTGGATTTGAACCATATTTTCTAATTACTCATTTCCATCTGTTGTTCCACAAAAACACACTCTCACTCATACACATTGTATTTCAACACTGGAAGTAAAGTGGGTGAAATGTCTTTCCCAAGGACAGAACAGTATTCATTCATTCATTCATTCAGTAGGACCGACTGTATAGCCATATGCTGTAAAAGATCTGCAGCCAATGCTATTTTTGTGTTTTTACCTTAGTTGTTCCCAGACCTTTAGTTTGAAAGCAAAACCCTGGTTTTCTCTATGTAGTATTTAACTTTTTTGCCATGTTAAAGTACATTTTCAACATTATACTGCTCCGGACCCAGACAAGCCATCTTTTTGCCTTGATTTTTGATTGCTGATGCTAAATCCTCCTTTGAAAGAATGTATTACAATCCGTCTTAAATTGCCTTCTACATAAAACAATATTATATGGAACCACGGCAGTTTTCTCAATCAAATCTACTTCCCATGTCAATTTAGCAGTCACTGAAGGAGAAAGAAAAGCCCCTCCCTCACCTCCTGCCGCCTGATGTTGCAGCCCCCAACAATGTTTACAATCAATATTTTCCTATCATCTGAGCCAGCTCAACAATCTGGAGGTAGATTGTCCGTTCCAAGTGGGTGCCCTGCTCCACTTATATTCCTCCTACAGTCTGATCGCATCTACTGAAGGTTTCTACATCTCAGCTTTAGTCCATATTTTGGTACGTTTTTGGTCAGCTGCACTGTCAAATAGAGCAAGTATAAAGAAGTATGGATCGTAGGCTATTTAAAAGTGAAGGTTGTGGAGCGCCCAAATAAGTCATTAACTACTGGTCAAAAAATGCATCACTATATCGCTTCTGAATACTCCATGAGGACAAATAGTATGCATTATTTGTATTGTTATCAGCCTGTAAATATGTTCTTGAGTACGTTAAGTTTGGCATATCATTTTTTAGAACTTTTTTTTTAATAACAATTGGATCTCTGCTGTTTACTCCAGGAACTAACTAACTAAATGTTGCAAATGATTACATTATTCAAGCAATTCAAACGTTATTCAGAAAATATTTATGTACATTGATACACAGCTTGAAAGCCATGGGGCAACAATGGCTCAGTGAGAGTCTGGTACAAATAGGTGCACCGAATAAAAAGGCCAAATTCTAAATGAAATAAAAATTAAAAGTGGAATAAAATGCCTTATGGAGGTGATAATGCAATCCTAATTCTCAGTACAGTCCAATATCCTATCAATTTCCATGCATTTCATTTTAAACTACTGTATGTTGCACAGAATACTAGTACTCCACTTCTCCCTCAGCTCATTAATGCGTTTTGACCTTCATCTCTGTCGGCGGGTGGTTCGCGTACCTGCTGAGTCATATGAAGGGTGCGAGAGTGGAAAGGCGAAAACTTAGGTATAACCAATTTATAATAAGGATGTTCCAGAAAGCTCACTTGCGGTCAAATTCACACACAGATGAAAGAAAACTCTAAACCATGGGCACCAAAGACTACTCCTGTGGCATAATATTTCAGTTAGCTTTTAGCATGTACAGCGCGACGACTTGCGAGATCCCTTTACAGATTGATTGACTTTCAAATATTTACGCGCTAACTCTGGTCTCCGAGCTCATTTGGGATTCCCGTTGAGGGGCTACGACCAAAAACAGACATCCTAAAGGCGTTGGCAGGCCTGAGTGGCTACAGCTTATGATCTGCGGTAAATATTTAATACGAGCTCGCTGGAACGGTGACATCCTGGACACATGCCGGTGAATTATGGATGTCTTCAGGGACGCGGGCCGGGCGGGAAGTGTCCAAAGCACTAAATGAAGCCCAGGGGGTTTGCCTGGACACTTTCTGAAATGTGTTTGAGGGTCCTCTTTACCTGTCCAAATGAAACGGATATAAATATGTCCGTTAGTATCGCTAGCTTTGAAGTCGGTAATCAGGGCTGCGATGACGAGACGGTGCGCTGGATTCTGGGATTTTAAGAGTTTTGTTCTATTTAAGGCGCACAATGCGACTTAACAGGTGGACGGTGGAAGACAAAGTTACAGGTCAGGTTTGTGGCAAGGCAACGGTTTTGTACACATATTTGAGCTATAAGAACATGTACAATAGAAAAGTTTCATGCCACACTGCCAATATTCCAGACGAAGCAATATTATCTCCACGGAGACAATCAAGTAGCAGACCCCCAACCGGAAAAGTTAATTAGTGCCCTTTAAAAGCTATAAAGTGCAAAATATGTGTGAGGTGTTGCCTGATAAAAAAAATGTGCAGTTATTTATAATGGCGGCTGAAGTTAGTATATATGAAGCTATTGAAGCGTGCGCACAGTTTGGTAAGCCTACTACTACTACTACTACTGCTGCTACTACTACTAGGGCTCGGAAAACTCATGGCAACATAATCAATAGCATTGATATTTCTCCATGTGTCTACAAGTGCACATCGTCCGTTACATATCACGCAATTTATATATATTTTTGTATCACACTTTAACATACTGCGAACTTATGTGATACTATCAAGTAATAATGATGGTTTTTGTTTCACATGAAAGTATCAAGTCATCTCATGATAGTTGCCATGGTATACTTACTGTACACTAATGGCAGCAATACACTTTGGTAGCATGCCAAAACTTGCTCTACTAGGATTGACTATTGGGTCCAAAAGGGTTCAGAAGAAGGGGTACAAATATTTGATGTATGTGCTCTTTTTGAATTCTATATAGAGCAACGTTCTGTGATAAGAACTGTAAAGATAAGTATACAGAGTGAGTAACGGTGACCTTTTGACCGTTACCAAGTACTACAGGTAACTGACTCAGATATGTGTGATGCAGCATAATGAGCCTGAAATGTCTGTAATAGGTGACTTTAAAAACATCTCAGAAACCAATTTAACCAAATATTGCACCAACCCGACCTTGTGCTCACAGTCTTGATTTGAGGCTTGAGGTACTTTGGCTCTGTGAGTTGATTTGAATGTGCTGTCCTGCTGTGCCTTCTCTGCTCTTGGCTGGTAATCAAGACTGGGACCATGGTGGGTCACATCGCAACTGTGTTACCACGCCTAAGGTATCATGCACACAACACTGGGCACGCATTTAAATTAAGCCAATTATGTGAAAACAATTTGATATTTTTATCACAGGGATTGAGTTCAAATGAGTAATATATGAATAATATACCCAGAGTTCAAGTTTGAATTTTCCTAGAAAGAAGGACATGGTCTAGCAACGGGTCAATTAAACATTTATTTGATTAATCACACTTTTGAAATATGATTAATCATATTGAATTTTAATGTTATTTTTTTTATTATAATAAATATAATTAATATAAAAAATATATAATTATATAATGTAATGATTTTATTCAATAAATAATAAATAATAAAAGCCCAACAGGCTAGACACTGCATTTCATTATAAATCCTTGTGATCACATGTTTCAGGTAAATGACCAAACAACAAGTTTTGTGGTTGTGTTGCTTTAATTTATTATTATTTTTGATATATTAAATATCGGTTATATTATACGTTTTGCTACATTTAGTCTAATTTCATTTGGATAATTGTTTTAATAGCTTTTAAGGGTTTGGAACAGTGGAATTCAAGTATTCATTTTCCTGGAAAGAAGGCCACGGTCTAGCAATGGGCCAATTAAACATTTATTGGATTAATCACACTTTTGAAATATGATTAATCATGATTAAACGCATTGAATTTTAATGTTCATATTTACATGTAACACTCACTGTAACACTCATTCACATACTATTTTCTCAAGAGAATTATATAATGTAATCATTTCATTGAATACATTATGTAAAAGCCCCCATATATTTTGCTGCATTTAATCTAATTTCATTCAGATAATTGTGTTAGTTGTGTTTTTTTACTGGTGGTTTTGATGTTGCTTTTTAACAGGAAATCTATACCTCATACATTAATTTGACCTTAAAATGTTCTTTTCATTATCAATGTATCATTGTTTGTCCCTCTCCTTCTTGCATCCTCTCCTTCTCTCTCTCTCTCCATTCTCCCGGTTCTGAAGCGAGCAGCTGTCAAACATGTTTCTGGTAACGACTTCTTAGCACGTAGCCAGTCTGATATAGGGATTTATCAGGCCAAGGCGCCGGGAAACTTGGCAAAAATCAGATATGTACAAGCACGCCTCGTTTCTCTATCTGCTTTGTATGGCCACGTCTTTTCTGTTTTTGTCCAAACCAATTTTCTTTTCGCATTATTATTCTCCAAAAAGAAGTCGCGGTCCACAAGAGAGCCTGGCGGGCCGGACAGCTGTTCAGAAGAGTCTTGGCCGAATTGCGCGCTCCATAGTAAACCCCAGAAGCAACACAACATCACAATCATATGCAATTACTTTCTCCTGGATCGATTTATTTATGTTGAGATTCAGGGCTGGTTTTAATGACTGCCAGACTCGTAATGATTTTGTAGCACTTTTATTCAATAATGATAAGAAGGATTGACACGTGAGTGGAGTGGTGCTGTTTTTGAAAATTTCATTTGCCACAAGCGGTTTCCCTTCATCTTCTTTTATTATTATTGCCACTTCAAACTTTAATTGTAGCGGTTAGCCAGTGCCATGTTCTTTCTAAACAATAATGGAGATTTTGGTTAGACACCTGACCGATTTATTTTATATATAATTCAATCAAAACCACTAAAAATAAAACAATCCTATTTATTTATTTTTATTTTTTTAGATTTCCCAGTGGGTGTCCAACACAAAACTTCTTTTTGTTTTTTACCATAATTGTCATTGACTTCTTTTGTTTGTCTGTTTTGGTGCACTGGATCTGCTTTTAAGGCAGTATTTTTTACATCCCTGATCCAAACAGTCAAGTAAAAGACTGCAGACTTTTACTGTAAACAAATCGGTATAATTTTTCTTTAAAAAACGGTTTCAAATGTAATAATCTGTGTAAAATGTTTTTTAAATCAATTTTTAAAAAAAATCAATTTCAAAAGCATTGTCCACCTTTGAAACCTTTTCTGCTTCATACCTTTACTGAAAAAAGGGGTTTAAAAAGAGCAAATGTGGTGAAGAGCAGCATGTTTAAACTATGTCAGAATCAAGACGGACAGTTTAAACCATAACGAGATGAAAGTTAGCACTGCGACATTTGGAAAAATCCTCAGCAAACAAATAACCCGAACCCTATTTTTTCCCCCATAAAAGATGTATTACAGCTTCCATTGACAACACACAATCATAATAACACATTTCAGTTCCTTTCTCTCCTCCAGTCCTGACTCTACAATGCCACACAGAGCCACATGGGGAGTGTTCTGGGCAGTGCTGCGCTCGTCCCTCTCCACTGGGCCGAGAGGGGACCTAACCTCGCCCGGCTGACCTCACACCTCCATTACATGCAGACAAATGGCCCTGGTCTGACAGCGCTCCTGCCTGGGACGCCCCCATGAGAGGCAGAGGAAGAGGTTGCCGGGGGCAGGCGCCGTACATGGCTGCCAGTGTAGAAACGAGTCCACATCGAGTCAAGCTGGAGATGGAGCTTTGTAATGGAGTGCTTTTCAATGGGATAGAAGCATGTAGACCATGTCCATGTTGAGACCTGGTTAAGAACTAGTTTATTCATGGATTAGGTCTGGTTTAGGCCAGGATTAAGATTTAGTTTGTCTTTGTTTAGATGCTTTGGTACAATTTAAGTCATTGTTTTGGCCTGTTTTTGTTGTTTTAGTCCCAGTTTAGGGTTGTTTTAGTCCTGGTTTTGTTTCGAGTTTAGTTCTAGTTAGATCTTGCTTCACACTTGTATTGTTTAGTCCTGATGTAGACTTGGTTTGGTCCTGTTCTAGTCCTTGTTTAGTCCGGATCGAGTCCCGGTTTAGATCCACGTTTAATCCCATTTTGGCCGTAGTGCAAGTCTGAACCCACCTTTAGTCCTGCTCTAGATCTGTTTTAATGGTTCAGTTCTGATTTAGATGTTTAGTATTGCGTTAGATGTGTCTTGGACTTGTTTAGTCCTATTTCAGTCCAGGTTTCCTTCTGGTTTAAACCTGGTTGAGACCTTGTTAAGGCCTAGTTGAGACTCTGTCTGGTTCTGTCTTGGATCTGGTTGGATCTTAGTGTTGAGACATTGTTAAACTGCATTCAAATTTGCACTTTGTTTGGTCCTGGTTTGAGTGAAGTTTAATTCTGATGTAGAATTGATTTGATCCTGTTTTAGTCCTGGTTTAGCCTTGGCTTTTTTTATGTGGCGTTTCTGCAAGTGATCGCACCCATAGTATAGTCTTGAAGATGTCAATTCGCTGATGGTCTTGGATTAGTTTCTGTCCTGGCTTTAGATCAGTTTTATCCGCATATTTGCTTGGGTAGAGTTCTTAGTGAGAGCATTTTGAGCATGACAGGTACAAGACACAGTCAGAAATCGGACGTATGACGGCTGCAGACCTGTGTTAGAGAGGCCGGGGCTCGAGAGGATAGAGAGAGGGAGGGATGAGGGAAGATGGAGAAAGAAAAACACAGAAAAAAAAAGCCTAAAACACATTGGCAATTGTTTTCTCACTGAGGGTATGAACTAGAAAGGCTCGAACAACTTTGTGCTCCTAGGTTTGGCGGTCCGGGATCTTCAAAACAAACACTAACGGATGTTTTTCTACAAATTCTGTCAAAAGTATCTACACAATCCTTGAAGTCTTACTGCTATTATGATTTTCGATCATGGCTCATAGTAAAGCTGGTGAACAAGCAAATTTAGTTTATCAATATTTCTGTCATTCATTTCCGGTCACAATCCAATTTCAATGTCCGTTTCTACAATAAGGTGATCAACCAATGCAAAAAATTGGATATGGATGGATAAAAGTCTTAAATTGGCAACACGATGGCACCTTATGGTCGATTTTCTAGATTTCATCAAGAACAAGATTTCAGACAAAGGCACTCACTTAATAATTATACTTTTGTTGAACATTGGACTCTATCTTAAAGTTGTGTCCATTACGACCTGATGATAAAGGGAAATACAGAGAAAGGCTTTTGTGCAACGCCCTGGGCTTCTTGACTAATGGAGAATCTGTAGGACACTGACAGGAGCCCAGCGTCACACACGGGGGGACATTAATTGATCAGTCTCTCTGTCAGATTACTCCTGGGAACAGCGCCGGACATGTCAGGCCTGTCCTCCCACCCAGTCAAGAGGGTCAGTCCGGTGCATGCACTGTCTTCAGCAACATTTCAACTCCAAGCTTGTTTTGTCAGACGGATGCATCCCTGCTCACATGTTAACGGACAGATTATTGAACCAAAAAAAAAAAGTGGTACAAAATGGGTGAGCCAGTAAAAATCTGATAACTAGAATCATTTAGATCTGATTTAGATTAGATACAAAAAGAAGAACTCTTTCAATCGTCAACATTTTCTCATAGTTTTTGCATCACCTCCTTGTCAGAACCTGGACAAAAGTGAGAACAATCAGAAAGAAATCAGATTACTCACTGTTTGACATGTCAATAATCTGATCTGAAAGTCCAGAAATCAAGACAATGGTTTCTATTTCACAAGGTCACAACAATCAAGTCAAATGTAGTACATTTTTACATGAGATGCTCTTAAATTAAATGAACAGAATTGGACAGTGACTGGAGTAGGTAATGTATGCAAAGTGTCTAAGTGTAAAAATGGGAAATATAGATTAAAAAAATTGATAATATCACAATTGTTATTTTGGTGATACGCAAATTTGGAACAGTATGTTGTCTATAATTAAAACTATTCAAAATGACCTCAAAAAGAGACAGAACCGACAATATCGACTCTGCGTGGTGCTATTCACACCCTTTTTGTGGGAAACGTTACGGTTCGCTCCAGTTTTTGAGCTCGACTCGAATTTTAACCACGACATTTACGGACACATTTGAGCGCATTCCAGAAACGCCGTTAAAATATCGTTATCGAGATGCTTCGAGTTCTCTCCATTGTCAATATCACACACTCCTAAACATCACACCAGCAACCCACTAGCACCTCATTCTAGATGTCACGTCTTATAATTATGGAATGATACAATCCATTTTGAAAAACGATTCATGCTCAAGGTAAAATGTAATAGTTTATCCAGTCTAGACTCTTTATGACCAGAAGTCTAGACCATGTAAATGAAATGCAAATGGATCAACTAAAAGGGCTCTTATCATGGCATTAAGAACCTCAAGTAACACAACTAATCACACTTTTCAATGGAGAAAGCTTTCCTCTTCAGTACACGGAGAATAATGACTCTCGAAGCACGAAAAAAAAAAAAAAAGTTCTTTCACTTCTTGTATTGTATCACTGTCAACAACAACAAAAAAGTATTTGATTCAGTGAAAAGAGTTGTGATCAAAACATGATGCAACTCAAAAGAAAATGTCAGCAAGTCCTTCTCAACAGGTATGAGGAATGGAATCGATGGACACTGGAATGTGACAAATCAAACTGCTGTATTGGGATATTTAGTGTTAAATATTGATTAATGACTAGATTCTGAATATCGCTATTGTCATTACTTGTAATGGAGAGCGGCTTCTTCCTACTCCCTTTCGAACATGTGTCTTTATGTACATATACTTTTTACTGGATGTATGACGAATTCTAAGTGCATCTATCTACATGTTCGAAATAAATAAATGGATAAATAAATACTCTAAAAACTGTTCTTCGTTTGTCTGTCTGTAGGATTGTCACACAGGCTTGCCTTTACTCTTACATTGTCTTCTTGGATCACTTTAGAAACATGCCGACCACCGCAAACCGGGAAAACCTCACAGAAACGGAATTTTGGAAACGCTCTTAAATATTTGACTCTTGCCAAAAAGCATTCCACTTTTTCCAACTTTGAGGATGAAAAAAGTTTGCTCAGTTGGTTGTTATCCAGTCCAAAGGTTGGCAAGCGCGATCCCAGGTTCAGCCCATACATTCTGCCATCGTGCACTTTGGCAAGACACTTTGAATCCAATGTGCATGAATGAGACTGTTCAAATGGATGGATTACAATCTGGTGTTTACTTAAAGGTGTAGAACGCAACCATTCTGGAGGAGGGTCTGCCACTTGCTTGTCTCCATGGAGATGTCATTGTGTTTTTATTTACACAACAAAACATAATATATTCACACCCATGGCTATGATAAACATAATCACAAGAAGATGAGGGCCTGAAGACGTTGAATCATACGAGGATGCTCTAAATAGATAAACTACTGCATGTCTTAGCTAAATCTCTCCTTCACCCTCGCAGTCTAAAAAACTACAACTCCCATAAATCAACTGAAAACATGTTTATTTTTCAAGCGACAGTCGTGTATTGCTGTTCTGCTTCCTAGTCGTCCTCGGGGCGGAGGGGGTTGGACCTTGAACCTCGGAGTGACGTTTTCTCCAAGTTTCTGTGTTCTAGTCGATGCGTTGGAAAAACCATCACCAGTATATTGCATTCAGTGAAGTAATAAAAACAAGGAAAGCGGGTCCATTTAAGTTAATGTACTAACGCGGACATTGTTATTACATTTCCAGTTTATAAAAGAATGTTTGAGAGAGAATGCTGGCTTCTGTTTACATTAGCCCCGAGTAGGGAGTTAGTAACATTAGCATAACCGTGACTTAATAACTGCAGAAGCTCGGAGCAGGTCCACACGCAGCGGGTGGGCAGTACAGAGCAAATGACGGTACTATCATGGATGAAGCCGTCTCACCAAACGCCGGGTGCAGCCAGGTTAGATTTCTCAGAGTTTCTAAGTTGGAAATGTGTTCCAGTAAAAAAAAAAAAATTGTATTGTTGCCTGCTTCAATTTGTCTGGTTCAATTACATACTGTGGAAAAAGCAATTAGATCTCCACTGTGACCAGCAGGTGGCGAACACTTTACACTTTTAATTAATATGACCAACATGGGCTGTCCCAACCAAATAAACACACAATATAAGCTGCTGTAAAGTAATGCCTTCAACTATAATCTGAAGTGTAGAGAAACAGGCTACAAAAAGTGCGTCTTCACATGTGTGAGCGCAGTGAGCCAACCAGAGCAGCTGCGTGGGCCACATGGCACAGAGGGAGCGCTGACAGAGCACAGCCAGACTTTACACTGCCAGAGGGAGGACTGCAGCAGGAGCGGAGAGGAGAGATTTCACGAGTTTATCCGTGTTTTCACTTTACGGGCTGATTTAGACCCAGCACTGTTCGAAGTGCAAAGGCAGGGTGACACGTTCAAGGCGTGTTCTGTTAGTTTAAGCCCCGCCCTAACCCTAGTTTATTTTATTTTTTTGGAATGGAGTCTTAATTGTTCTTTAAAAGTTCTCCCTGTCCCCATGTGTGTTCCTTCCAGTTTCTTCTAACACTAATGCTGTATTCCAGGGCTTTTCAACTTAATTTCCCAGAGGGCCAGATTTTTCGAAACAACATGCCACTACTTAACAATACTTTGGGTTGCTCAAAGTATCCCCAACGCTGTTTCAATGAATTAAGTTAATGCAATAAAAATAAATAACTGACAGATTCGATTTTTGTGAGAAATTACATACAAAATGATTTACCAACATTGCTTTTCAAAATTGCCCATCCAGTACTGGCCCAGAATTAAACTAGGATGAGACTCGTACCAACCAAGTCTGAACCAGGACTGGCCCAGAATCAAACCAGGTCTAAAGCAGAAATAAACAAGGACTAAACCAAGACCAAACCAGGTCTAAACTAGTGCTAACCCAGAATTAAACCTGTCAACAAGATTTATTGTTTTGATTTATATTTAGAAGATGAGTCATGGGCCGGATAAACCACTTGGAGGGCCTGATTTGGCCCCTGGGGCTGATGTTGAATAAAAAAAAGAGCAGTGCATTACAGTTTATCACTCAAATCAAAGAATAAAAACCATTAATGTGCTCAAATCAACCAAAATGTAGATCAAGATAAGTTGATTTATTAACCTGAAAGTTATAAATGAACATTTCAGAGTGAATTTGTGCTTTTGTTGCCATGAGCCCCGAGTAGCACAACAGCACTTTTATAACTTCAGAGGAGCAGGAGCAGCTTCACAAACAGAGGGTCGACAGCAGAGAGAAAGTACTATCAATATTTCAACAGTCATATATTAAGCTTTATCCCAAAGCAGGGCGCAGCCGTGTTGGATTTTCTAACCCGCATACACTCAGGGTTCTGAAACGTTTCCCGTAGGAATCCCGAGAAGGAAAGGTGTTCCAGTGTGAATTTTACAAGTCGGGATTTGGAAAGTCTACGGCCCAAAGACAACTGGAATGCCAAGGTAAGGCACATTTATTTTCTAAAGCACAATTTGTACAGAAAGTAATTCAGAGCGTCTCATGGAACAGAAAAAAAAAAATCCTTTCAGCCATATGCACAGCTCAACAGAACTGTTTTTAGTCTCACATCTTCAACAAGACTGTTCCAGATTATAGCTGAGTACAGAAATCTCTATAGAATATTCACAGGCATTTTCCTGAACTATAAGGAATAAAAGTCATATACAGCTTTTGGCATATTGTATAACAACAGAATCCCACAAATGTACAAAACACTCTTATTTTATTAATTCAATAGAAAATTTAGCTAAGTTGCAGAGTCTCTTTGGACCCGAATACTTTGCTCAATCTAAAAAAAAAAAAGCAAAAGGCATTTGCTGTTTAGAGAGAAAATTGTAAGTTTTTAGGCCAATTTAAAGGGTCCATATACAGAACAGCAAATTATATCATTAATTCTCTTTCCATATTTTCTCTCTCACAAATTGCCGGCATTTCCAACATCAACCTTTCTCAATGGGGAAACAACCACCTATTGTGCACCGCAATCATCCCTGCATATTTTTAGCCGTATGCTTGTTATCAACGGCGCTACACAAGTGTAAATGGAACCTGGGACATAGCTACTAAATAAACAACAAACAATCAAATCGCAATCAACAGGTAATAGCTCGGAGTACACTTCAAGCTGCTACATTCTCACCACTGCCACGAAATTTGCACAAAAACATAAGAAGACCGAGCTCCCTCCTGCATGCTAAACAGAAAAAAAAAAAAAAAAACTGCTTTGAAGCTAAACGAACGGTAAACAAAATAGCAAGATTTGAAACTTTAGCAACATCCAAATAGTTGAAAGCGATTACGTCGCAGGTATTCTTGGGCGACAGGTGGTGCATTTGGCTTTTTTTTCCCCCCTTCTCCTTCCGTGGCTGAGCTGTGATTAAGCGTGTGCGGAGGGAAACAGCGAGGTAGAAACCCCCCCCCCCTTCCCACCTGGTGAGATTGTAAATTAAAGTTATGACACCTGAGGAGGCAGAGAAGGACGTCATTACGAGGGAAAGGTATTAACCGAAACCCCGGGAAAGATGGATAGAAGATTGTGCATTATAAAACACGATAATGTACGTGCATAATAAAGCTGAGAGTCTTTGGAAATCTGATTATAGGAGAACGGCTTAGCTCAAAGTGTGATTGATCTGTTCGGAAGTTGTGGAAAGTTTTGCAGTTGTTAGAAAATGGGGTTCCAATGTAATATATTATCTCAAATGCATTTCTCTTTTTTGTTACAAGTTACGAGGCCAAATCCGCTTGTTCTAGTTTATTGTGTCGTGGTTACTGAGTTAGTATGCAATATCTGTTATAGTTGAGATGTTGTATTCCGGTGGGAGTACAATGCATTTTGGTTAGTTTACATTACTTTTTAGAGAGATTTTCATGATATAACTGTTTGTAAATACATAATAATAAAAAAAAAAAAAAAAGAAAAAAAAAAAAAAGAAAAAAAAAAAAAAAAAAAAAAAAATAATAATAATAATAATAATACAAAGGTACTGGTTTGAACTGCAAAAGTAACAAAACATTTTTTTTTGTTAGCAGGAATAATTGGGAGCACCTCAGGGTCCGAAAACACATAATCAGCTGCTCTTCGAAAATGCACAAATTTACACTTAAAAATGCAACAACAAAAAAATACCCTTCAGTGTAGTGTGTAGAGGAGCATACAAAAGGCACTGATAAATAATTTTATTTCAGTAAATGCAGCATTGAAGCAATAAAGAGTTGGATAAAAGATAATATGCTCTGAAAATCAGCCCGAATCATTCGATTCAAAGGCGCAAAAGACCAAGTGTTTCTCAATCAGGGTTACTAAGAATGTTCCTTAAAGTCATGTTTAACATCTTTTAAGGACGATTTGGAGAATTAGGGACATCAGTTTCATTACAATAAAGCCCTACTCGGACAGGATTAGTTTTACCTGGGGACGCCTGTTAAAATTGAAATTACTGCATGATGGTTTTTTTGTGTACATTTGGACGGGATAAGAAAATGTCGGTAATTTTCTTATTATAAGGACTTTATTCCAAATATGGCGGACTACACACACACACACACACACACACACACACACACACACACACACACACACACACTGCAAAATGACAATAACCTTTTAAATAATTAATTGTTGCGATCAGCGTCAGAATGACATCCAAGCGATCAGATTTGTGTCAAAACTGCCTCTTTTAATCCATTCACACTGACACAGCCCTTGGATCTAAACTTTTAACCAAAAGCACCCAAACTTTTCCAAAAGAGCCTTCTTGCTGCTCGGTCCTCTGCCCTCTGTTGCCACGACACCGGCTTGTACTTTTGCCCCAGTGTTGTTTTGTGTTTTTAACTTTTTAAATTGCAGAAAAAAAAACTGTAATTGAATTGCAAAATTGTCTGTGCCGAATTTATAGTGTTAATTTAGTTCAATTCTGGATGCAAAATGGGCCGTAGAGACATTTTGAATTGTATTAAATTCACAGACTAAAAACAGCCCAAATCACGGGGACTAGAGTTAAGAGTTTGCTGAATTACAGTGCGTATTTTTATTTAAGTTTTTCCATGGACGATTCGCGTGGGACTAGAAACACCGACGACGTTCGTAATTATTACAATTTACCTGAAAACTCGAGATAAAACTACAACAATATAGTAATAACTGCTAGAGTAAACAAATGTATTTACCTGTACAAAAGTTAGGGGAGTACTTAAGAGGTACTTGAAACAAATAAAGATTGGGAACCGCTGAGGTGCAGACAGACTCATATCAAAGTTTAGAATCACGACTGTAATTCTTCATCAAATAACTCTAAAAAGGTCAATTACATCCACACATCATTGCGCTCCATTTTGACAAAGCGCACTAAAACCCAGTGCTCTCTTAGTAAACATTTGCGGTTTAACATAGCTCGCCGTGTCCTTTTTCTCTCCGTAAATTCTACCCACGAGCCAGACTTTGATGCCTCTGCAGAGTCAACGCTTGTGGCATTAATCAAATTCAATTAAATGATTTTCAATAAAAAGCTCCGTCTGTTATCAACTGTGCTCATTTGCACACACTGACCTTGGCGCGGCGTTGGAGAGAAATTTGCATTCGCAGAGCTGGGGGCGACTAAGTGAGGATGAAGAAAGGCAAACGACGCACAGCGGGTTGTCTATAATTGAGAAAAGAAGAGCGGATCGAGGGGGAAAAAACGGTCGGATAAAAAATACATAAAGAGAGGATGAATGTGGCTGGAAAACAGGGCGACAGAGAAAGAGCGGTAATTAATGTAAAACTAGAGGCGGAATATTGGAAAACTCAGATAACCCAGAAATGCTTTCGAATTTTCAAGCCGTTCATTCATCTTTTGAATAACCTACTTTAAATTACGGTTTTAAAAAAAATGAAGAAAAAAGAGCCACTTAAAATCAAAAGTGCAAAAACAATTTAGAACATGGATCAAAATTTGTAGAGGAATCGTATTTAGTGTTGTTTTGAATTAAATTGAAGTAGAATCATTTAAAATATTGATACCATTTCGGCTGTTTTTCAAGCAGATCTTCAGTATTTAAATTTAGTTAAGAGCATCTATAATTGAAGTATTCTACATGATCTAGTTTTCAAATTAACTTATTAACACATTTTATAAACAAAACTGTCTTCAAAGTGCTGCACAGACAAACAACATTAAGAAAAACACAACAACAAAAAATATATAAAACGTATGTGATCTTTCTAGTTCTGAAGTAATCAAAAACAGTAAAAAAATACAATAAATGCAATACATTTTTAAAAAGTTAAATAAAATAAAATAAATAAATAAAATAAATAAAATAAATAAAATAAATAAAATAAATAAAATAAAAAATAAAAAATAAATAAAATAAATAAAATAAATAAAATAAATAAAATAAATAAAATAAATAAAATAAATAAGAAATAAAAATAAATAAGAAATAAAAATAAATAAATTCATAAAATAAAATAAAATAGGGGGAACTTGGAAGATACTCACTCAGAATCAGGGAGAAAAGGCAAACTTCAGACAGAAAGTATATTGTATGTAAATAATTCATGACACAGTTACTACTAATGTTACAACTAATTAATTGCAACTGCTAGATCTAAAGTAAAATTTAAAACATGACATTTGAGGCCTTAAAAATTGATCACGTCATTATTTTAAATCACACTATTAGAACGTACGCTATTATGACTGCAACATGTAGCTTAATTTCTTCCTTTTACTGTTGTATAACACTGTTTTAAACTGTGTGCAGCAGTCCAAACGTATTCCTTACTTTCAAAACAAACTCCACGCATTCTAATTATTCACTGTGATGACTTTAAACACGCTTTTCACAGATTTTAGAGGCTAGTGTTTTGCTGTCACAGAAATGCTAACAACAACTAGCATGCTAACAGAGTTTTTCCTGGTTTGCAGACAATAATTATATTCACTAATATTAGATGCAGAAAGCACACAGCAGTCTCATTTTTCAATTAAATTTCAATTAAATTTATTTTTGTTTAGTTTAGTCTTTATTTAAAGGGAAAATGTACAGAGACATTAAGATCATAAAAAACAAAGATGTTCCACACCAGATTGTAACTAAATTAGGGTGACCAGACACTCCTATTTACCTGGGACAGTCCCAGTTTGAGCCCTGTCTCATGTCCCAGCACATGTTTCCAAAACCACTGATTTGTCCCAGTTTTATACAGGACATGTCCCAGTCGTCCCGGTTTTTGAGACAACAGTAAAGAGGGAACTAATTTGTCGTTTCTTTAGCCAAAATAGAGAAAATCTGTCTTTAAAATAACCAGAATGCACAACATGCACTCAGATTATAAACTGACTCACAAATTTGCAGTGAAAGAGCTGCGAATGATCCATGAATGGACCGAGGGCATAACAATGTATTTAATTACACAAACTTTTCACAATTTTATTATTACACCCCGCCCCACCCCCCAGTTTTTAATTTTGAAAATCTGATCACCCTAAACTAAGTTGCTAAAAATTTATAACAGCAGTTGCCTCAAAGGGCAACAAGTAATCAGTTTAAGTTTTTAGCACAAAGTATGGACAGAATAATAAGTGGACTGGCCAGTATTCTTCCAAAGATTATAATTGTATAACAAAGTTTCTGTTTGTTTAGTGCCTCCTATGATTTTTTTGAAGGACTCAACAGTGCAACTTAATCATAATTAGACATAATGCAGTTTTAAAAGGAGCCATTGTGCTTCTGCAGGTAGTATTGGACATAAGTAGATCATCACCACACACCTTTATCCATTTTACACGCAAGACTGATCCAAAATGATGCAATAATAGAAACAGGTATACCAAAAGCAACAAGCCCCGCCCCCATAGTGATGCCTCACCGCAACAAGCAGCGGACCCCCAACCACTGTCACCCCGGAACCCAACATGCGTCACCCAGAGTCCACACCTGTCAACCAGTCCCAACCAAGTACAGGGATGTGGGCGGGGACATGTGGAACATTTTGAACTTAAGACCCTTTGTCTGTACTGGGGCAAAACACATTTTACATACAAAAATTAATAATTTGCTGAGAAAAGTTACAATTATTGAGAGAGCTAAAACTGGCTGTATAAACATGTATTCATCTAAACATTTTCATTAGACATTTACTGTGCTTCACGTCACCCAGCGTGCCGTTGTCATGGAAAACTGTTAACTACGCATTAAAACTAACAACTTTTCGCGCAGTACTTACTACAGTTAGCCAGAGGGACGACGCCACTAATTATGGATTAAAACTACTACAACCGCTCATTCTCCTACTACAATTCCCCCGGTCGATAAATGGTGCTCAACCAAAACTTGATGTGAGGAGATGTCAATAATATTCAGCTAATCCAGTCATTCTAAAAACCAAAAAATAATAATCGTGACAATCACAAATCACACTCTATACTCTACATATATATAAAGTGTAAAGAACTCTTTTAATCATGCCATTTATGTCACATTACCTTTACTTTCTCATTAAGAAAGTTTTGTTTCCTATAGCTGGTGACGTGCCGGAGGGAAAATAAAGTATTATGGGAAAGTTGTTTGCTTATAATGCCAATAATCATGATTAATCGCAAAATCATTATGCTTCTTCTCATGAAAACCATAACGTTCTAATTGTATAACTGGGCTGTGCTGGGAATCATCGCTTGGTTCTTTTGCTAATCAAAATGTATGAGGTGCATTTTAAAGAGTAACTGAATTCCCTCGCAAACAGAGAAAAAGAAAATAATACAAAAAAATCAACTTCACATACACGATGGTCTTGAGATTGCTGATAAATAACTAAAATGTGACATGATGGATTTGTAGAATAAAATGTGTTATTTCTCTTTTACAGAACTCCCACTTTATAATCCAGCACAGCCTCCAACAATTTTTTCCTCATCGCAGCGTAAATAATCTGATTAGATCATGAACTTTCCATTTTCCCAGTGAAAATGAGAAACCTACATCGGGAAGCGGGCAAAATGAAGTGTCTATTTCGTCCCAGAGCGAACGCCAACCTCGCGATCCTCAATCAGGCCCGGACAGCGTGGCTCTCATTGTCATTCTGGGTCAGCCTGTGATTACTGATGATGAGGAGCTGATAAGGAAGATTCAGTCCAACCCAGGGCAAGGTCACCTCCCACCGCGCGCAGATGCAGATGTGATGAGAGCCGGATAAGTATCTTTTAACGCACACCTCGAGACGGAGAGGACGACGAACAAACTGTTTTTTTCACCTTGGGAAGGAAGATGCAGAATGTGAGTCAACTTTTGTAAAAAATAGGGTAAAAAATGGAGATACTTTTGGACGGTAAGAATTTCAAAATATCCTGCCAATATTGACTGACCAGTTGCAACAAAGTTATGACATATTTCTGACTGCTTTTTGCACTACGTTGTTGGAAAACCATTATTGGTATGACTTCACCCTGTTCCAAATTATTATGCAAACTCTTTAATTACAGTATTATTACAAGAACATGAAAAACAAAACGAGACCAGAGCGAGTACAACAGAAAAGAATTAAAACACATCCAATAAAACAATAGAAACCAAAACACATGTGAACCAAAAAAAATCGTCCCATTCTGTCAAATTTGCCAATTTTCAAATTTTGTCCGAATGTGATTTTTCTTTCCATTTTAGAATGTCGGTCTAATTTTTGATTGTCAGTGCACTTTGTGTCATCCTTTCTTTTGTGTGTGTGAGCGCCTTTTTCAGGACGCTCCAGTTTAAGTGTCATAAAGGTCATTTTTGTTTGTTTTCCAGTGAAAGTCATGGATGGTGTTGCCTCTCAGGGCTCTTTGGGTCAGTGAAATCAATCTCAGACACCGGGGCCAATTAGTTTGCCAGGTACATCCAATTAAACAACTTAAGAAAGACGTTCCTCATTATTAAGCAGACCATCATAAGAAAAAGGATCTCTCTACAGCCGAAAAGCGTGAAATAGTTGAATGCCTTGGACAAGGTATGAAAACCTTAAATATTTCAAGCGTGATCATCGTAACTATAAAGATATTTGGAGCTGATTCAGGGCACACACGGAGGAAGGTTTCTGCCAGACAAATACATCAACAGCAGAACAAACAACAATAATGGAAGCTTCTCCATTTCCCGTGCTTTGGATGTCAATTATTCAAAGACAAAGTCAAGCAACACAGGTGTGCAGTGTCGCAATTGAAACAAATGCTTTCTGCTTTTAAGTCATGTCTTTAAACTCGACTTTTCTCTTTAGCTTTTCATTGATATGTTGAGTTCATAGAGTACATTGTTTCTGTGGTTTTTTTTCATTTGCTGTTGGATTTGGTGGAATGAAAAAATATGTGTTATAACCTTGTGCTGAGGGGGGATTTCTGTGCAACTATCTCTAAAAAGAACTCTCCAAACTAAAATCACACTTGTTTTTTTAAGTGCATGGATTATATACAAAAACTCTTACTCTTAAAGCAGGGGTGTCCAAACTTTTTTCACCGCGGGCCGCATTTTGAAACTTATAGGGAGCAGAGGGCCACAGACAACCCGACAACGAAGTTAATCATTTGAAATTTTGCATTTGACATAGTTTCGATGGACCTCCACACCTTTAATAAGACTTGGGACATTAATATTAGGTTGGTATTACATGTAAATGCTTGAATTTCTCCAATTTTACAGTAAAAAGTAGGCAGGAAGTCGGAGGGCCAACAAAATTTGGTCTGAGGGCCGCATTTAGCCCCCGGGCCGTAGTTTGGACATGCCTGTCTTAAAGTCTTACTCAAGTCTGACTGGAAAAAAGGTTATAAATCTTGGAACACACAAAAAAAAATGTTTTTTTTGTCCTTGCCTAAGTTTTCTTTAATTTTTATTAAGTAAACACTAATGACATTTCTTTTTCATTGTGTTGGTACTCAATATGTCCCTTGTAGATCATTACAGTTTGAATCAGTATTGTATTGTTAAAAATACCTCCATGTTGTGCAGGAATTAGGATGGCTGGCCACGCTGCAAAGTTTGGTACATTGATTACTTGTTTCTTTTTTAAGTAGTGATGATAAACCCTTGAAGTTGGCCTCCCGGAAGGCCCTTTGAAGCCGCGCCAGCACGAAACAAGCCTATTTTCCGCCACGCCTCTCAATTTCGCCCTCTTTTCTCTAAGTAAAGACAATGGTGACACGAAACAGCCATCCCATTTAAGTCTGTCAGGGGCACGGCTACCTAGTCCCACCAGGCAGGAACACAGGTGACCCAAGACAGCTCGCATGCTCCTCCGAGTGAATTAAGAGCGACAGGAGGTGAAGACGACGACGCTCAGGTAAAATTGGTCTGTTTTGGGGCTATGGAAGATTCGGGGGGGGGGAAACAAAACGCTCGGGCCATTTCACGCAGAGCCACGGCTGCTTTGATGTCGAGGCTTGTTTGGTAAAAGACTGTCCGATTCTGCTGCGAAACAAAGCGAGACCAAATGAGGATGGATGATAAACAGGTAGGGAAATAGAAACAGGATTTAAACTGAAGGATTGGAATTACAGAGAACCGGGGAACAGTGGATGTGCTTACACCGGAAGGGACTCAACGTTTGGATTTAAAATTAGACTAAATATTGGTCTCAAAGGTGCAGATATGTACAGTAAAAAAAAACCAACAAACAACAAAACATACTTGCCAAACCCTGCTTAGCTTCCAAAACCCGGTGAGATCAGGTATTTACAAGAAAAATGAAAACCACAATGACTGTATGTAGTTTCGCCACACTCTGTGAACTAGGGATGTCAAGATTATTAGGTTAATCGATAATCTGGATTATTTAGGTCACAATATAATCGTAAAAACAAAACAAATTATAATCAGGACATTTTTAGAAAAAAAGAACTTTAAAAAAAAAAAATCAGTTTAAGTGACAATTTAGTAACTAAATTAAGTTTTTTTTGTTTTGTTTTTTTAGTTCATTGAAAAGAAATGTGTCGACTTTAGAAGCCAAATGAAGTCCTTTCTGCTCAATCTTTCCTAAAAAAACCTAAATGTTAAGTGCTTTTATCTCTAGCCATTTATGTCAAATTGATCATTCAGAAAATTTTATTTCACAGAGCAGGTCACATATTGAGGAGCGGTAATGTGTTAAGAAAAAGAAAAAGGAAAGAAAATTCAGGATTTTATTGTTGTTTTGGTCGTTAATGTTAATAATCGCGAATAATCGTTAAATCGCAATGTTTATTCTCACAATAATCATTACACTCAAATTTGAAAATGTGACAACCCTACTCTAAAGTAACTTTAATCTAGGTTGTGTTCTTGTTGATGTCGAAATTTAAACACAAGAACCCGTGAAACCCCATAGACTAGATCCACAAATGTGCCGCACTGACTCACGCCTCTGTGTTTGAATAATGCCACCCCTTTTTGAAGCTAACGTGAATAAAAATCTAAATGCTTCACCTTCAATTGCGCTGTTAAAAACCACATTGGAAAGACGTGTGCAAAAAAAAGCTTAGAGCGCACGGCAAGACATAAAAAAACAACCGCGCAAACAAACAATGGACATACTGTAACTTACAAAACACTAAAAGTACCATGAAAAATGTGGCACTGTGAAAGTGAACAACGTTGAGCTTCATGCCAGTTTTTGTTTCCCGTGGCAATATATTACCCACAAACCGTGACAAAATATCTCTCATTTGACTGTTAAATTGCAAATTCGACCATAGAATTTGGTCCGTGAGGAAATTATGCTGGGAAATGTTGCTTTTTTAATGTATTTTTTATTTCTGGGAGCTGCCTGAAGACTCCAGCAGAGACAGGAACTCAAAACCAAGAAAGACAACTAAATAAGTAAGATAATATAATAAGAGGTAGTCAAAAAAACGAACAAAAAACTCAAGATATCAAGTGAATATTCCATAACTGTAGCGGATCCAACATCAATAAGTTGTGTAAACTGTTTAGGGGTGATGATATCATTCTCAACTTCCCTTTCGTCGAAATAAAGATTGAAATGAAGCTTTGATAAGACAAATGTACATGCAAGTGCGTCAGTGTTCTCTCTCTGGGACTCACATGCGGCTGCTGGGGGGGATCTTGCGCCCGTCTCTGTACCAGGTGACTTGAGGTTGTGGATAGCTGCGGATCCGTGGAGCAGGAATCACCGCACCGTCGCCCTGGGAGACGGACTGAGAACGCTCGCCCTCCTCAAAACTGCCCATGACTGCAAAGCAAACAAGCACAACGTACAAACGCATAAGTTCGCAGGAAGATCGATGAAATTCAGCAAATCCTGTATATTTGCTTGTAATTTGCTATCTTTTTTATTTCTTTCATGTTATTACTAGCTATTTTTACTTATGTTTTAATATTGTTTACATGGTACAATTGGAGTGCGGCCACACCATTTTAGTCCTGTTGTGGACTAGATCTGGAAATGTTATAGTCCTGGTCTAGTCCAGGTTTAGTTTTGTGTTTAGTCCTGGTTAAATTTTACTTTTCACACGTCAAAGCTGGCACTAAACCAAAGTCTACATCAAGCCTAAACTGGGCTAAAAACAGGACCAAAACCAAGACAAGCTGTGTGAAGCATAATTTCTAACTCAAAAAGTACAATTTGTAGTAATAGTTCAAGAACACTTTTACTGCCGATGAAGGTACTGAAGTATATGAGAATATGAGAATGTGAATTTCGATACCAATAAAAAGCGTCTGCTACCAATTACAAAATAAACTTTCAAACCAAATGAAGTTCTGCATTGAAGACTATTTCAATATGGGTCAGTATATGTTTAGTATGACAGGCTGTTAATGACTGCATATACTGTCTTTTCCTTCTACGTGGGGCTAAAGTACATTTTAGCATGATACTTTCACATAAACATGAAGAAATGTAATGATTTATATAGGGGAATTCAAATGGATGGATATTCTTATCTTGTCTCCTAATATGGTCGTGCACATCCAGTTTCCCTCCCTCACTGTACCTTCTGTAGATTACTCAGTTTGGTGAATAGTCGGGGCCGCTGCGTTCCATTATCTGCTAATATACTTCATTTGTTACACAGGTGATTTATTCTGTCGCCTCATTATAGTGCAACAGCTGTTAGTAAATACTGTGATGATGTTATTTTTTAAATGTTCCATTAATGTATCTATTTACGCCAAAAAAAGAAGAAAAAAATTAAATATTGATCTAATATTTATGACACATTTTTCATTCAAAAGCTAAAAATTGTCATGTCATTTTAATTATGTATAAATTCTTGTACTTTAAAGGACACATTATGCAAAATGTACTTTTTTGAGCTTTTAACCAACAACATACAACACACTTGGTGTTGTATTTTGCTTCACTCATGTTTATTTCATAAATCCTGTTTACAAGGTCATCTTTTCTGAGCACTCACAAATCAATCCATTTGAAATTTCCCCAGATTGTTGCATCAGGTAAAAATCCAAACTACTCTTGCGCAGTATTTAAGTCCATAAATTGCATCACCAACTCGTTCTGCAGTCAAATTGAGTCAAATTCTCTATAGACCTTTCCAGTGTTGATCCCGTCGTCAAGTCAGATATATTACAGTATATTACAGAAACGACTCAGTCCGGTAATAAAAACTAGGAAAGAACTCAAATCTGCCTTTTAAGTTAATGTATTAACCTGGACATTGTTATTACATTTCCAGTTTATAAAACAACGTTTGAAACAAAATGCTTGCTTTTGTTTACATTAGCCCCGAGTAGGAGTTAGTAACATTAGCATAATCATGAATTTATAACTGCAGAAGCTCAGAGGCAGCGCAGGACCAGGTTCACACACAGCGGGTGGGCAGTAGAGAGCAAATAAAGGCAACACAAGTACTATCATTAATGAAGCTGTTGGAGTTTTATCTTTCACCAAACGGAAAGTGCAGCCATGTTCGATTTTCTAACTCCCAGTTAGAAATTTTCCCAGAGTTTCTAAGTAGGAATTCCGAGTTAGACGTGTGTTCCAATGAAAATGTACAAGTCAGAACTCGGAAGATTTTTTGCTTCAACAAGCGCCACAAATCCTACAGTCATAAGTGGATTTTAGAAACTGTCAGAGGTTGAAGTTAGATATTCATTGCTATTACTCATTAGCAAATGTGATGAACATATACACTGGGCTGTCTACAAACAACAAATTATAGTTTTTGTTATTTGCTGTCCCATTTAAATGAATGTGACAGAATGTTCAGGCGAGTACCAGGCAACATGTGCATCTATTCTAAACACACCTCTCCTGGAAGGGTCTATTCAGATTGCCGAAAGCCATCATTTATTTATTTGTTCAACGTTCACTCCCTCTGGACAGCAGAGGGCGTTCCAACACCTAAATATAATTGGAAACAGATTTGTAGTTTATAAAGTGTGCTTTCCAAATGTAGACATAATTTTAAGTTAGACAATGTGAAATACTAATACCAAGGTAACCAAAGGCAAGTTTAAAT
This sequence comes from Chaenogobius annularis, assembly GCA_015082035.1. Classification (NCBI taxonomy): domain Eukaryota; kingdom Metazoa; phylum Chordata; class Actinopteri; order Gobiiformes; family Gobiidae; genus Chaenogobius; species Chaenogobius annularis. The sequence goes on from BJKM01000901.1 coordinate 52,375, forward strand.
TAAATGAAAACCACAAGAATGCAGAATATGTTCACTTAATTCGGCATATTTCCTGCTTTATCCTTTAGTCGGGATTAGCCAAGAGGTTAGTCACTTTCATAGAATATTTTGTATCAATTGAATTCATTTGCGTCATCAATTGACATTTTAGAAATGACTATTGGCTGTCTCTGTAGCTCTGTGTCTCTCTCTCCTGCCATATCTGCATTGTTCATTCAGGTAGAGCTGCTTGTCACAGCCAATCGAACATCTGCGATACAAGGGAACACAAATGACCATTACGAACTCCTGATGGGCGGGTCTAAATACTGTCACCAACCTAGTGCTATACAGTATATGTGCAAATCTCGAACATATCCAAGTTAACAAACCAAGTATGCTTCAGAAATGTTCTTCTTTCATCTAATGGACAGATGTTGTTTACAAAAGCATGAGAATGAAATAAGCAGTGGTCGTATTTAAATGAAGCTAAGTTATAAACAGCCACGGAAAACAGTCTGAACCTAACGAGGACGCTCAGTGGAACAGCTGTCGGGTTGGTGCCGCTCTCGGGGACGTGCAGGTGGAAGTTGTCCCCCTCCAGCAGATGGCGCTCCCTACAGGCACTCAGGCAACAAGGAGACCAAACTGTGTAGAAGCCTGTGTAGTAAACTCAGCCTTAAGTACATCAGAAATATTCCACTTTTGTACTAAGGAAAGCAATGTATCTTCAAAACTGCCCAAGGTTAATTATGACTTGCCTCATTCTCTCTAAAGTCAGAGGAAAACTATATCAATCATACTACAAATTCTATTACTATGCTGCCAATACAACCACGAGCAACTGCTACTAAAATTTACTTTTATGCTGCAAGTGCCTAAACTTCTAAATGCAATGCAGGCAAGCTCTCACTTTGCCATAAGAATTAATTAAAAATGTAGATTTCGTGGCAAACAGTGACATTGTTAATTATTTGTTTATTCTTTTTCTGATTTTAATGGAGAATTCCATATCATATATTGCCTGTAGCCTACACTTAAATTTGATTAGAAGTACTGTGTTTTTACAAAACTAGAAGCATGAATAACCTTAACATTTTATTTTTATTCATCAGGAATTGATAAGAGAATAATTAAGGAACCAGAGTGATCAACAATGACATTGACTTTGATAAGATATTTTATTTAGGGTTAATCTAATGATACACAAAGTTTTGGACATTTGGATACTCAATTTGGATGCCCCAATTTTTGAAATGTTTATTATAAATTCTAAATATTATAAATCAACTGTTCTAGTTGAAGCATCAAAAAGAGAAATAAAATTTGGATTAATTTTCAAAATGGAGATATCTGTTTTTGCAAATTAACTCTTATTTTTGGATATATATATTTGGATATTTTTGGATATATTATATCCACTCACTATATTTGGAAAATGAATTCTGTCTGCTTTTTAATATCATCTGTCCTATTAAAAGAGAAACACATATTGAACCTCTGACGCATTTATAATTTTTTTTAACTTCTGAAATACACTGACTTTTCCCACAATATTCTCTCAACTGCGACGTCAATACATTCCAGTGTACAGTATTTGACCCGCTCATACTCACATGCCACCTGGACTTCCGTTCGTCTCTGCAGCAGCGCTCCGACCCTGTTCCTGACGATGCATCTGTAGAACCCGGCATGAGAGCGGTCCAGAGACGGGATCAAGTATCTTCAAAACAAACGAAAAACAAAACAAATAATTAGCAGATCGCCACAGCAACAATTAGGAGCAACGCACAAACCAAAACAACCCAACAAATATTTGCGTTGAAATCCGGGGACACGTTATGCACACAGTTTTATCTGACAGTCTAACAAGGACACTTAGGACATGGAGCTTAGCCAATGTTTATTCCAATGATAATAGTGCTAGAGAGGCTAAACCTGCTAACTCTCAGAAGACACACTTAAGACAGGAACAACAAACAGCAGATCTACCTAGTCACGCACACACACATACACAAGTAATCCCAGCAGCATAACGTAGGAAGGAGCATTAACTTTCTGTGACCTTGGCAGTGGCAGCTGTGTCACTTGGTCAACAGGGGGCAGCACATGCTATGGTAAAATGCACAGGCACATCTGGAAGAGCAGCTGATGCCAGGAGCATGGAAAAAAAGGGCAGGTAAAGATGGATAAAGGAGGGAGGGCTCATTAGGGACAGTGCCAGTGAAGCTAATAATGATATAACGATGAGTGCACAGGCGATCTGTTTGCAAGTGATCAAGTGTTTTGGACACATTTGCACGTGAGGGATTTGATTTTAAGTGTAATTAGGTGGGGGGCGAAAGAATAAACTCTTTAAAAGTTTGTTAACAAATACATTTTAAATTCCAGAGGAAAAAGAAAGTGAAGTGGAATATAATGTGATTTAAATGGAGAAATTGGGACTACTTAATAGGAGATTATGACTTCGACACTTTGATTTTAGGCAAAATCCAGATTTTTTTAGGTTTTACAGAGAGAGAGAGAGAGAGAGAGAGAGAGAGAGAGAGAGAGAGAGAGAGAGAGAGAAATTTTGAACATTCTGATGACAGAGATTTTAAATGCATCAACAAATATGCATTATTCATGGTTTTCAGTTTTTCACATGAATAATTTTTTCTGTTATGAAAAACATTTTGAGGACTTTTGACCATTGAAACTTTTGATGTACCATTCTATTTTGAAACGATTTCTTACTGATTTTGAACACACACACACAGCTCAGGATCAGTTACTCAGGATCAGTTACAAGCAGGCCTGTCCAAATATGGCAAATGTCAGAGTCAGAATCGGTTTTATTGCCATTGTCAGTGAACAAGTCACAAACTAGGAACTTGCCTCGGCGCCAAGGTGCAACATAAAACAACGTAGTATAATAGAAATAAAAATAGTAAATAGTTAAAAGTATAGACTCAGCTATACTAACTAAATTATAATAAAGTCAGGCATGCAAAATAAAATGTGTAGAATAAAGGGGATTTAAAGAAAAGATAAGTACAACAACAGGATCAGAATGCAAAACTGGCAATGCAAAACAGAGGATATTTACATGAATTATTTAAGTGACAGGACAGTTGGCCCTCAGGCTTTCTGGTAAACGATTCCAAATTACCATAAGTAGTATGTATTACTGCAAGTAAAAAAATAATATAAATATTTACATCAAATGTATCTTTCTAAACCCAATACCAAACATTTGAGTGTTTTCTTTTGAGGTTCGAAGCACAAAAGCGGGTTTGGTGGCTCAGGCTAAGCTCAGTTTGCCTCACAACAAGGGCCTTTCTGTGTGGAGTTTGCATGTTCTCCCCATTTCTGCGTAGGTTTCCTCCAGGTGCTCCGAAAAAGAGTTGCTAAATCTCAGTGGGATTTTCCTGGTTAAATAAAGGTCCGTGGCCCTTGATTGTCCCTCCTTGTCTCCTCCACGTTATCTGTGTTTCAATATGCGACATTTGAGGGGAAAATTTAAACAATACAAATTGACACCTCTGAGTTACAATAAACCACAAAGACAAAAAGGGCAAAGAACCATGAAGAAGAGTCAAAAGAGAAACATTTTGATTTAACTGTAGATGTTTACAGCACTAGATTACTGTAGCCTGTTATATTGAATATTGAAGATATTAAGTTATTTCAATCTTCATATATTTTTGTTGTCTTGTCCGTGTCTGGCATATGCATCTGACCTCAAACCTAACTCTCTCAAGGGAGACGAATAAAGCAACTTTGAACTTTTTGTTTCTCTCGTGGCATATTTGAAAATTGTTTAATCTCAGTTTTGAGAACATTTGACTGAGCACTGACCTGCTTGCAACCCTTTTCAAATGTAGCCCCCAGCTGCAAATGTCAAGAGGATAGAAACCACCAAGACTTGACTTTTACTATACAACTTTAGCTTTTTCCTTCTGGGGTGCTAGCAGCAAATCAACTGCCTCCAGCGTGTGGTGATTCACATAGGAATAACTCTGCTTAATCCTACACCTTTAGTAATACATTCTCTAGCTGTTTGCCCACATCTTACTCTGAAAAAAGTTTTCCACTGATATTATTTTAATTGTGACGGGGCAGCACTGAGAGTTCGAATTACGGGCAGCACAACTGATAAAATGTGTTACTTTTTTTTGCCTCATTTTTTTCCTATTTTTTTGCTCAATTTAACTTTTATATGGCAAAATGGGAAAAACTGAGCGTAGTTTCTCCGTTGTTGCTGCAACTCTGCAGAGCTTTGTTAGGTTGTTTGTAAACGGCACTTGGAGGTTTAGGACACTACCTGTCCCACAACTATTATTGTCCTCAAGAAACAGACTCAGAAATATCTTATTTAAGGAAAGAAAGGTAATGAGTTCAACTGTGTGTGATCCTAAAGTCTGAATCAGTATTCCTGTTGTTTATCTGTTTTTCTACAACTGTTTACTTTTTTCTTCTTCTTCTTCTTTTAGATGTCAGTTACAAACTAAATATTGAGTTGTAGATCTTTATAATAGAACTTGACTGTAGCAGCTCTTTGTAGCAGCTCCTGAATGAGGAAAATTTCATGAGCTGGTGAGATAACATTTGGAGTCCAAGTCCAAATTAAAAAAAAGATTGACACAATAAATAAAAACAATACAAAAATCCAAAATTGTATTAAATGTAAGTGTAAACTAAAATAAAATACATAGCATAACACAAAATAAAATTAATTGAAAATGGCAACTTTTCTTGGTGGGAGGTCTGCCACTTGTTTCTCCCCATGGTGATGTTATTACTTTGCCTGGAATGTTCCAGGCATTAAACACTTCTCTATCTACCAGCTCAGATCCAAAGAATGCATGTATTTTTTGGCAATAAAACGCCTGTAATTGAATAAATGCAAAAATGTATCATTTTAATGCCATACTGAGGAACATTCCAGGCAAAGTAATAACTTCTCAATGAAGGCAAGGCAAAGCTAGTTTATTTGTAGAGCACGATTCATACACAAGGCAATTCAAAGTGCTTCACATAACAGGAAAAAAAAATCATTGAAATCACAAATCACACTCGTCTGCCCCCTCCCTAAATTTAGCTTTTGCTAAACTAATTGTCCCTGGCAAAACTTGACCAAAACTTTTAGTGTTAGAACTCTCTCTTGATCAGTGGGTAGGTGCGCCAGGCTCTTCCTGACTTTTTAGTGGCCTTAGTGCCGACTGATAATCGAACCAGCGTGTGTTCTAACCCTCTCCTCAGGCACCTACGATGAGGCTGTGCTTGGACACCGGCACAATGGGCTTTTGTGCCCAGCGGATTATTGATACATGTACAATTGTAATTGTGTCTAATGAGTAGTTTTAGAATTGTAAAGAATTTCTCTTAAGAAAGACCTTTTAATTTAAAAGTTTAAATTGAAATTTTCCAGCTATCCGTCAAATAGTTTAAGGCATAAAAGAGAAGAGTGCAAAGAAAATCATTTCAGCACATGCACAGAACAAAACAGATTTGAACATTGCCAGGTAGAGGCCTGTCTCATCCTCAGGAAGACTTCCAGATTTTAGTCATAAAACTGAAACGCAGATCCCCATGTTTAGCCTGCCTGGGCACCAGCAGGAGGCCGGTTCATGAGGTCCTCAGAGTCAGAGATTGGTTCATATGGCACTAACATGTCCGAGATGTACTTTGGTGCTAGGCCATGGAGAGACTTGTATAGTGCAGGGAGCCAGTGCAGAGACCTGAGCACAGGACTAATGTTATCGTACTTCCTGGTTCTTGTCAGGACCCAAGCAGCAGCGTTCTGGATGTACTGCAGCTGTTTTACAGCTCGTTTGGAGAGGCCAGTGAGCAGGCCGTTACGTGGCTGTTAAGATTCAAGTCTGAGTGCATTATTACCGCCAGATTTCTAACTTGATTTGTAGGTTTTAGAGCGAGACTCTGGACGTGACTGCGAACACTTTCTTTCAAAGATGATGATCTCGGTCTTATCTGAGTTCAGCTGGAGAAAGTTGTTTTGCATCCACACATTGATCTGTTGGATGCAGTGACAGAGTGAATCCACTGGTCCATATTCACCTGCCGTCAGTGAAACATAGATCTGGGTGTCGTCGGCATAATTGTGATGGGACAAGTTCTCGCTGCATATCAACTGACCTAACGGCAGCATGTAGAGGTTGAACAGAAGGGGTCCCAGGATTGACCCTTGGGGCAAGGGTCAATCCTGGTACATGGGCATGTGGTCTGAGACACAGTTGCCAATTTCAACAAAGTACTTCCTGTCTTCCAGATAGGACCTTAACCAATTTAGGGCAGAGCCAGTGATGCCCACCCAGTCCTCTAGTCTCTGTAAGAGGATCCCATGATCGACAGTGTCAAAAGCAGCACTCAGATCTAACAGAATTAAGAGTCATTTGTCATTTTTCACATTTACAATGACTGAAGACAAACATATGATGGGATTTTTTCAATGAAGCAGCATAGGATTTGTCATGCCATCTCCACCATAAAAGCAAATTACTATTCTAAATCGACTGAAAACACAACATTGGCCATTCATAGAGATTTACTGTCAGAATATGTGTTTATTCTAATTGAAATGAAAACCAAAATGCCAAAAGAACATTACCCAAACATAAATTGAAACTCTATTAAATGCATAAATGCGCAAAGAGAGCAAGATAAAACCGACAACTGATTAAAATCCTTCCTCAGATGAAGTGTTAGATATCTTTGAATGTCGAAATTAGCCTACAGCGACTTGTTTAATTTGACTCTCTGCAACACAGCCATGTCAAAACAAATCCGTGTAGTGGGAGGTGAAACACTTGCCACCGTTTGCCATCTCTGCTGTCGAGTCCCACATGTTCAGAGCAGAAAGTCTGTCTAACCTGCAGCCATGTTGTACTGGTTTCTATAGTAACCGCATGCAGTTTGTTTGAACAAGTTTTGAGGGATTTTAACATTTGTTTCATGAATAAAAAGTTTGTTAAAGAGGGCATGAACATAGCAACAAGTAAGGCAGGGCATTTTGTAAGTTCAGAAGCGCTCGCTACAAGCTGTACAAGTTGGAAGTGAAGTTTTATTATATTGGTTTAAACAAGATATTTTCTGATGCAAGAGTAGGGTTATAAAGAGGCCATTCTACTAGGCATTTGTTGGCAAATAGAAAATATTGTGTCATTATTATTTTTCATTAAGTGTGTACTATAACCACTTTTATTTGTTTGCCTTGAAAGCTTCCACAGTAGACTATGAAAATATTTAACTTGATTTTATTCAATTACAGGTATGTTTTAAAGCTAAATAAAACATTTTGAAAAATACCTGGCAAAACATGCATTCTTATTAATTACAATGCTTGGCTCTCCAAACATCTGACTTGGCCTGGCAATGTCCTGTGCTCATCTCCATTGAGTGATATACGTTTAATAAATAGTAATAGTGTTGCAGCCTTACAGTTTTAAACAATTTGCTCAGTGTTGCATATATTTCTGTACGTCTTTATGCCCCCAATTTTAGCTTCCAGTGTGAAGATTTCTACCTGCTTTTAACAAAAATGTGGATTTTTTTCACCATTTAACCATCGCCAGACTGGTTCTGAACATTTCTGCCGTCAAATCACGATCATTACAACTGGGTGGCTACATTAGCATGTCAGAGGAAAGCTAGCATTTGTTTATCTCACCTATGGTCAAATCACGATCATTACAAAACTGGGTGGCTACATTAGCATGTCAGAGGAAAGCTAGCATTTGTTTATCTCATCTATGGTCAAATCACGTTCCTTACAACTGGGTGGCTACATTAGCATGTCAGAGGAAAGCTAGCATTTGTTTATCTCACCTATGGTCAAATCACGTTCCTTACAACTGGGTGGCTGCATTAGCATGTCAGAGGAAAGCTAGCATTTGTTTATCTCACCTATGGTCAAATCACAATCATTACAACTGGGTGGCTACATTAGCATGTCAGAGGAAAGCTAGCATTTGTTTATCTCACCTATGGCCAAATCACGATCATTACAACTGGGTGGCTACATTAGCATGTCAGAGGAAAGCTAGCATTTGTTTATCTCACCTATGTAATTCCCCCTGCAGCAGACAGTTGATGGAGCCCAGTCAACTGATGTGATGTGAAGTAATTTAGGTTTGTGTTAACTTTAAAAAATAAATACATTTGCTTCGTGATTCCTCTTTGTTTATTCTATGCTTTGTGAACGTCACTTTGCCACATATTCACCACAGCAGTAGAAGCAACAGCCTCCTCACCTTCTCCATCCCTTCCTTTTCACCCCCACCAGCGACTTGCCAACTTCGCCGAAAACGTAGGAACCAAGCAACAATCAGATTAGAATTGCTGATGTTTACGCTCCAACAATTTCTTTATGACGCCATTATAGAGCTGCTTCACACCTGTAAGCAGATCACGGATGTACACTCTCTATGAACACGCGGGTGGCTGCGCAGGAAGCTGTTCAATTTGACACAACAACAACAGCCAAAAAACAGCACTATCAGAGCCCATTAGCGGCAGCGAGATGCGGACCCAGGGGACCAGACGAATTTTCGGCCAAAGTCTGTGAAGGCTTAATCAACTAATCAGGAGGTGCCATGACGATGTGTGGCTGTGTCATATGTGCCATCAGGCAAATTAACACAAATATGGAAATGAGTAATGCATGGATGGAGCCAAGAGGAGATAGATAAAGGATATGCATAAGCTGTTTTGGTTTAGGTATGGATGTAGGGGCTAAAATTTGTGTTGGCATTTGTTGTTTTGCGAAGAATGGATCAAAACTTGCTTGCAACCAGTGTCTCAATAAAGTGTTGTTTTGATTGAAGAATTAGTTACCAACAACTTATTTCTCCACACATTTTTATTTCTTATGCTCGATATGTTTTTGTTTGCTGTTTCATTTCTAATTATTACCTTTTTTATGGACATTACGATGGTTTGATGTGTTAAAGTGAGGTGCACTTTATATGGAATACTTAATGAAAACATTTCATAGCACTTTGAGAAATATATTTAATCTGGAAAAAGAAATTATATAGTTTATTTATTTTAATTTAATTATTTCACTAGAGGTCGAAGTTAGAGCTCTGGTCATAAAGCAAAAAGGTTGGGGGTTCAATTTCCACTTTGCTACCTCTTTACATTCCAGAAACCTGCACTACATCCAGACTGACCGAATGTGAGTAATGTCTGTCTGTCTCTGAGCGTCTGCACTGAGAATGAATGGGCATTGTCCACTGTCACGCTCAAGATTAGATTAGATTTATTATATTAAATTGTTATGCAACATGTCAAACATAAAAGCATAACCACTCTCGGACATAAAACATGATTAGAAATCTTAAACTTGATGTACAGTAGAGTGCAGTCTAAATGATCCTGTACGACTTTTATTCTTTCTAGGACAATGAAAGCAGCTTGGAACACAAAAGACTAACTAACAGAAAAACCAAAAAACAACCGCAACTTTTTAATAGGCTAACTAACAACCATAATATAAAAACCAGGCCTGAAGGCAGTTTATGAGTATGACAGTTTTCTCTATCATCGTGCAGCGTTAAGAGTGAGAGAAGGGGCTCAGTTCAACAGTTCAAGACGAACCATGTTCCTCGTGGTTCAAAATCAGGGACAGGGCATGAAAAGAGCTACCCGTGTGATTCCTGGCTTGCTTGAGGCGACAGTTCTCTTAGTTCAGAGACCTAACAGCTTCAGGAATGAAGTGTCACTGCCGCTGTGTTGTAAAAAATAATATTTATTTATTTATATAGCGCATTTAAAACATACTTTACAAACGGAATAAGCAAATACATATAGTCACAACAGATAGAATACATCAAAAAGACAAAGAGAAATTAAAAAATATATAATTTTCATTAAAAAACATGTCGACAAATGTGAGTTTTGAGAAGCAATGCTGATGGTGCAAGCCTTATTTCCAGGCAAGTTGGTCAAAAGCCGAGTCGCAAATGGAGTTTTGAGAAGCAATGCATGGTGCAAGCCTTATTTCCAGGCAGTTGGTCAAAAGCCGAGGGGACCAGACAGAGAAGACTCGATCACCCTTTGTCCGGGACCTCGAGTTCAGAACAGCTAACAAGGACCTGCCTGAGGATCTAAACCTGCGAGCAGTGTAGCTTAAATGAGCCTAAAAGTAGTCTGTAAAAGCTCTAAAAATCTATTCTGAAATGCACATGGAGCCAGTGAAAGTGAGCTAAAACAGGGTCACTTCTGTTGTCAGACATGCCCAACTAACTTGTAACCTCGTAGTAAGTGTAGAGTCAGTGTACAAGATGATATGTTATTTGGAAGCGTGCAGGAAGGAGTATTCGAAACCACGTTGAGTTGTTTAATTGCGCCAAAATGAAATCTTGTCCTCCTCATAAGCCAGTGTCTGACAGGTGGTGTTGCTGCCCCTGTTTTAACCTCTTTAGGACCTCGGGAGAGTCCAGCCCTCAGCCTTAACCTTCACAGCGACTTTACAGCGCTCCCCACACTCCCTCCTCTGCCGCGCTGTCCCTTATATAATGAATACCATTAACCTTTGCGGAGATGGCGCGCGCTTGCAGCAGGTGGGAGGAAGGGGGAGCCGGCGAGCGAGGAGGCGAGTGTCCGACAGAGATTGATTGATGTTCCCTTGGTCAGCGTACTCCGTCAGATCCCCTTTAATTAGTGGGCATGATGAGAAGAGCGGGAGAGGGGTCTGAATGGGACGCAGAAAGAGAGGGGCGATGGAGAGGATGTAATTGAAGGAGGGGAAGATGAAGAGATAGAGCGTGATTGGCAACACTATAATCCCTTAGACACGGCTAAAGTGCAGAACGAGAGAGAGAGGAGCGATACAAGTTGAGGCCAAGGTTAGTGCCTACATAAGGACAATGGACCAAGATGGTAATCTAATATAAAAATGCTAAATTGAAGCTATAAAAATGCGGTATTGTTGTAGTATTATATAGGTGAAAGATAATGAAGCTGCTATCATTCTACACAAGTTTAGTGGTCACAAAGAATTGCATGTAGAGATGATATGATGGCGGCAGAGTAGTTTGCAGGAAGGTTGTTGATTCCATGTTGTATTACACATGGTTTTATTCTCCTTCCCTGACAATTATTTAAATTAAACCCAATGTAGATTAAGATATGGTTCTAAGGCATCTAAAATGGCAATGCGTTCGACAGGGTAATTACCGGATATGAGTTTTGAACCCCTTAATATTAACTGACTTTAAATCCATGTATCTGAAACACCAACAATGGAAACTATAGATGGATACCTCTGTAACGTACATTTGGCTGAAGCAAGAAATGCAATCACCAGAAAATGGATGACACAGAATGAGCCGAATATACAGAACTGGACCGAAATAACGCAGAACGTTTACCAAATGGAGAAAATACATTTCGGAATAAACTGTAAAATGGACATTTTTCATGTTCTGCGCTCTTTTAGCTAATTGAGCATAGTATTAGTATATTCAGTATTCTAATAACAAAAAATATGTACAAAATAAATAAATATAAAAGGTAAATAAATAAGAATGATAATTATTAGCCAGGCACCAAATTACATATTGGTGCTCTTTATATATGTTTTATATTCCGGTTTCATGGTGATTTCTGAGGACTTTTGCTATTTTATATTTTTGCTCTGAATTGTTATGGCAACGGTGCTAGATTTTCATCACTCTGAAACAATGGCTATTTTGAAAATGACCACAATCAACATAATTTACTCTCAGAATTTCCATTTTTGATTGAAACACACTTGATATTGCTGACAGCTCTTTGTTATCACAACGCTAATCAATAATTGCATGTTTTAAGACAGCCTCTTCATATCTGATTGGAGAGCCCTTTAAAATTCCACATGATGAGCTTTAAGAGCTGCTGCCTGCTTTTGCGACTCTTGTCTGGTACAAAAGCGAATGCTGTCCGTCCAATGGAAATCAATGTCCGGTGATTCTGTATGGACCCAAAGGGACACAGGCACATGTTCTATGTCCAACACTTACACTCAGCAGATGGGCAGCAGCTCACATGGAAACAACCTATGGCCAAACTGTCTCATCACATTTTGACACTTGATTTGTTCCTATTGCGTCGCTCTGAAGACGGGTTGTAATCGAAAGAAGTGTGTTTGTGGTCTGGATCAGGAAAATGTATATAGACATTTAAAGCAATATTTCAAATTATGTAAAAGTGTCATTCATTACGTAGCTAATTCCTGCAGTAACTACCAAATACAAAATGTACTATATTATCTTCCGTTGCTTGTACAATTTTGAAAAATATCCAAGCTGGCACTGTCAAAATAACAAATTCTAAAAACAAATGACACATTTTCAAATGTTTGTTGACTTTGCATAGATATACTGTATAGGTATACTTTATCAATCCTTTTCAGGAAATGATTTAATAGCGTAACATTATTTAAACTAAAAAGTGCCAAAACATCAACTCTAATTGCAGCAGGAACAAAAGTCTCAATTTTCAGCAATATAACAAGAAAAAAACAAGCTGCTACTTTTCATAACCAAGTTTACAACCCTAATATACATTCATTTGAATTTTAAAGCTGCACTACGTAACTTTTCAAGCGTTTCATACTTGCCTTGAATGTTCCACAGTATGGCATTAAGCATATCTGTCTTGCATTTATTCAATTACAGATGTTTTATTGCCTTGAAAGATGCGCATTCCTACTGTGAGCGAACTGGTTTTTCCACAGATCCGACTTGTAATTCAAGCCTGGTGAATCTCCACAAAGATGCATTTACAGTAATACAGCACTGTGGAAAGTTTCAGGCAAACACATAGCAGACTTTAAAGTATTTACTAACTTTGATACATTTAAATAGTTATTTTATGTACTTTTCTACCAATAAACTTGCAATTTCTCACTAACCAACTCGTTTGTCCCCTTCACTGTCAGGAAAGTAGCCTTATTGACTAAATCTGCACAACGCACCATGAAATTATATCTGGAGCTGTTTGTTATTCCTTGTCAGATAAAACATTGAATGAACAAAACATATTTTAAGGAGCCGTGTCGAGAAAGTTGGCGCAGATTTCACCGAACCAAAAGCTATTATCTTGATTTTAAGTTTGAATAAAAGTGTCAATCCATAAAGTACTGTACATTTATCTCAATTCAACCATATTTGTGCGCACACTCCCACACTCCAATCAGTATAACAACACTACGATGACATCCCATTATGCTGCCTGTCAAAAAGTTAATCTAGTTTCTTCTGTTTGTGGCTCTCTCTTTTTTTGTAAAAAGTGAAGGTCACCTCAAAAACACAGATTTTGATGTAGGAGTATGAAAGGAAATTATCGTTTTCACAATTTGACAGAGATACAAGTCGATCAGAGCAACATTTTTGTCAGTTTTGTATTATCGTGAAGTGACAATTCTTCAGATGATTTATTGGGTTCACTGACAAATGTATTCCTGCACGTACAAGCCTTCGCTGTGTTCGAGGTTTTGGTTGATTGGAACAACCGTGGACTTTAGACGAAAGAGGATAATTGTTTAGATAAGATATACTTACTAGGATGGGACAAGATCTCGCAAGATAAAATTGACAGAACATATTGTGAGATTATTTCCCCCCCTCATGTGTTTACATTTGGCTCAGACAAAAAAGAGGGATTAGTGCTGGTGCGTTAAAAATCTTGAGAAAATGTAGTTCCAATAAGCAGTGTTACATTGAAAGCAAAAATAAAAGACATGAAAAAATTGTGGGGCAAAAATAATATGTAAAAAGTCTCACATGTCTTGTTCTTGTGGACCCATCTTGTATCTCGAAATTGTGTCTTGCCCCTCCTCTGTCAAACCACTCCGAAAACCAGGAAGGAAGTGCACTGTAAGTATGCTAATTGCGGTTAGCTTTACCGTGACTGCAAAGCTCGCTCTGGCCTCTGAAAGTTGTGAAAACTGCCATAAATTTCACAACAAATGCATGGCCCTATACCGGCATCCATGTTGCCTAAGGGCTTCATTTACTTGTTTTTTCATTGTTCATTACTAGTGTTGACCGCTAAATACCTAATTTGAAGCAGAGGTGTCTCGTGTTTTCCAGGTCAATTGTGGTTCGCTTTACCGTGACTGCAAAGCTCGCTCTGGCCTCTGAAAGTTGTGACAGTTTAATAATCTCATTGCAGTGAATTATTAGAACGTTAGGAATGCATTAGGTAATTGAGCAATACACTTGGAACACGGAAAAATCGTACTAAATCGTTCAAAATTTCCCTTTTTAAGACAGTAAATATCCGTGTTATTGAGTTTAATCTTCATCAAGATCTTGCAGGGAGACGGTTCTGCGAGTGGTCGAGGCTGGGAATCTCACCGACGCCGCCGCAGTGGTGGCAACAATACATGTGCCACGCCTTAAACCACTGCAACACCTACTCGCACCTCCTCAGGGTTTTTGAAGTCCATATGCTTTCACTTGATCATGTCAGCGCGAAAATTGTCACCATTTTGGAGAGTAGGAACGTCTCTGGAAGCTGCCGTTGTTTTTAGTTGAACAAATAGCTTCACTGTCCAGTCTCCTCAAATGTCAACAACTTTGAAGCCGAACAACAATAAATACCTAAACTAACATGTCCAAAGTATTAATACAGCAACCTGAGTAATGCTGAGTAAAGTTCAACGGTGCCACTGTGACTCTATCTATTGTATTAATTAAGATTCTTCTCCACAGATCACTTTTCTCGAGTAACCATGGCATTCAACATAAGAAAAACTTGCATATTTGACCTTAAGTGCTAAGCTACAATCCATTCATACAATCTTCCAATCATTTCTTGTTAATATTTGATTACAATAGAAGTGTTTTATGTAGTGCCTAAAGTCCAGGCCAGCCAACACAACTAAATGACAACAAAGGGACTCATGAGGGCTGCGTAATAATGAAGTCCCTTAATGAAGTTGAGGGTTAATTGGCCGAGCGGAGAGACATAGTGTGCCAGGTAACTGCCCCTGAGGGCTCTTGGTCATGTGATAAAGCTGCAGTGCCATGTATGTGTGCAAAGTCTGTTAATTAATCACTGTCTGCTTTAAAAAAAAAAAAAAAAAAGAGTAATTAAACAGAGATTAGCGAGTGAGATAGCACGTAACCCTTAAATGGAAAGAAGGTTAAATTTAGAAGCAGTTAATTGGGATGCAAATCAGCAATGGAGGTAATTTAACAGTAATTAGTATTCAGAAGTTGTTTGACCAGAACTGTATAGGCACTTCAGCAGAGGGGGGGTGTACTAATATGGAAGTACATTTAATTGAGTAACTTTATAATTCAATTGCAGTAGTTTTCAGACTCAATACTTTTACTTAGGAATATATTTGACAGTGTAAAGGTGCTCTAATACTTGAATTTTGGAGTGCGTTCACACATTCACCACATTAAAATTGGGATCAAACCAGGACTAAACCCAGAAGTAAATCTGGAAAAGATCAGGACTAAACAATGACTAGAACAGGACAAATCAAATCCACACTGGGACTAAAATTAGCTTAATTTGTGGTCTATTCTTTGAAAATACCAGATTTTGTGCATTATTTAATGTTTTTCAATTCAAATCTACGTCCGATATTACATGCAGAGCGTTAGTTTCCCCAAATGATTTTTCACATGGGTAATTTCTTGGATCGCAACTTTGTATTTGAGTAATATTATTTCGATGTAATGGTACTTGAGAACTAATTATGTAAATAATCTTGCCACCTCTGCTTTGTGTTTATAAAGTACAAACTACAATAAACAATTATCACTATAGGTAATTTTGTTATAAATGTGACTTGATGTTATGACAATATTTTGGCCGATTCATCAAACAGATTTCAGTCCCTTAAAGGAGCTCTTAATCATGTTACATTGTTTTCCGTAATCAAAAACATACCCGTGGTTGCATTTTGCTTATTTCGTTATTTCTGTTTACAAGATCCTCTTCTCGGAGCGTTCACAAATCACTCCATTTGAGTTTCCCCAACATGATTGTTGCATCAAAAAAACAAAAAAAGATTTTACCTTCACAGTTTCATCACCGGAGTCGTTCTGCCATAATATTGTGTTCACAACAAATGCATGGCCCCATACCAGCATTCACGTTGCCTAAGGGCTTCATTTACTTGTTTTTTCATGGTTCATTCCTAGTGTTGACGGGTAAATACCATATTCGAATTATTTTAAGTTAGAAAATGTGAAATACTAATACCAAGGTGACCAAAAGCAGGTTTAAAATTAAATTAAAGCCACAAGAAAGCATAATATGTCCACAGGCGTAGCACTGCAGCTCAGCGACACTGCAGCGTTTCCTTTGTTAATGAATGCAAGGCGCTGGAAAAACTACGTACAATATCCAATAACACTTCAATAAGACTCTGCGGACACTTTTGGTGAACTTTAACTAAACCAAGAAAGCCCAACTTTGTCTTTTGAGATTAAACTTTTGATGGAAACAATTTCCAAAAAGCTCATGCTGGGGATTAAAAAATACATGTTTCTCATTGCCTGTTGAAGCGTTAAACTAGATTTGGTCAAACGTGTGTAGCCAGCGATAAAATATGTCACTCCGCATCACTTCCCTCACCACGGATCAGCCCCTCGGCATCGTGGGTAATCGTAATGCCCACACACAACTCCCGGGATCGATCGACTGCCTGAGGACACAAGGTCAAGTCGCGCCGTGTCAATATTTAAAGCTGCTTGAGACACGAGGGACCTTTGCCATATCCTCATTAATATGGCCTGTAGGTCTTCTGCGCACACATGGACTACTGCTGAAGACACAGGAGGACTCCCAAATGTGGACATAAATACATTCAGACAATTATAAACCAAGGTGTGGAGTACAGCCACTCGGCGATTGCAGAAATGCAGTATTTCCCAATGAAAAACAACTATGGCTACTAAATCTGCAAGGTTAAAAATGTCACACGGTTTAGCTTTTTCCCCACAGAAACAGCCATAAATCGAAATAGTTTGAAGAACATTTTTTATGTGTATACTGTGAAATGTGTATCATAGCCTTGGTGAATTTAACTGCAACTTAACGCAATCTAAACTACATTTTCAGTTTTACTTTGAATTACGTTTCCTTCCCTGGTGTCTCAAATGCGACAACAAAAACACTTTTACAAGCTTGAATTCAAACTGAGCTCTTTAAATTTACACAGCGCTGTTTGAGCTCAATAGAATAATGGACGCTTATCCGACCCAAAAATGTAAAGCAAAGTTGTGTATTGATTTATTCAGTGTTTGCAAATGTGCCTCTCGCCTCAGTCTTCACACTGTTTTGTTTTCAATTGTCCGCAAACATCATTCAAATAGGACATTTATTTAAGCTTTTACAAAGGATTCGCAGCTAGCTTTTCTTTTCATCCAGAACAAAACTGCATCTCAACATCGCTTGACAATGAAATTACTGAACTCATAAAACAATTCTGTCTAGAGAAAAATCTAGGTCTCAGTCTTATTACAATTTAAATAATTTATGAATGAATTGAAGGGAGTGTACCTCCAGTGGGAATGTGTTAGTCTTAATTATGGAAATTAAAATTGACTGTAAATGTATGATGCAATTTACTTTGAGATATTTGAAAGAAAACATTTATTTCGCTTAACTTTTGGGGCAAAACTCTACTGTTTGAACAGCACATCCAGGAATCAGAATTGAAAAGAAAAAAGACCGAATGCTTACTTTTTATTAAACCTATGAATATAAACCAATTTGTATAAATCAAGATGAAAACCGATGTTTAATCTTATATTATTTGCGAAACAGCATGTCTATACTCACCCTAAATACATATTTGACTTTTCAATCTCAATATATGATGTTGAATGAACTTATGTATGTTTTAAATGGATCATCTTAAAATGTAAACTTCCTCTTGATCAACATCAAAGGACACGTCTAAATGTGTGTATACATTTACATTGGGAAGCAGTGCAAGCCATGCTGTTATTAAATGTCACACGTTTGGCTGGAAGTCCAAAGAAAAATTATTCTCAGACTAAAAAGCAAAAAAAGAGACTTCATACTGATTTTACTTTATTGCAGGGTGTTCAAAGGCCTGAACTTAACTTTGAACCACTCGTGACGAACACGTTTTAGTTTGACCATTTCAGAGTCTTGTGTTGAACCATAAAATCCAAATGGTTCATGGTTCATTGTTAATTGTACATTACCCTGACATTGAAGCATTGATGTCCACAATGTCCTTCTACAAATCCCATCTGATGTTATCTGGCCCTAGAGACGGTTTGGAAAACCCCTGAGCCCGATCGACAACAAACTCAACAACACTGGCCACATCGCTCTCACTTCCAGCCCCACAACATTACAGCGTGGCTCAGCAAAGCGTGTGTCAACAAGCTGTGCTCCCAATCCTCCTGGCTTCATCTATACTGCGAGTCCACTCATGCCTCACTGCCTCCAAGATAAGACCTACCACGTGATTACAATCTTAACCATTAAAGGCACTAATCGCCAAATCTAAACATACTTTTGCTTGTTTTGCTTGTTCGCGGCACTCCACCGGGGCTGATAGTGGTCGCGAGCCACTAGAGGGAACCCACGAGTGCACAAAGCGGAAAAAAAAGCGCAGGAAATAAAGCAAGAAAGGGGAGATATTTCTTCATTTTCCGTTTGGTGACCTATGACAGGATTTGGGTGAAAAACAGAGCGAGGCATATTGTGACAAATGAAGGTGAGCAAAGGCGCAAATAAACCAGTAAAATGTATGGGAAAGGACACCTAACCTTTCAAGGTAAATGTTTATAAATGGGCTCCTATTCTACTCATATACAGTTGCTTTTAGGCTTTGCGGCAGTAGATTTGGATGGATGGTGGCTCATGTTAAAATGTCCCCTGTGAAGATGTATATTTATGGTTCAAAAATGGGCCACCTTGAACATAATATTGTCAATTTCTCTGTCTTTTTCAAAATATATTCAGTTGATCCTAGTTTACATTTACATTTGGGCTGCGTCCAAATGTCCTTTCCTAGTGCCTAAACCCTCATTCACTACAAAGTCCTGCATGCACTATTTAGCAGTGCACTCATTCACGGAGCAATTCGGACACTACTTTCTCCTCACCGCGGGTCACATGAAAAAAAAATCAGCAAATCATTATACACATTTTATGTAACATGGATCTTACATTAAACTCTAAAAATTGACTGGGTTATTAAACGTTTTGTCTGTGATGGTGATCTTTTTACAGTTCAAGCTAAAGTAAACGGCTAATGCTAGCAACATTATATATATATATTCACGGGTCAAATGCAGCTCAGCTCTTCTTTCTGCTTTCATTCAGTTGTGTCCAGTTAAAGACCGTCACTGTCCACTGTTGTCTTCCCCACGCTCGCAATGTTACTTTTCAAGGAGCACTGTGGGAACTTTATTTTGGCGTTTACTGCTTTTTCACCCGATGGACATTCGGACACCACCTAAAATTGCGTGAGCATTGAATAGTGCCCTATGTAGGGAATAGTGTGGACATGCAGACTCAACCTTAGTCAAAGGTGCACTACGTAACCTTTCTGAAGACATTAAACGCATCTGTCTCCATTTATTTAATTGCAGGTGGTTTTGTTGCTCACGTCCTAACTTGGAATCACCGGCTTTTCTCCATGGAGGTAGACAAGTTTTCTGACATGCTGTGGTACATTCTAGGCAAGGCAAAAAGACAAACAAGTGGCAGACCCTTCCTCAGAAACGTTATAGAGTGCAACTTTAAGATGGACCAATAGTTATGCCTTGGTCAAATAATCTGAAGTAATCTTTTTGTGGCGTAGTATTATTGCCTTATCCCAAAAACTGAAAATTGACACGCCAAACAAGAATATAAATGCAATAATGATGAAATAAAGAATTCACTGGATCGACTGTATATCACGGCGTTCAAAATATCCAAAGAGCTTTACATTGCGTCATTCCTTCACTTGGAGGTGACGCGCTAATTCTATAGATGTCTCTGCAACCAGCAACTAATCACTTACACACCACATTCATGTTTCCATCTGACCCATTGAGCTACAGGAAACCTTCTGAATAGAACACTTATCTTACAGCTTGTTCACATTGACGTAAATAGTGCTTCTTACCTGTACTCCAGAGAAAACCGCGTGAGCTCTGTGTTGTTGTGGATCCATTTAAACTCTAGGGGCCAGCTGCCCTCCGCCATACAGGTCAGCACCAGCCTGTTCCGCTCCAAGTGCAGCTGACTACGAACCGGCTCCGTCTTGAAGTAGGGAGGAACATCATCTGGAAGAAAGAGCAAAAATTAAACAGAGATCTTGCAACCAGACCCATTGATTTCATTGGGTAACATTAAGTCTACTCCTTCCCTCTCAGCATCAACCAAAAACAAATTATTCATCTTGGGGAGCAATCATTAACAAACGGCCCAAATGACTCTTTGCAGCATTTTTCCAAGGATTTCTTTCCCATTGCGAGATTCAACCAACCATGTCTCTTGCTGCAAGGAGTCAGAAAATACACAAGAGTTTATTTCGATTTATATAAAAGCTCCTTGTGGGTCGCCATTTACCCCTGAAACCGAATGATTCCAAGCTCAGATTCTGGCCCAGCAGTGCATGTTAACATGGCAAACTCAGCTAATGCCTTGGCCGAAGTCTCCATACTTGTGTTGCTTGGAAGTCTATTAATTTCTAAATGTCTTCTGCCTTATCTCAACCCTCATTTGAAGCCACTTTTCAAGAGGAGAGTCTGCCATCTCCTCGATTTAAAAAAAAAAAGAAGCAAATTAGTTAAATTTAATGTCATTCCAGGCGAAGCAATAACATCTCCATGGAGGCAAGATGGCAGCGGACACACGGAAATGTGTCGGCGTAATCCCTCATTTGTCCGGGAATCTTTTTCTACGACCAGTTTCGCTGTGCACCTTTGAATCCATAACTCAAATTGAGAAGGACCAGACTAATTATCGAAATAAAACACAACATTAATTGCTGGTCTGGACTGAAACATTTTTTGCGGTGGTAGAAAGTACTCGAAAACACTTTACTTTGTCAAACTTGGCAAACACGACTACGCCACTTGAACAGAAGGCAAAACAGCTTCTTTGTGCTGTGTAGCGGACTAATACACGGCCAGATGCATGGATCTTACTTGAGGCTAAGCAAGCCCTTGTGTTGGTCGATTAAGAACAATAAAAACACGCAAGCTGCCACACTTGAAGGTTTCAGAAGCTTTTTAGCTATTAAGGAATTTTGCAATTAAGATTGGTTGGCCTTGGATATCAAGTCTTTTACAAGCACAACTTTGACAGAGCAGACAGGAAGGAGGAAAAGAAAGCACCATACAATCCATTCTTCGCTCTACCACCTACACACTGCTGCGCTTCATCTCTCGCTCAAGGCTCGGATGAAGGAGCACAACCAGAGAACTGAAGCAAATACCACAACAGCGACAAGGTGGAGTGGTTTACATAGGGAAAATGGGTAAACGTTGACAAGATCCAACATCGTGATGGCTCTACAACTCTGTCAGAGAACATTAAAAAACTGCAGTACTTTCCCAGAATCTTAGGACCAACGGTAAAGCTCACAATAAACGGCCGATTGCAAGAATTTGTGTGCGAAAACAAAAGCGAAAACAAAGCTAGATGCTAGACGGTTTAGTGCCATAAGTTCTTGACAAGTAGTTTCGTTTCCCCAAATCCTTTAAAAAAAAAAATCTTTACTTGAGTAATTTCTTGAACCACTACTTTTTTAATACTTTTTAAAGATGGTCCAAAGGCCAACCGCGTTAACCACTCTTTTCGAGCAGTGTTGGGAATAACAGCGTTTAAGTATAACAGCGTTACTAACAGTGTTCTTTTTATTAGTAACGAGTGGTATAGCTGATTATTTTACAATGACTTGTTTTATGAGTTTATGAGTTGCGCACAAATGTTTCCTCACATTTAGAGAAGCTGCAAAATTGTATTTGTTGTTTGTTTGGGGAAATAGACACAAGCAGCGATTGGAAAAAAAAATAATAATAGGAGAGCGTTACAAGGGTTGTCAAGCGGCTTTGTACAATCTTATTCCAACACATGAGGAAATATGCAGCATACATGTGGATTTTTTTTTTTTTTTTAATTATTATTTGGCAACTCTTTGTGATGGAAGTAAAAAGAGAAGTGCTTATAATTACTGCTAGTTGTCAGCGCATTTGGCGATTAGCATGCTAAATAAGTCCGAAATTAGCAAATGCTTTACTTGATTAAGTTAGAAATTAGCAAATGTTTTACTTGATTAAGCAGCGGTGGGTGTAATTTTGGAGATTGTTTTGTTACTTTACCTGGTGACTAGTGATTTTCACCATTCAAAAACACAGTTACTAACTCACTTTTGGGAAGAAGGAACAGCTAACTCTAATGAAGTACCTTTTTGAAGGAACTTGGTATTTGGTATATTGGTACATAAGGTATTTTTGTGAATTAAACACGCTCATGATAAATGCATAAATACTAGATATTCAAGTTTAAAGCCACACTTTTTTGAGCAGTAGTTTCCCCAAAATACTTTTTTAATCCTTTGAACAGTACATTTTTACTTCTACTTAAGTAATATTATCTTGAAGTGACACTACTCTTACTTGAGTCATTTTTTTCTAACTCTACCAACTCAGCTAATAAGGCAAATTGAAATAAATAACAGCGTGACCCATCAGTTTTAAAAAGCTGGTGATCGTAATGTTCTGGCTGATCAGCGTAAATCACATCTATTGTCCCCCCATCGCTAACTGTCGAAGCGCTTTGAGGAGCTAATATCTCAACATCGATGTAGGAGTCAAGAAAGTGAAAGAGCTTTTCTGGATGATCATTGTAAATATAGCACACATTAATTGGATGGTTGGTTAATATAATTATCAGATTGGAGGATAATCAGCAGTTGAAATTAAACTGTCAAAATGATCTATAGCGGTGATATTTGGCGCTTCTACCAGGGATTTAGGTTTTGCGGAGACAGGCGTGTGCGAGACGTGCAGTGCGGAGGAAGGTAAAGGCCATGAGACACAAACCTACATGAAAATTCAAATTTGCAAAACAAAGTAATTAGATTGAGAACATTGTGTGCACCGTTTTGAAGTTAAAAAAAATATAGGTTTTTAAAAATATATATTTTTCTCCACCACCATTGCTTAATTAGAACAGTGCAACTTTAGTGTGGGTGTCTCACCAGTTTATAGAGCCATGATATTAACTTCAATTCAGAAAGAGAAATTAAATAAACATTTTATGATAAAAAGAAGCATAGATTATAGTGAAGTGGAGAATCCAATGTCAGGCCAGTTCATCATTTAAATGTTCTGTCGGCTAACTTCTTATCTGTATCGAGATGTTATTGCTTTTCCCTGAGATGTTCCACACACACACACACATTAAACATACGTATCTATCTCCATGGAGACAAGTAGTTGGAGCCACCAGACTAGGTTACAGGTCTGTGGAGAAGCGACCCCTTTCACAGTAAGAATGCATGTTTTTTAAGAGATTTTTGAGCACAATAAACATCTGTAGTTGAATAAATGCAATAAAGGAAAGTGTAAGGCCATTCTGTGAAAGATTTAAAGCAAAGCATTAACATCTCAGGAGAAAAGCTGGCGGTTATTCTGCCTGTCTTCATTGACCAACGACTGTCTCAAAGATGGATTTTCTAACTTTCTTTTGGTAAAACAGTTTTTGCGAGGCGACTGCTTTTGGGATTTTGGGCTTAATACATTTGACTGACATTGAATAGTTACATAGTGTACCTTGTGAAATTAAACTACTGTGTAGGTTCAAACCACGCCATCAAATGCGTTTTCTAACAAAAAAATCTTGCCAACCAGGGCCTCATTTAATACTCACTGCACAAAGTCAATCTTTTGACACTATTCTTGCAGTCTTACCAACAAAACATTTGGATCCGAATTTCACCGGAAGTTTTGAAACTATCTCGATGAACACAACCAACCAATGACAAAGGGGTCACTTTGAAATCAACCTTCGATGTAACACATTTTAGTTGATCTATGTTTGACCGGCTCCAACTTTTCATCTCATCCAACTTTTCAGAACATTTGAAACACGTCAAGTAGAATAATATTTTCGGATACAATTAGAAAGCATGAGCGAAAAACAATGCCGTAAAAAGAGAATGGAATTTCACATGTAACACGTTTCCAGCATTCTGAACGTGGCTTTCTCTACTACAAAAACCCCTATTTCTACAACGCAACCATTTTAATTCACTTTTCATTCAGATCTTACCATTTTTCTGCAAAATCCAATCCCCCCTGAGCGAGCGTAAAACCATCCTAAACCCTCAGCATGGGAGAGGAATAAGAAGCATGCACGGTTAATCAGAAAGTTAAACAGCGGACCAGAATCTATGTCTGCCAGAAGAATTCACAATGGATCGAAGAAAGTGTGGAGTCCGTAGGTTAAGCAATAGGACTATGAAAAACACACTTAAACCGATGAATTCATAACATGCAAGGGATTTTGAGAGATGGTGGTTGAAAAGCAATGGTGGTTAGTCCTACTCGGCTTGTTGGAACAAAATGGAGCTCAAGAAAGAGTGAGATGTGAAATAGTCATTGGACAAAGAGGGCATTTCCCCCCCCCCAATGACCCAAGATTTGGTTGAAACTAGGATGGTGAGATAAGGTGAGTGGTAGAGGCAAAATTGGTATTTGTTTCCCCAACTGTTGATAATATGTTTTTGGTCCATGGCATACCGTCATCATCATTGGACATAATGGAGGACTGAGATATTTATCTGCGCTTTATCAGATTTAAGGAGGTTTCTTCTTTCTCATTTTTGTCCGCTGAGCCATTGTTTCGCTTTACGGGTAAAATGGAAACCGCAAGTAGTTTCTCTGCTATTGCGCAAATTGTGCAAGCTAAGCTAACTTGACACAGGAACAGCTTATTTAAGGACAAAAGGGTAATCAATTTAACTCTCATTAACTGATAATGTGCATGTAGCTTGCAGAGTTCCGTTTTTTTTTTTTTTTATATCTGGCTTTGTACGTTTTCTTTTTTAGATTTCAGGTACAAACTAAACATTTTGGAGGGTTGTAGACTTTTATTAAATGTGTTGCTCGACTGCAGCAGCTCTTTTGAATTGTTAAGTGTTAAGAAAATATAATTACTCACCATTGACGCTCAAATAGTTTTCCCACTCACTGCTAAACCTCTGAATGGGTTATCATCTGCATAACTTCTATTAATGGGTTTTGTAATTGAATAATATTGAATGCTTCTTTTTTCACCCAATGAAATAGGAGTAATTTCCCCTTAGTTAATTTGTGCTGACAGACAACGTTGAACTTGATGCCAGTTTTCGTCTTATGCGGATAATAGGGATGTAACGATTGCAAATCTCATGGTACGATATTATCACGATATTCTTTTCACGGTATGATATTTACCGCAACATTTTTGAGGGTCATAACAAAATTGTAGATGTAATACATTTAAAATGCCTTCACAAGAATCTTTACTTATGTTCCAAAGAATTAAGATATAAAAGAGCTGAATAACTTATTTTTGCATGATGTCTGGACAGAAATGGAGCAAAGAGTCATGGCCTATATAGTTATCTCGTGAAATTCAATATGAAGCGACGACCCACAATATGATATTCCGGTTATTGTTACATCCGTACAAGACTAAATAACTGCTTTTTGATAACAATATCACCGTTTGTTCCCGTTAGGGGTCGCGGGTGAACTGGAGCCTATCCCAGTGACTTTGGGCCTTAGGCGGGGTACAACCTGGACAGTGGCAAGCTCGTCTCAGGGTATGGCAATATCACCATAGCCTTTTAAAATACGGAGGGTTTAAAACGACGCATCTTGAGCAACAGGTCCACGATCAGAAATCTACTGCATATTCCTTTAACGAAACAAACACACATGAATCATTGGTGGTCGTTCTCATGGAGTGAAAGCCTCACTATGCCACAACTCTGCAGCAGGTCTGGGGCTGGGACTCCCCCCCCCCCACCACCGCTGCCCCTGATCCACACTTAGATAGCACTGATGAGCTCTTGTGCACTTCCTAATGAGGCCACTGCTCCGATACTCATCTCTGATCAATGCTGTCTACAGCTTCACACTACTCCACCGGGAATGGAGTATTGAGTACACCATTGGCATTTGGTTGGAGTGGGGTTTGAAAGTACAGGGGGGGGTAGCGTTTCAGAGGTGTTCACTGGTAGTATGAGATATGAGCCTGCAAATGCTTCAAGAAGACATATCATGCTTTTGTCTGCCATATAGTTATAATCTATGACACCTGTGGATCATTTTATATTTTGGACTTTTTTTAAATAGCAATGTTGATCTAAAATTACTTTGCTGACATCCGGTTGAAAACTGTGGCACTTGGCTGATGTGCCGCTCTGCCGGATCACTGTTTAAGAAAAATAAATAGGACGATTGTGCCACATCCAAAGCAGCGAAGTGGAAACTAACACTCATGTTGGGGTTCTTCCATTCAAAGACTATAAATTTAGAGTAAAATAATAAAAATGTCATTTCACCTTTTTCCTTTAAAGTATTGCATGTTCATCCAAAATAATAACAATTGGGTTTCAAAATCATCTATTTTCAAATATGTTTACTTAAAGATGCACTATGTAACTTTTTTTGAGGATAGTCTGCCACTTCCTTGTCTCCTGTGTACAGAATGTTCCACGGTATGGCATTAAACTTATCTATTCAGCATTTATTTCATTGCATGTGTTTTTATTGCTCAAAGCTACTTCAAAAACAACCATTCTTACAGTGAGTGGTCTCGCCTCTCCACAGACCGGACCTCTAGCTTGGCCTTGTGGCGTCTCCATGGCGATAGGTAAGTTCAATGCCATACTGTGGAGCATTCCAGGCACAACAACAACATCTCCCGAGTGGCAAGCCGTAGACAATGTCATGTTAAAGACAAAAGTAACTCCACACTTCACTAAAGTTTATAGCCTGTCAGCTATTCCTGTGAATTACATCATAAAATACACAATCATAAACCCAATTACAATTTTCAAGGACTATCAATTCTGTATATAATGGCAAACTTCCGTAGACTATTGAGTGTGCTGCTTGAGGGGCCTTTCAGAGCAATTACAGCATGTATGGGGCTACTCATTTACATATAGCACACTTAGTTCTCCCTTGGGTGCTGGTCCCGGGGTTGACAGCATGCTATGGTTCAGAAATACCTCCAATTTGGTGTGTGCGTTCCAGCCACCTCATTATGGGAACAGTGCCGTGTACAAATGTCTGCCCTGGAGGTGGAAATGCATAATTGAGAAGAACTCGTAGAATTAATTTTTACAATAACTAGAATCAGAGCGAGGGGACATATCACCTATTTTCTGTTTTAAAAAGGACAAAATGACCCTTTAAATTCTTTTGCTTTGTTCAACTATTGATGGGGCTCATAATGAAATACTTGACATATTTCTGCAAAAGAACATAAGTTATAAAAGATGCCATTTCCAGCGACCTTGATTTAAACGAGTCTATAATTGCTATTTGCAGTTTGCATCCAAGGGAATTTGTTCTTTCAGATGCTTTATGCCGGGTAACTGATTGGCTGTCAGTACACATTGACTGTGCATTTAAATCACTGCATAAGAAAAAAAGATGTACATTGCAATATTGAAGGCAGTTTAGTAGATTTAAAGTAGTGGATTGCTGGATTTCTTAAATTGCCTTCGCTCTGGTCTTAGATCTTTCCTGGTTTGAGCTCAGTTTTCTTCTGATTTAGACTCGGCTTGATCTTGTTCTAGTTTAGGTTTTGTCCCAGTTTTGGTGTAGTGTGAGAGCAAACGTGAACACAGCCTAAAAGTATGCATTATTGTCTATCTTTTTAAAAACTATTTTGGGCATCTTAGACTTGGAATTCCCCATATATCTCAAAGCCTTAGTTGATTAGAATTATGACCTCAGCAGAGGGCGCTAGGACTGCACAGTAGTGTATGCGAATTGGTAGCTTTGAAAAATTGTGAGAATGTGGAGCCATATATGGGAAATTATATTATATTATAACAGTTTTTTTTTATTCAAATAGTAGTTAAAAAGGATACAAAAAGAGCGGATTAAACATAAAAATGACAACAAAAATCTTTTAAAATTGTCTAATAATTAAACTTCAACTGATACCAATTGACATCACATTGTATTGTTATCGAGATACTTCCAACAACTTTTGAGAGATGTCAAGAGATTGTCAATATCGCCTAGCCCTATAAGGAGACACATTATCCTAAAATGTTTGGATAAGAATAGATTTTAAAAACATTATTGCACTGTTCGCTGGGGTCTGAGAAATAACCCATGTAATAAAGCTTGCTAAACGGTTCTTTCTCTGCGTAAATTCAGCCTGGAAGACCTAACTCCACCCAATCTACGTCCACGGCTACGCCAGGACTCACCTGCTCTCCAATCAACGCGCGGGTTACTCCTCCCTGTTGGCACGGCGCACCTCCTCTGCTCCCAATCAGCGCATAGCCTGCCCCACTTAAACCCTCACGCAGTTTGGCTCGGCCGCTTCAGACTGTACCGCGACCCGCCACCTCCCCATCTCCTCCTCTGCATCCCTCACATCGTCCTCATCCTCCTCTCTACCCCTCTCCCCACATTTACCATTTACCACAATTCTATTATGGAGCGCCCATAATCGTAATGTCTGAGCGCCAAATAACCCATATAATAAAGCTTCCTAAACGGTTCTTTCTGTGTTTGTCCGAGTCTCTGATGAAGCAAGATTTTTTTAGCTTGTAAAAAATAAACATACTAAAGCTAAAACTCTAGGTACAGTTTTATTCATTTTTTTCGATTTTTATTATTTTTTATTATTAGAACATAGGACAACAGAAATTGAACAACATAACATAACATAATATAACAAAAGAGGGAGTAAAATAAAACAACTAAAGACTAAAAACAATAACAAAAAATACACACTGGACAAGTTGGGCCTTGGAGAAGGTAAACTAAAGGAGGAGAGAGTTAAAAATAAAGGAGAGGCATTAGGGAGGGCCATCAGAGAAATAAATAAATAAATAAATGAATAAATATATATATATAATGATATAGGTACAGTTTTAATGAGGACGCAACATTATAACGCGGTAAAAAGTTAAACAAGTTAGGGGGGGGGGAAGAATCAGACAAAGGGCTAAATGGGACCTCTAATTTGGATTTAATATGCTTTAACCTTATTCTCTTTGGATGCCACTCCTTCCTTATTTTCATATTTGAGTTTTTTTTACTAATGTTGTTTCTCTCTGGTCCTGCCCGTTTTGTTTTTTATGTTTTATGCTCTAAAACATAGTACATAAATACATATTAAAGTCAGTTTTGCATGTAGAAGTCTTCATGGCTTCACGTTGGGCAGGATAATATGGCCTACATTTTAAAAAAACATGACATAAAAGATTTTTTTTGACATAATTGACAATATAATTCACATTAAACAAAATACTTACTGGTAGCATCTATAATATCAGTTCACATCTTTTCTCTGTCATTAATAGACACAGTAATCTTCCCATAATCACTATTAATGGGTTTCATGGTATAATTTTACATCAGAAAAACAAGGTAAAAACTGTCTTTTAAGGTGCAACTTTGTCTAAAAGACTAGAACCACATAATAAATTGGTGTTAGATAAATCTACTATAGTTTTCTATTTGCTTTGGCGCTATACGTATCTTCACGCATGACACGTTTTTCTCTAGTGCACACCAACCCGCAGCCTTGTTTACGGATAAGTCCAGTTGCATATACGCCGACACATATATTGGCTATATTTTACCAGCTCCCTCAAGGCTGCTGTTTGGCTTATGGAGTGAGAAGACTGAACCGCCCCCTCCTTCCACAGTCCTGAGGGGCTCTGAGCTTCATCTGGACCCCACATGCATATTTCAACAACAGCCTGCGGGCTCCACACTCCACTACAGAAATAACAGGTGACTTATTTTTGCCGAATTCTGAACTAAACAGGTTTGATTAGACACAGGTTTATGAGAAGTGACAGGTGAAGTGAACGAGGTAAACCGAGTCAAAGTTTTGTGAATTATATCAAAAGAAAGCTGACTTTGAGTCCACAGCAAAAATGAAATTGAAATATCACAGAATTATTGATGGAAATAAAGTCCTAGATCTTTAAAAATGTGTGTGTAATTGCACAACTGGATTGCAACATTATTTGGTCAGTCGATAATCATGGTTATTCAGGTCTCAATAGAAGCAAAACTAAAGTAATTTCAGTTCAATTAACGCTAAATCGAGGAAATATTGTGTGAATTATTCTGTTGCTTTTACTTTACCATTTAGAAAGTTGAATTATAAAACTGGACACACACTGGAGGAATTATTATATTTTTCTTTCTATTGGGAAGTGTGTAGGAAATCGAATCTCTGTTGTTTGGAGTGTTCGGACAACCAGGAATAGCTTTGGAGGTTCAGTATGTGGAATAAAACTATGGAACAGTTAATTAAAATGAAAGTGTAAATATAAAGCAATTTAAAAAATAATGATCTGAGCGTGCTGTAAATGTGAAATAATGCTAGAGGGATAATAATATTGTGCTAATAATGTATTGAACTGACTTCTAGTAATGAATAATGTTAAGAAAAAAAAATAAAAATGTATTGCTCATACATATACATTTATTTTTCATTTTTTGATCAAATTATAAGGAAGCTAAAGGTACAAAAAAGAAAAAGATTTCACCCACTCCTTTTCGAATATATTCATTTATCTATATGTTATGAAGTAATAATATCATTGGTTTTCTTAGGCCCCAAATGTCTGAGGGGGAGACCACCAGAATCAGAATGGTCTTGTCTTCATTTAATACTTATGTTGGAAAAAACAATATACACTTTTATAGCTTTTGATATTGTGACGTCCCCATAGAAATAGCTTGAAAAAATTGTGCCAAAAGTGCAGAATTCAAATAAAATTTTAAATAAATTGATAAACACTTGCCAAGACAAATTAAACAAATTAAAGATTAGGTGGAAAATATTTTTTTGTTGACTCCATAAATTTGTCTCTGTTGCCTACAAAGTGAAACAATTGGTTTATCAAATGGGTCGTACCATCTCTCAAACTGACGCTCTTGT
The DNA here is from genome assembly GCA_015082035.1 of Chaenogobius annularis. NCBI lineage: Eukaryota > Metazoa > Chordata > Actinopteri > Gobiiformes > Gobiidae > Chaenogobius > Chaenogobius annularis. Next base: position 83,494 of record BJKM01000901.1, read on the forward strand.
GGGGGGGGGTTCTCGGTCAAATGGGATTCAAGATGGAAACAAAGGACATGAAGTTTGATGCCAATATAACAAACAAAAGTTCCTGCCTCTCAAACGAAGCTAATGCAAGTTCTGACAGAAATATTAAAAAGGCAATAGACAGGTAAAGTTATGGCCGCTAGTTGACGTCTAATGGGGTTTTAGTTACGGTTGTCTGACTGCGAGTAGACACATAATGCTTGTTGGTGGGTGACAGTGTTGGCAGGTGTCTGGTTGTGTGCTGATGAGAAGAGGAGTTGCTGCTGGTCTAACTGAGCAGCTAATGGCCCCGCTGGGTGAGGAAATCTGCCGTGGTGTCTGTCTTTATTTAGCGTTCAGCTCCGAGTGCATGGAAATGTGTGCAAACTATTATAAGGCTTGAAAACTGTGTGTGTGCAAGCTTTTGTGCTTTTATGCTGTGGATAAGAGTGATTAAAGGTGCACTATGTAACTTGTTCTGCTCGTCTCCACGGAGATAGGTAAGCATAATGCCATAGTGAAGAGCAATCCAAGGGCAAAGCATTAAAGGACACATATTATGCATTGTTTGTATGTTGAATTGGCCTTCAAACATGATATTGAGTTCCTTTGCTTTGGCATCTCATGTTTTAGAAATTAAAATAAGTACTAAGCATAGAAAACACGTTACTTTCTATTAGTCTGGGCTCCCTCATTTGGGCCTGGATCCCTAATGGCTGAAGTGGAAATGACAATGAGAGAAGAAAAAGCTAGCATCGTGGTCCGAAATGCTAATATAAGCCTGCAGATGTAATTAACTCAATTTGGCGTCAGCCTGAGTCTGTCGATGATTTATGGACATAAAAACCTTCAGATCTCTATCTTTGACTTCTCAATCCGGAGACATTTTAAAACGTAGGATTTCTAAGGCTCAGAGCAAGACGACCTTGTAAACAGGAATACTGAAACAAGCGTGAATGGAGCTAAATACAACTCCAGGTATGTTTTGATGAAGGAACAATTATAACATGGTTAAAATCTCAAAAAGTCAATTTAGCAAAATATGTCCTTTCAAATCCAGGTTCTGGACCTTCTATTCGAAATGATACATAGTGGACATAAGGAAGTATATGTTTTGGTTCTCATGCTGATATCTACTAAGAAAGCAGAATGTGCCCCTCACTTTGGCACTTTGACCCAAAATGGTGCGCTACAACATGTTGTGTGGACATAAGAGCGCAGGAGGAAGGTCTAATGTGAAAGGAATTAAAGCTGATTTAGAAATCTGTCGTGAGTCAAGGTCTACATTTGATGAAAGCATTCAGGAGAAGACGGAACACATTTAGCTTCGCTGCGTTCACAAAGTGACCATAATCTTATATATCCACCTCTTTAATATACTACAAGGATTTGCTCTGCCGCCTGTCAATTTCCCATAGGAATAATACAATGAGAACGCTTTTTCAACAATAATCCCCAAAAAAACAATTGCGCACAAGAACTCCCACCCGTCTGTGCTTTTCTGCTACAGCCTCCTCACACACACACACACACACACACACACACACAGACCCTCACTGTACACTCACTCACATTACTCTAAGACTCTGCTCTGGCCAGTCTCCAGCTTATAACTGTCAACCCGTTTTGTTTCATTCATGGCTCAGTGACGCCTCCTCTTGCCCGCAGCGTTGTATTTCCCAAGAGGCTGTGCTGCTGCCGCTGCCTGCCACTAATCTGCGCTCCTGCCCGTACATGCTCCAAGCCCTGGCCCCCGGTTCGGCTCCTGTGTTTTTTTTAGCATGGAAGGTTTCTGAAGCGCAGCCCCTCGACTGTCCACCAGGGCTGTTCATTGAAAATACCGTGGAAGTGTACGGGGAGGAACTGTATTGATTTGGGTTTGCTCATCAGAGGAAAACCACTTCTAACTGCGTGTAACTAATCGTCCAATAATTGTATTTTCTTGCTCTGAAATGAAAAAAGAAGCACAAAGACGTACAAAATCTTGATAAACTGTACAAAAAGTATCCAGGGACAAGAGAACTCTCTAATTCTATGGTAATGTACAGTTGAATTATATGCAGTGATTTTGAGATAGTGAGTTATTTTAAGTCATTTATAGGGACGGTATATCGGTTATTAGATATCGTATCGGTTCCAAAATCTAGCAGATATTTGGCACCACTATTTTTGCTGCGCTTTCCCCAGACTGTGCGCATATTCCCAGTTTGCCCTCATTGCATAACATTTGTCTTTTTGAGCAGACTAATGAGTAAAAATATGTGTGTTTGTTTGTTTACACAATCATGCCATAAATGGTTTTATATCCCAGATAAATACATGTTACTATTTTTCAAAAGTTAAAAGTTAATTTGTGAACTTTACTATAACTTAACATACATTTGTAGTCTTGTTAACAATATTGGAAAAAAGCATTTAGAGGCCACAACAGTAGGACATATCGGATATTGGTATTGGCACTTCCTTTTTCATAATGTGTAGCAATATTTAAGGGATAAAGTAAATCATTGTCCCCTTCAGTTGAGGATTGCGTGTGAATGGAGATTATTTAAATAATTTTGGCATTGTGACTAAAGAGTTACTTAAATTTGTTTAGCCCCGATACAGATGTATTGTAAAAAAAATATATTAAAATGAGACCGCTGTGTGCTGTCGCATTTTTATTGTCCGTGTACCAGAAAATAACATTGTTGCACATAATTGAATGAATTGAATGCTAAAAATGTGTAGAAAAATTGAGGAATAAGTTTGGACCGATGCAAAAAAAAAACTTAAAAAAAAAAAACTTTTATTGTTTTTAAGACGATAAAAGCGCCTTTGATAGCAAAAAGGTTCCGAGTTTGATTTCCAAGCTTGGTGGAGTATTTCTGTGTTGTTGTTGTTGTTGTTGTTGTTACTACATGTGTCCAAGTGGGTTTTCTCTCGTTACTCCAGTTTCCCCAACCCAAAATACGCACAATAGGCAACAAACAACAGCTACTCCTGACCGTGGAACGAACGATAGCTCAAGGTCTGACCTCCCACTGCTCCTGACAGGTTGTCCCAGCGACGATTCAAGGATGCAAACGTTGGTCTTACATAGCTTACAAAAATGGACACATAATTCTTTCCAAGTTCTTTAAATCAACTGCGATATAGCCGAGCGTGGTTTTCAAAATGACGAAAAAGGGTCAGACAGACAGTGAATGAAGGATGAATATGTCACAAATAAAAAATGTGACGGACCCTCCTTGATTGCAGGTTCAAATCGGTTTACGCGCTAAGTTACATTCGTTGATACAGCTCAGATTGTGTGTCCATCCCTTCTCCTCCCATTGTTCCGCTCTTGTCTGGAGGTTACAAAGCGTCGTCTGTCCACAATCCATCAGCGTGACTCAAACATTAAAAGTGTCTGGCTCTTTAAACAGGCAGAATGAGAGAGGCCACTGCCATAAATCTATACACTAACCTTTAGCTGCGACAGGCTAAGCTCTCAGCCGGCATGCTGGCTTTTATCACTTACACCTCGCAGCGAGCAATCCATCCACACTTTCAATAATAACTGCTAAAATTTAATAAAAAAAATTGCAACACAGATACTTTCAACAGTCTTTGAACTGCACATATCTGTAGCACCTATAGACATGTTTTTTGAAAAGACTTGACGCTGATTAAACGTATTGCATTTGTAGGTATGATAGAAAAGCTCGGACAATGTTTTTGAAATCGAGACGTTTCGGCGTTTCATTCAGACATTCAGGCAATTTGAAATTACTGGTGAAATTGCTACATTTACTCGTCCAGGACTTCGAAACTAAATTCTAGTTGCCAAGTTTGCTTGACTTCATAGCGAATTTCTTTTTTGAGTTGCTTGCACATTTTGAATATTTTTTGGGCTTGCTCGTGGGCAGCATGCTTACGCCATAAAATATATGAATTTTAGCCTTTTTTCCAGGACTGTTTGTCGTTAATCGACCCAATGATGACTTAAATACAGGCTTTTAAGTATTGATGTAAAATATGCAAGTAAACATATGCACAGTTCGTTAGCACTTGTTGGGCTCGGGTTGTTTGTTTCCGGGCTGTTTTTCAAAGGCTTGATAAAAGAGGTTATATTTAGCAATTTTTCAGGTCTGTTTAAGGTTAATAGACCCAATTAGACTAAAACACACGTAAAAAAAAAAAAAGATTCCAGACCATTGAAACCTTTCCTAACATGGAGCACTCACGAACAGATGAAGGATTCCATCAGCTATAGTGTTTGTAGAAACAACAAATTGTAACTCAATAAAGGTTGAACAAAATATTCCAAAATGTATACATCACCTGAAAATGTCCTAGACTATTTTAGAGAATAAGTTATAAGAATAAGAATAAGTTATGTCAATGCTTATCTTCGCAATGTATTTCCAAACCCCACCTCTTGCGTTATATGTATTTACTTAATGTATTTTGCTTGTGGAAATTGCTGTATTGTTCATGCTAAATCTATAGAGTACATATATACATTATTATTTTTTCTCTTTGTATTAGCTGAATTGCATTGTCACGTTTGTCATTCCTTGAAATTCTTACTGTTTGTAATGTTTTTTAATGGTTTTATCCCAAGGCGTTATAGGAGCTATGTATAGATGAAGGAAAACAATTGGGTAGCACATTTTTTTAGCTTTAAATAGGCAAATCCGCCATAAAAAAATGCAATAAAAAAACAAATTTGCTTCATATTTTCAAACATTCTGGATCCCACAGCCCAGTGCGGCAGAGACTTACACAGACTTACATAGGTCTTGTCCGTTAAGATATTTTGTGTGTTGTTGTTATTGTTGTTATAATAGTGAGTATGTTCAAAAGGCCCCTTTACCTTTCACCTAAAATCACCTCTAGAATAATAAACCTACACTCTTTGGAGTTTTGGACTGTGGAGCTCATGACGTCGTATGACAAATATAATATGCAAACATTGTTCTTTTCATCCATTTTCTTTATAAGCTATGTGGGCTGGTGTGGCTGGGAAAGGGGCACACAGGTTTAATTTCCCAAAAGGTCCAGGAAGAAAAATCTCCTCCGCGCAGGAGAGTGTGGCGCAGTGCACAGAGCGTATTATGCTATTATGTTTATGGGGCCAAATCAATTCTGCCATTATGGGACACAGTCAAGCCGGAGTCGTGTGTCTGGATCAGAGCCGAAGTTAAAATCTGTCAAGAGGCAAGGTTTATTTTATTTTTTTTATGTCTAATGGACTACTACAAGGAAAACAACCCACAATGTATTTTTACAACAGGAGAAACTACGGATAAAGAGAAGACGTTTGTTAAAATTACCAGGATTTTCAAATGGTCTCAAAAGTAGATATCGAGGTTGTTAAATATCTAAAAAGGAAAACAGATGACTTTGGGTTTTAGTTATCAAATTTGTTCTTCAAATGGCCTTTTAAAGTCATGCTGGGTAATATTTCACCCAATTTATTGACTCAAAATCAAACTTATTTTTAGGGTAAACGATGCAACTTTTAAACAGTTGGCCTCGAGGCAGGACCCATCTGTTTCCGTAGATTTAGATTCATTTTGTAGCATGTTCGTTGTGACACCTTGCTTTTGAGTTCAAGCCCCAGCTTTGAGCAAAAAAAAATAATTATATATATATATAATTAAATATAAAAATATAATTATATAATTATTTTTAATGCGTTAAACCTTTTCAAAGTCTGTGTGAAAAACGTTTTAACTCTTAAAGCACATTTAGTCGATTTGTATGTGCACTTTTACTCTTCCCTGAGTATTTTTGCACTTGTATTGATATAAAATTGAGTACTTGTTCCACCACTGCTCAAATAACTTACTATTACTTAACTTAACTAACTATACTATTTTTGTCAAACAGTAGAGATACACTTGTTTGGCCGTTTTTTTCTTTATGATCTACTTTACCTGGCCTGTCGTTTAAATATAATCCATCTTTTGTAAAAGGAAAGCAAACTAACTGACATTTCTACCTTAGTAATTCAAAACTGTTGTTCATTATTTCTTATAATAAGACCTAAAATTGTTAGCATTATATCTGATGTCAGTTAATCATAGAAAAATATAAATGGTCGACCACTTTGCCTCAAGTTGCCTCCATTTCATAATTTTGAACATTCTGATGAGTATTTAAAGGATCTATTATTGCAGTAATTTAACCTTAATCTTATTAAATTAAGGTTTAATAAATCACAGCGGCTCCGAAATAACGACTTCTTCAATTATAATGCAAATCCATGAACAATAAATATAGCCGTAACTAAAATATTGATTGCTCAAGTATTATGAATATTTGAATCGTGAGCAGTAGCGTTGCACTGTAGGTTATATTCGCTGGCAGCACCATAACTTGGCCATACATAATTGAGGCGTCGAGAACATTGTTTCGTGGCGTTAATTTTTCAGCAGCAGCAGAGCAGAGGTGGGCCCTGACACTCCCCGTCCCTGCAGCCCCGGGTGTGGGCAGGTCAGCCGGAGAGAGCGGTCCGTGCATACAGTTATATAGTGCGTGCGTGTGCGTGCGTGCGTGTGTGTGTGTGTGTGGAGTATCGACTGAGTACGCTTGTGTTTGTTCTCCTCGAGTGAACCGGTTTCGTGCCGTTGTTCCCTGTTCTGAAGGATGCGTTCAAGCTCAGACTGTCCATTTATTCAACCGTGCCAAGGATGATCATGGCTTTAAAATTCAGCTCTTTGCGAAGTCTGGATCAGTAAAAGGTTTCAGCAGGTTTGGCGTTGAATGTAATAGGATGGAACGTTCATCCTTGGTAGAACATAACCTCACCGCTTTGTTTACCAAGTCGCTTTGCAAAATGTAATTACGCGTCACAAAAAGTACAATTTGTGGTCAAGTCTGTAATACATCAGTTAATAAAATGAATAAATACTGAGCGGACAACATTTCTGTAAAACCTAAAAATCAGGATTTCGCCTTGATCCAAAATGAATAAACAAATAATGTAAAACACAGGTGTAAAGAAGTGTTTTTTATTGACCAAAACCCCCTGGAGTTTTCATATTATATGATGTTCTGCAGGCAATCCCAGTTTCTCCACTGAAATCACATCACGTTCCACTTCCAATTTTGCCTCCAGTTGGCTCTATTCTGGGATTTAGAAACACACTTTTAGAGGGTCTGCACGACACTAGAGGGCTGTAAAGATATAAATGTTTTGGTTGGTGTTAAGTACACAGTAAGAAGCCGTAACTTAAATCATATATTCTTACAGTACGCAAACAGGTGCTGGAAATAGTTTTACTCATGCAATATCAATGATCGCTGCAAAAAAATTTACCGTATCAATGAACAAAACGAATAAAGCCAGCTCAAAAGGGAGTTAGAAGAAGTACGACATACTAATAAATAAAATAATGACGTGTTTTGGCTCGGCAATGAAAGAGCGACACATGTGAGGATTTGATAGGATCGCAAAGACGACACACTTTCACACTTGTCTTGGCAAGATTTTCGAGATTAATAATTACAAAACAATTTAGGCTATATTATCAGGTTTATTACATTGTGTTGATTGGGGGGCCTGATGATTGAAAACACCATTGGGATCTTAAAGTGATAATTGAATGTTATCTAAAGTCTTGAGAGGTAAAATGTAGGATTTTTTGTATGTTTTGTGTGACATTTTGGCATTACATGGTTAAGGCCAGCCTAAATATTATAAATTGAGGTTGTAGTTTACAAATAAATAAAAATACCACCGCATCTGTATGACAATTATGATTATATACATTATAAAGAGAGCAGCGGATAATAATAAACAAAATTTGCAAATTGAACTACAAGATAAATGAAGGTACAGAGGAAATAACATCTTATGAATTCAAACAATAGCACTGCTGATTATAGAAAATATAATAATTACGATTATTTTTGGCATAATTGTGATCACGATTATTCAAACTATTTTTTTTATTTTTTTTAATTACAATAAAAAAATATCTGTCATTGGCTACAATAAGGACATTTTTGGCATAATTGTGATCACGATTATTCAAACGATTTTTTTGTTGTTGTAAATTACAATAAAAAAATATCTGTCCTTATTGGCTACAAGATAAAAAGAAAAAAAGTACATTTGTTTCCTCTGCTTTTCTTCTAACCTACACATCTAAATGAGTATGTAAATTATTATTAGTTTCGCCCATTAGTTTGCCATTTCCATTGGCCTATTATGTTATTCATTATTTGAAAAAATGGGGTCTTATTTACTGATCTTGACCTGTAGACCTCTAATTAAAACACATTGAATTTGTCTGTGACTGTAGCTATAGGAACGTTTTAAAGCATTTTGCACTAAATCTGCTTTTCAAATGTCTAATATAAAGCAGTCAGTTTTGAAAGAAGCTAGCGCAGCGTCTGGGCCTGTCGCGTCCATTGACCGTTGCTTTTCTTAAAACTTAAATCCTGATAAATCCAGAATAGACAGCGTCCTGCGGGTCACTGTTCCAGAGGACAGGCAGGACTCACAGCAGCAGACTGTCCCGCGGCCGTAATAATCCTAATACTAATTGGATTAATTGCAGAGTTCTAATATATTGTCATATTAAAATTGAATGGCAATGCTGATATAGCAGAGATTTACGCTGATGTATCGATGCGGCCAAATGTATAATTACAGCCCATTCACCATTCAGGCGAGATCATTTGCAATAGCTGTAAAAACAAAAACAAATGCCCGTCAACTGCTAACCTTGGAGATTAGAAAAGAAAAGAAAAAGTGTTCAAGTTCACACAGTATTTAGTCTTCTCTCAGACTCTTCAACAAGTTTAAAATGTGCACAACGTTCAAACTGAATCCAGCTTTTAAAACTTCAATTCCAAATGGGAGTCTTAAAATATCACAATTTGATTATTTTACATTTTATTTTATTTCTTATTGTTTGCTTAAAGGCACTATAAGATATAAAACTTCAGCAAAATCACAATTTAAATCATTTCTTTGTCACTTAATCTGTATAGTCTGTATAGTTTTGCCTATAGTCCTCTCTGTGGCCGCACGCTGTAGATGAAATCATTTCGAAAAAAGGGTGCTAGTTTTAAAAGAGGAATTTGGGAGATAATGGTCTAAATAGCCACTTAACGATGATGATTAGCGCAGGTCAATACTGGGAGCTGCTGATAGTCGAGGTGGTTTGAAGGGGAAGCCATTATCTTTGTTCTGAAGTGAGTGAACTGTTGCTCTGCTCCTCCACGGCCTTGTTAGGCACTTTTAAATGTACAACAATACTCTTTTCAGTGTGTCTTTCCCACACAAACACACAGGCAAGAGGAAAGTTAATTGTAACTTTTTGAACAAGTGTAGTTATCACACTCTATTTAGTGCTGGAGTAATATGTTTTTGGACAAACAATAGAAGAGGAGTTTTAGTTGCTCCTCTCGTTGGCTGTGTTTACATGCAAACCAAAAAAAATCGGATCGTAATCTGATTTCTGGCCTTATCAGACAATTGAAACGTCACGTAAACAGTTATGCGAGTAATCTGATCAATTCTGACTCGCAGGTATTGACAAGGAACATGTGAATGATTGAAGTGAGTTATTCTAAAACGAATTGTACTCTGTCTTACAAATACAAGATGTACTTTTTTACTAGTCATGTACTGTAAATGTTATGAGGGAACTTGATTTTATGAAGCTCTGATGAAGACCGTTGTGGGTCGAAACAAGTTGGTTTTGGCCATGTAAATTAAGGCCTTTTAATAATCGATTTCTTCATTATGTTTAGTGTGTGTAGTTATTATTTCAAGACTTGCAAAGTGTTCCATACATACCACATGATTGTATAATAGTAATTTTTATTTTTCAAATTCATTTCAGAAACACTTTTCAAAAACGTTTTCCACCAACGTTCTTAAAAGCTGCAAAGCAGAGCAAGTGTAGATATTTCATCTACTTGCACTTAAACTTTAGACTTTCAACCTTAAAAAAAAACTGCCCTCATTCTTCTGACCTTTACTTTTTAGCCAAGTTATTCTGCAAGTTTAAATATGTGAAAAGAAAAATCAATAGCCAAAGTTGATGCTGTGATGTTCCACAGACTTCTTACAGTCCCTTTGGCTGTAAAACCTGTTATTAGGAGTGATATTTTGACCTTATTTAGAGATGAATCAATATTCACTCAGTTGTAGGTACAATTGAAGCACAGTGAACTTTGCCCTAGATTTGTTCTTAGCTTGAGGCCATTTCTGCAAAATTTGTATTTCATTTTTTTTTTTTATGTGGACAGTAGTTCAATAATTGTGCTATTTTTAATTACATATTTTAACGTTACCACGGAAAGCTGGAGGGAATTAGTTGTGTTATAGACAAGGTTTTCAAACTCGAAGAATTTCGTTTTCAACAGAAACAAAATTAACAATTCTGAAAAACTGAAATAGAGCTTTTTTGAAAAAAAATTATAAAAAAAAAAAAAAAAAGGTGCTCGTCCCACATCAGACCCCTCCCAAATGACTGAAAGCAGACACATATGTTCAGTGTGATTTTGAGAACTCTGTGGATTTTTTAATATAAAAAAAAAGATTTGAATTAAGAATGTGTTGAAATTTTTCTCGGGAAGACGCATGTAACTAACTTTTTTCCAAACATGTGGTTTACTTTTCATCTTGTTAACATTTTTTAAAAGGTACGGTACAATATGCTTGTTTTCTTCATGATGATTTAATTGCAGGCCACGCTAGTATGACATCACACTTATCTGTGTTCTATTTTTTCAATAATGGGTTTTTTATCGCTCAAAAATACCTTTACAAGCATTATTACTGTAAAACGGCTTACCTCTCCACAGATCTAACCTGTAACTTGGCTTGGTGGCGTCTTCTGCATTTCTTCGTAGAAATACAAACGCTTAATGACATTCTGTAGACCATACCAGACAGAGTAATAACACCTATAATTTGACTAGTATATTTTAACATTTGGAATAATTTCCCTTTCAACAAAAATCTCACCTGAGAAACATATCACCACAAGCCAATCCAAACTACAAACAAAACAGAAGGAGCGCACACAAAGGAATAATAAATACAGTGCATTTCTTACAAGTACTGAATAAACACTCAAAATTAATACTTTATTTCAAAAGACTTTGGCAACAGCACTTTAGCCAAATATCTTGTTTATCTTGCTTTGCTAATTACTTGGAATTTGTTCAATATGGTTTCCATTTTTCTTTTGTTTCTTTGTAAAAGTTTGCTGCTTTTAGTTGGTACTTCACTTCCAGCAGAAAGCCTGTACTTATTAAAAAAACTTCACGTTGTGGTAAATGAAGCTGTTTTTTTCCTCGCTTACTCAATCCATTAGGCCAGGGGTGTCCAAACTGTTTTCACCGTGGGCCGCAGTTTGAAACTTATACGGAGCAGAGGGCCACAGACAACCCGACAATGAAGTGAATCATTCGAAATTTTGCATTTGACATCGTTTCGATGAGCCTCCACACCTTTAATAAGACTTGGGACATGAATGTTAGATCGGTATAACATCAACATGCCTGAATGTTTCCAATTTTACTGTAAAAAGTACAACTTTTTGTTCAAACTTGGACCAATTTAGCAAGAAGCCGGAGGGACAAAAAAAATTGGTCTGAGGGCCGTATTTGGTCCCCGGGCCATAGTTTGGACATGCCCGCATTAGGTAGTTATAGCGTCATAATAGCTCCCTTTTTTATTTTTTTCTTCTTGCAGCCATTGACCCAGGTCGACTTGCATTGTATACTAAAACACTAATAATGCCTAACTTAGGATCTCATTACTGGGGTATTATGGTCTGCCTCTAAAGTCACCGAAGGCCGTATTTAGCACAAAGAAACAGCGCACAATGGCTGTTCTGCATTGACCTCTGCAGAAAAAAAGAGCCCCTTTTGTAAGGCTTTGGAACCCATTTTAACATGAAACAACTCGCGACCTGAAATATCATCATAAACACGCCGCAAAATACACAGAAACGAGCTGTTCAAAAGTGAAAGGGCACGGGCTGAACAGAACACAACAGAACAGTATTTAGTCATTCAGTCTATTGATAGTCAAAGGAATATTCTGAAATGAATGTGTTCATTGTGGTTTAGTAAAAATAAGAGGCTATTTAGAGTGAGCGGGCGTTTTAAACCAATGAAAAATAAGAGTTTTAGAAAAAAGCAGGATTTGAGTGTTATCACAAACAACACTCAAACAACCACGTGCAACTTCGAGAACTATTACAACTTCAAATTCAACCATTAAACATTGACTATATAAAATACTATTGGACATTGTATCTGCATTTAAAGCTCCATTACCTGATTTTCAAACCATGGAAAGCTAACTTAGCTACATCTTAGCTCTCACACCCCCTTTGGCACGTCGCTAGTTTTCAACTTGCATACATTTCCGGGCAAATGCACAGCTTTGGAATAGCTTTTTCAGACGGTAAAGTGGAGCAGGGGTGGACCGCCATCGCACAACCAATCCGCTCTCAGCATTCGGCCGTATGAGATGCAGACGGCGTGTAGCGGTCTGATTTTGTCATAAAGTTCGGGCTTTACAATATGAGGGAAAGATGAATTTACTTAAACAACATAATTATATCATGTACAGATGTAATGATAGAGCTCCACCTGCAGTTCCCTTGTGGAAATACACTGACAGAAAACAGACCCTGTTTTTAATTGAAACAAAAGTCAGTATAATCACATACAAAATATTTAGCCCTGCCAAATCATCACAGGGACTTACAAAGGTAAAAATAATAATAATCTGCTTGTCTTTTATTATTCATTTATTTAGATTTTTTACTTTCTGTTGGTAAAATATTGATTTTGGGCTCTACAAAAATAAAATCAACCGAATTAAAAGAAGCTGATATTTCATTTTCCTTCACAGATTGTTTGAAAAGTATATTTCTTGGGTATATAAGAAGTTCACAGTGTTTCTACTCTGTACAGTTTCTCACGATTCCTGAGAAGAAAAACGGCAGGGGGTGTAAGTATTTGTGTAAGCGTAAGAAGAGATAATTGGCTGAGCTCTAAAAAAACCTGCATTTTCTCACTCTTCTCTATTCCCGAGGCTTTATTTAGAGCTGCCCTTCGTTCGGACAGAGGGACAAAGGGGACGGGGGAGACGGAGAAGGCAGAGTGGTGATCACCTTTGTACTAAGGGGGGGAGCTCGGGACCGGTGTAGTTCACAAGACAGCGTAAGACGTCTCCTTGTTTGTTTTGGACCTGGGCCTAATGAGGGAATATGTGACAAGGGCATGAATACGTTAAGGCGGTTTCGAGGTTTTTCTATGCGCCATGTTGGGTTTGTTGTGGTTAGCCCTGAAGACATGCACAAAGTAGTGGTGGATCCTGGTGTGATTGTGGAGCCGGATTTTAATAACTTACATCTATTAAGCATTAATTCTTGTTGTTTTTGTATGTGGTTAGATTTTTCAGGTTCTCTTTTGTAACTTAAAGGTGCACTATGTAAATGTTCTGGTAAATAAGTCCATTACCTGTTTGTCCCGTCAAAATTAAATCGCTTTGCCTGGAATGTTTCACAGTATGGCATTAAACGTATATACATTGCGTTGCTTTTTATTGCTAAAAAATACTATAAAAAAACATGTGTTCTTACTGTGAGCGGGATCGCCTCTCCACGGCTCTGACCTGTAACTATGTCTGGGGGCATCATATGTTTGTCTCCACGGAGTTAGATAAATTTAACACCATATAGAGCTACATTATAGGCAAGGATTAGAAAAGTAACATAGTGCACCTTTAAAATGTATGAAATATTGAGATTTTAGATTTTTTTAATTCATTAGAAACTATAAATATATCCGTGTTTCCTCAAAGTGATTGATTCTTGCATGTTTGAGCAATCCTGTATTGTCCTGTAACTGAGGCTGTTTTAACCTACCACCTATCCCCGCCCACATCCCCGTACTTAATTGTGTTTATTTCAAAAATGAAGACACAGATGGATGAAGATGCATGTTGGGGTCACTCTTTAAAAAATAAAAAATATGTAAATTACAATCAGGGGTGTATGTATGTCAAAGTTCAGTAAAGCTTAGATTTATTTTATATATATATATTTTTTTTTACACTTTTCCACTCTGGGAATCACATTGCTGTTCAATCCACCCCAAAAGCTAATTTAATACAGTGTAATTAACTTTAATTAAAACATGTAAATGTGTGCTCACCATTTGATTTAAGCTTGTTCTCTGCATCTTGTAAATATGCATTTCGTCGCGCCCTCTAAATACATTTAGAAAGCGACACTGCTGACTCACATTTACTCTTGCTTTTAAATCCATCTTTGTTTTCACTCCAATATGAATAATCATTACAAATAATTAAACATTCCACGGTGCCTCTGTAAACAACCCTGTGTTTTTAGTTCATAATTATACTTTTAAATTCTGTGTCATGGAACCATCAGACATGAGGTCAGAGAAGGACACAAAAGTAAATCATTCTTATAAATCAACATCCAGGTGAGACCAAACTTGAAACCATAAAAAATAAAGTGACTCAAGTAGAAGCAAAAGTAGGTAAGGATGTAATTGTAAGGACTATCTGGGAAATTATAATTAGTATCCATTATTTGGTTGATGGGGATAGTGAGCCAAACAATTACTCAAGGGGAAAACAATTGCAAAGATACTACTGAAGCACGGCTGTACCATCGTATTTCTTTTAGTGTTATTGCAATCCGACGGACAAAATATAATAATACACAAAATTTCAAGAGAATGGACAAGAATTGGAAAAGAATAAATCATATGAAAGTGAAGTACAAGAAACCAAATGTTAAAATAATGCATTATTGTCACCACTGTGAATTATATTCTAAAGTAGAATGGCAATCATTGGATGCACGAAGAGAACAGCACTGCCTTTTGTTTGTGTATAAAGCTCTAGTTGGCATTTTGCCTGATTATTTATCAAGTTTTATTGCACATCAATCAGGTATTCACAGTTTGAGGTCTCAGGACATTTTTATCTTACAATCCCATCATTTTAACACAGAGACAGTGCTCCCTCCCTGTGGAACCAAAACACAGATAATTTTAATTAAACTATTTTATGCCTTTTAATGATTTTAAAGAACTGGTCAAGGACACCCGCAGTGCCGATGCACTTGTTTTATATAATTTTATCTCGTATTGTATGTATAAATATGTTTTTATGTATTGGTTAATTTTATTGAGTTTACTGTGTTTGTTGTCTATTTTGAGTTGTATTTTAACAGGGTACCCATGAAAAAGAGACATTTTCTCATTGGTTTTCCCTAAATAATAAATAAAATAATAAAATAATAATTGTTTCCTAAGAAGCACTAAATAATCGAGGCACTCCAAAAAATTGTACGAGTCCAACATATACGGTAATAATATTAAAGAATGATACAGGCAGTCAGTAGGCTTACTTAATTGCTATAATAATAACCCCTAACCTTGTAATTAAGTAGTTACTAGGCCTAAATCTGTCTAATAAACTATGTGTTCATCATGAAGTGAAGAACATGTTTCAGAATGTTCCTTTTTTCCGCATAGCTGTTTTCCTTTCCTGAGATCCAGAATAACACGCTTCTTCTTCTGTCCATCGCACCTCGAGCCAAACTCAAACAGAACCGTGCAGTCAGATTTGTATATTTCAGAGACACACGTGAAACAAGGAGCTCGAAACAAAATCAAACTTCTTCATTCATAGTCTTGTTCATCATTTGCTTTGATTGGACGGACCATGCATGTCCCTGATTGGCTAATCCACATATCAATCACGGAATTTGGGAAGATGAACGTGATGACCAGACTGATATTGCTCTGTATTAAAGGCAATCCTTTTCACCATTCTGTCTGGAGTAAGTGGTTTTCAAGTACAGGCCCTTTGGCAAATTCACAGATTTGTGTATTTTTTACACAAAAACACTGACATCACCACAAAATGTAAACCACCCCACAACCTATTGCTAACCTAGAATGTAAAACCTATAATAGGACTAATTCTGTCCAAGCCAACATGTGATCACAGCAGCCTTGAGCAACTGTTTCAAAAACCAACTCAAGTGATCACATTTCAAGTTCTTTTCTTCACTCCATCTCTGTCAGTTTTTTTTTTTTTTTTTTACCCAGTAATTCACCTCAACTCCTCTGCTACCTCCTCCCACCAGGACCCTGTCTTTTCTTTTTGGTGACAACGCCACCATTACTGCACATAACCAGTGATGGACAGCAAACTCCAACCGAACAGTATTGGCCGCCGCAAGACTGACATCCTCCCCCCTAGTGTTCAAATACCTGCCAGTGTTTGATGAGCAGGGGCCCAAAAATGAACACGCTAAAGTTCTACCACTGAGTTTTTATAACTTAGAATGTCAGTGTTCAGAAGCTAATATTATTTATGATGAAAAGGGTTATATGACACTGAACTTGTACCCTGTAAGGTATGTGGTTAGAGATTTTTAGAGGAAAAAGTGTGGTGGTTCATGGACACAATTCAAAAATTCAAGACTGAGACGGCAGCAGGAGTGAAATTGATTCTCAGCGTGGTAGAAAATGCAATATGTAGGATTCGCGAAGGGTGTGCAAGTAGATGTTTCCAAACGAGTTTAAAATGGAACTATATTGATACATAGATCAAGCCTTGTTTCAATTAAAGTATTGTTATGGAATTTAAAACAGTGCTGAATGGCGGGGGAATCAATACATACAACATATTATGAATTAAATATTTTTTAGTGTCATGCAGATCATATTTTGTGCGTCCAGAATAGTAAAACACTGTATAATACGGTATAAGAGAAGGAAGAGTCAAAAGCAACTGGACAAAGCTTGTGCAAAATTGGGTACTTGGGAAGTTACTTTGCACAGTCAAATCATCTCTAGCAAAATGTTTGAGTGAACAAAGCCACGAGAATCAATTCTTTTCCCACTCATGTGTCTGCGTTTGGGCTCGAACCTGAACCAGTGGGATGGAGATTGGACCAATCACAGGGTAGTATTGGTTTTTGGGCCAAAGGAAAATGAAACATGGTGACGCTGACGGATGTTTTTTCATGTACAGAGTGGAGCTTTGTGAATTTGTGGACGGGAAAGCCGTTTTTCTCTCAGCAAGATTCAGCAAAAGTTAGATTGTCCCGCTCCGCTTTTATGGCGGCTTTAAGAGAGCAATTCTAGATCGATAATGTGTACACGCAGAAAGGAGGGCTTCAATTTATACAAAGCGTGTTCTATGTTCAAAATGAATCTTGTTTACAGCTAAAATACTTCTAGTCGACACAGAAATACCAGGCTTAAAAGTGATAAAAGTAAGCCTTCTACAGATTATGATATTATGGCGTTTCCCTTGACCATCGAGAGCTAATTCCCATCACCATAAAAATGGGAAAAAGTGCTTTACGCCGCATCAAAAGCTCATTCACACTTTAACGGTTTTTACAGTGAATCTAGCATCGCAGGGCCAGTTAGGCTTCCCCGCACACAGAAAATGAGTTTGCCCTCTTGCTCTGTATCTTTGCCATATAGTGCTATCCAATTCTAACTGCAGTAAAGAATCTGAGATAAAAGTAGCGCTGCGGGCCCAGTGTGAGAATCAGAGTATGAAAAGAAACAAGGAGACAATGTAGCAGCTGAATCCTAATGGGGAGATATCTGAGGAGCCAGACTGAAATCAGAACTGTCATAGAAATTCTGTTAGTCCCCTTTTTCTGGCCAACCTTTCAAAAAAAAAAAAGTCAAGTGATTGATCTAAACCAAACTGATTATTGAAATAATCGTCAACAAATGTACATGTACAGACTCTAAAACATGCCATGTGCTGAGGGAAGAGTTTTTATGATTCAGACAAAGCCGTTATTACATTAGTGTATAGAATATAAAAAACTATTTTGTCTGTAAGTGTGGTGGGTCTAATTTAGTAAACATGCTCACAGGTCTTTTGCGATCTAAAGATAAATCAATTAATCAAAGAAAATGTGTCACATTAATCGATTTGCTAGATAAATGTTGAGAGGTTGGATCCAAGAAAGCAAATAATATTAGATTGTAGTTTTTGGTATCTATTTTTTTTGGTAACCAACTAAAATTCAACTTTTAATTCAACATCCATGCAAAAAGAGTGCTATTCAGAAAATGCCCCCTTAACATTTCATTCATTCAACTTTTATTTTCTTTTTTTTCTTTCTTAATGGTTAACACAACTACAAATACTCTTTCAAAGGAACGTTTTTGTAACTTAAAAAAAACATTTCCTGAATGTGTTTATACTATTGATGCGTTTAGCTATGTTCGAAATCAGAAGACCAAAGATTCAATGTTAAACTTATTTTTACTTTTAACATTTACAATATTTTAGGTACAATTGTCAATAGGAGAGCCTCTTTTTCCACAATAGCAATAGCAACATAAATGTGTAAAAAATGAAGCAAAATGAAGCGAAAGTAAGAATCCTTCAAAAGGCAGTAGATTTCCATTTGTCCTGAATGTATTTAACACACAGTTCATTTTTATTGTATTTATTCATATTTTAATGCTGCAGTGTATATTCCCAGATAAGTGCAACAAACATACTAAATTCAGCTCTAGTTTCCATCTACAATATAGTGCTATTTACTCCATTACAAGCTTAAATAAGCACTTCGTTTTTTACTTTGTTTCTATTCTGTAATCAACAAGGAAAACTCCCATGGTCCTTCAAACCCAATTCATCCGCATTCCAGTTTTGATCAACAGGCTTTGAGACTGCAGCCCGTATTCAACCCAGGACTGCTGAAGCTCTCAGCCTAATGACACTGCACTGTGGGGCCAAGGTCTCACCATTCATCTCGCTCCAGTATTACCCACAATGCACCATAAGACCTCACCTGTCCTTTACCCAGCCCGGGGCACTCAACAGCGACCTCCCCGTTTGCATAGCTTTTCCTTTTTACATTCTTTCACCGAACACGATGATGACCAGATGTTTGCATAAACGCATCCGGCCTCTTTATCAGAGAGACTGAGGTTGAAGAAGTTTTTTAATAATGTGCATAATGGCTAAAAGTAGTTTGTATTATTCCTGGTTCAGTAATGGATGCGGAAAATGGAAGAAAATGCTTTTGCTTTTATGTGGTAAAAGTAGTATATGTTCAATAATCCTCTAAGCTAAGCACAAACTAACACGGTAAATACTCATGGGCGTTCATTAACTTAGTCACATTGACATTGGGAATTTAATTTTCAGAGGAGTCCAGGCCCCAGAGCAGGTTCTGTACATGTTTTTAGTGGTCGGGGAAAGCGGACCAGCGAAAGGAAAACTACGAGAGAACAAACTTTCGAACACACCAGGCGTTCAAACCCTGGAACTTCCTGCTATAAAGGCTAAACCACTAACCACTCTGCCACCTTGCGGTCATGGACACCTCATTTCGATAGCAGGACCACCTAGAACTCCCTCCATGCAAATAGATCCAACCAACCATTTACAACAGTTTTTTCAATGTGATTTGCGTTGATACCGAACGGACCGCACGTTTTGGAGGTCAAACTTGATACTCATTTGATACTGAAAGAAATCTCACAACTTGGACTAAATTGCACCTTTCTCAAACGGATTTCCAACGGTCTTGATCAAAACTGGAAATAATACATGATAATATTAAAGAAACAACAATTATGATGGATTTTCCTCTGAGATTGCGACAAAACTAACACGGATCTAGCTTGTAGTGTGGACTTCTGATTTTCACAGTCACTTTTCACTTTTTTCCCGTGTCACATGCGTTTCACCATTTCTATTGGCCCCCATCACTCCAGAATCCTGCGGCTGCCATCATCCACAGGCCATATTCTTCAAGCTGGACGTGGGACAGTCGTCAAAACAGATGACATTGAGAGACCGGGCTGGACTTGTTTGGGAGTGGCAGAAGACAGAGAGGGCCTAATTGCGTCTCTCTCTCCCCTGTCGCCTCTGAAGGTCAAAGCCATCCCTCACGCCAACACCCGTAGCCCGCGGTGACAGCGACGCACCTGTGATTGACACCCCATCAGCTGTCTTTTTACATTCTCATTCATCCAAAACACACCTGTTCACGTCTGGAAGAGTACAGTCAGGATTTATATTGAATCACTGTAAAACTTCAGATATAGATGTAGATTGACGGATGGGTGAAGATGTTTCTGATCCGAAAAACTAGATTTAAAACTCGTTGGGAACTTCTCCTCTCAGGCTGTGACCCCAAAACTGTGGAATACCCTGCCGCAAAAACTCTCCAATATGTTGGTTTTGGTTGACTGTTTCTTATTTTATTGTATCCTAGTTTATTTACTTATTGTTCCCGTTATTTGGTGTGGCTGTTCCCTGTAAATAAAACTAAAGATGACTTTATTCCTTAGTACATATACTGCAAGATGTGATGGAATCAAGGCTGCCAGAAAGGGCTTTACAACATGGTGTTTTTTTGTGGGTTGAAAGCGAAACGGAAGAAAAGAACGTGAATGCTAAAGAAACTGCGGCAAAAAGAAGAATTTAGTGTTGAAGTGTCCTTGGTGAAGAAGTCTGTCACGCAATGCATTTTTGTTACCGGCTCCTTCTTCCTCACAGCTCCAGCTGCTTTCTTCAAGTCAATCAGGTGCATTCGTGATGTTTGTAAAGACTGGATATATTTTATACGAAAACATCTAAAACATGGCAAAGAAATCAAAGGTCCTGGGCGAAAAGTGAGTGCAAGTGGTACTTCAGTAAGGCAACGTGATTCTAAACGATCGTATGGTTGATAATATGGAGTTTTCACTATTTATTCAGCATGGAGCAAGAGAGACCGTCGCTTACTAAATGAAAGCTTGGTTCAACGTCGCATTGCGTCCTTGGGCAAATATTGTACGGAATGGATGAGAGATGGAGGGCACGCAATCCAATCTGAACCAAAACAAGAGATGTTCCTTGGAGAGAAACCAGCGGCAGATGCTCCACCAGAAAAGTTACTCAGTGCCCCATTAAGAATTGATAAAATACACCAACATACTCTGAACATATATTAGAATATAGAAATAACTGTGCAAGGTGTTTAGTATGTACATGTGTGACTATAAGATAATGTCTAAGTTAAAAATGTGATTCTATATTGTCACTACTGTCAAGTTTTTACTTACAGCTCGTGTAAATTTTCCTTTCCGGCTTTGTAACAGTCAAACTTTTGTCAATCGTTCATTTTGGTCTTTCCCAGAACTGACCAAAAATAAAACTGACGAAAAAATGATGTCAAAGTGAGTAGACTTATTTGACTTTTTTCATTGTATGCAACAGCAATACGTGTGAAACATGAAGACATAGTTTTGGCTGATCTTTTAACGCAGTTCTAACCATGTCGTAGTGGTATTACTTTCCAAATCAAACTCACGAACAGCTTACACAAAAGTCAATTTCCTGTTCCCCTGTTGTTGCAGACCAACTCCTGCCAATTGCCCACTTTGGTCTTTCTCTATTCTCTTTTATCGTGTTGCGTTGTGACCCGCTATTAAGAGAAATTCTTCTGCTTTTAGTTCAGACTTCAAGAGCTCAGCGTGTCTACCCCCTGTGCCCTCCACCTCCACAGGCCCTCCGCGCAATTAGCTCATCCTGTGCCATTCTTCTTTTATAATGCAGATCAGAGCCGAACGCTGCCCTTATGGTGTATTGTCCTGGCTGGACGGCTGTTGTCATTGAAGAGGAAAAAAACTGCAGAATGGCCTTTGGCAAGCTGTGTCTCCATGATGTGATGAAGGGCTGGATTTTGACTGAAGTGAGATACCAAGAAGCCGCTTATTCATGTGCAGTAGGAGGTCGTGATATTCAGAGTCTTTATGTATTGTGTAAGGGCTGCCTACCTTTTCATTTCTCCTCTTTTCTCTTTGGTCTTTTTTTCGGGATTCATTCTCCAGTGACTTCGACAGATCTTGTGAAAAATAGCTGGATTCCTATAGTGCTTTGTTCTTTCTTATAATGTATGGTAGAGACACTATCATATACGCAAAATGTTTCAGACTTTTCCCAGTCATTGTGTCAAGGTAAATAATGTCTGTAGAAGCGGAGAGAGTTTGGGGTAAGAATGTGCGATACTAGCTTTTTCACTTTCAGTTCCAATTAATTCCAACAGATTCCAAATTCAAATAATACATAATATATATGTAGGCTTATATATATATGTAGCTCATTAGTTCCTATTTGAAGGGTTTTTTAAATCACAAACACACACTTTATGACTTATTAAGGGCTCAACAATAATGACTATTCACAACTATATTCATCACTGCTGTCCAAAACATGTGCATCAACAACAATTGAAATGAGAAATATGTGGTTATGTTATGGGTGTTAATGAGTATTTTTTGTCAAATATTGTCTATGTGTAAAAATTGTAGAATGCAGCTTCATATATTAGAACAGCTGGTATCCAAAGTATTGATTTCCACATAATGCATTTTTGTATGCATCTTCACTTCAGAATTTACACTTCAAATTGCGCAAACTCTTGTGTATATTAGAAAGACATCTATCAATGTGCAAAGAAAAGAAAGACATACAAAGAGGAAAACACAAGTAGCACTTCAGTCAGACAATCTTCAGGACACATGCAATTTCTTCAAGTACAATGGAAAATCAATGCAATCTTGTAGTTATAGTGACCACGAAATTTGCATTTACAAATAGCTTTGCAAATGACAGTGAACCCCAGCAGTGCGCACGGACTTAACCACGACGGGCGGAGTATCGACGAGGACACTTCTGGAGCAAAATTTGAATGAGATGCTTGGAGGCTGCTACAAGTGGAGTGTGGTGTTCATTAACAACCATGGGTCTGTAGGGATGTTATGCAC
This sequence comes from Chaenogobius annularis, assembly GCA_015082035.1. NCBI lineage: Eukaryota > Metazoa > Chordata > Actinopteri > Gobiiformes > Gobiidae > Chaenogobius > Chaenogobius annularis. The sequence goes on from BJKM01000901.1 coordinate 106,297, forward strand.
CTCGGAAAGAACAGCCTGTGCACACACTATATGCTGAAAGCCGTGTTACAATATGAACTCTTAATGCTATTCCATCAAATTAATTTTCTACAATTTACACTAAAATGTTGGTAGCTAATGATCTCCTAGTTATAGCAATGTCTGTGTGTGTTCAATGCATCTGGAGCCATAATGGGGTTTTACCTTAGATTTATCACTGGTAAAATCAATTGCATTAACAATAGTTTTGATAAAAATGTGCAACTGAATAATTTGTTTAGCCATTTTACTATGTGAATCAAGGGCATATAACAGGGCTATTCAACTTAAGGCCCGGGGGCCAGATCAGGCCCGCCAAAAAATCTGATCCGGCCCGTGACCCATCTTCCCTCCAAAAAAAGTGTCTTGTTTTCTGGTTTAATTCTGGGTAAGTTCAAGTTTAAACCTGGTTTAAAGTCCTTATTAGTTTGATTCTGGGTTAGTCTTGGTTCCGATATTGTTAGTTGCCTATCCGGCCCAGAGGCCAAGGCCCCCGAGAAATCTGGCCCACAGGAAAATTAAGTTGAATAGCCCTGTGAGAAGGGTGAAAATGTACTATGTAACATTGCTGGTGGAGGGTCTGATACCTGATTGTCTCTATGGACATGCTATTGCTTTGCTTGGAATGTTCAACAGTATGGCATTAAGGCTATCAATCTGCATATAGACAAGCAGGCCAATAGACAAGTTACAAGTTAGATCAATGAATTGTCAATGCGCTCACACTAACAAAGCATCAAGGTATTTTGAGCAATAAATGCAACATATGTTTAATGCCATACTCTGGAATATTTCATGCAAAGCTCTATGTATACTCCATGTAGAGTATTCTCTCAACTGGGGATGTCACGATTATTAGGTTAATCGATAATCATGCTTATTCAGGTGACAATATAATTGTGAGGACCAAAAAATAATAATAGTGACAATTTTAGAAGCTAAATTATGTCTTTTTAGTTCAATCTATCATCCAAAAAATGTAAATAACTTTTTATATCTGGCTATTATTGTCATATTTAACTTTATTTTGTCTTTCAGTGAGTACATTTGCGTAAAGCTGGTCACAAACTTGAGGAATAGTAACATATTAGACCCTGGGAATGAAAGAAAATTAAAGAGTTCATGTTGTTTAGTCACATTCTCAATAAGCGTGAATAATCGTTTTTTTCCTCGCAATAATTGTAACACTAACATCACATATCGTGACATCCGTACCCTCAAGCAGAAAAGTAGCACGTTTAAGATAAGAAATATCTATGACTAAAATGTTTTTGCAATATATTCAATGTAATTAAAGTAAAAACACAATGTTACGTTGAAAAAAGCTTTCCAAAGATGTGGGACGAATGGGAATCAGAAGTTGTTTGGGTTAAAATGGTTCAACAATGTAATTTCAAAATTGTGCAGGTCAAACGGCTTGGCAAGTCTACTGCAATAAAGCTGTACCAAAACCACAATTAACTTTGCTCATTGCAGACCAAACCATGACCTCAACAAAAACTTTCTATGGATAAAACTTGGTGATGGCGGTTTGGTAACAGCTGCAGACAAAACCCTCGCTGCCTGTGTGATATTTAACCATAATAACATATCATAACAAGTGACGGCCCCTGGCCCCACACAGCTCCAGGTCGTTAGTACTAATGCCATGCTTTTTGCCATCTGCTGAGATTGTTTACACTTGCCTCCATAATTAGCTCCTAATTAGTGGCTCTATGTGGGGAGTATATGCACTGTCTCTGTGTGCATGTTTTTAAAGGGTAAACTTGATTGGTGCGTCGTTTTCAAAAATTGCTCGATGGTTATTAGAAATGGTGGATCGGGGAAATGTGGAAGCTGCTAAGTGGTAAGGTTATTATCAAACCAGATGCTTATGTGCATAAAATGGTAATTATGGGTATCAAAAACAATGCTCAGTTCAAATACTAGTTCCCCTAAAGAACATGTAAAAAGTGAGCGTAAAGCCAGCTTTACTCACCAACTATATTTATAGTTTTACCATTGTTAGATATTGCGTCTTAAAGGTGCATTATGTAACTTCTCTGGTGTTATTTTTTGTCCTTGGAGATGCTATTGCTTTGCCTAGCATGTTCCATTCTATAGTAGTAACATTATCCATCTCCATGGAGACAAGCAGGTGGCACAACCAGGATAAGTTACAGGTCAGATCTGATGAAAGGTGAGCATTATTTACCCCTGAAATAAACGATATTGAAATTAGAGTATTTTTTTGATTGCAAAGGGGTTTCAAAAACATTGGCTGTCTCGGCCAAGTTTGGTTCTGGCGCAGTGACCTCCAGCCCTCCATGCATGCAGCAGCATGAGCATGAGAAACCAAAAACAGGACATCTGACCAGTGCGTGTGTCTGATCTGTGGACAACTGTTATTCCCCTTGCAGCACTTCAGTGCTTTCTGTCCGTTTAGACAAGCACAAACTTTACTCTTTCTCCGCAGTCACTTTTTGTGCTTCTTTGAGATGTCGCCTCTCCTTTTTGTGTTTTCTCTTTACTATGGGGTGCAGGCAGCGAGCAAGTGTGCTTGGTTAGGTTTAGAATTAGACTTGGAAAAAACAGAAGCTCGTGCGGATCAAGGCCACTTGGGAAAAGGACTGCCACATAGCCTTGTTCTGCTGGTGTCAAGCTACAAAATGTATTTTATTTGATGGTAATAAGCCTCATATTCACAGAGAAAGATGAAAAAGAGTGAAGGAATGGAAGTGCAAATTTACGCCAACGCAGAAACACACTGAAGCGCATGCTGCAAAGTCAAACTCGTACTTGGAAAAGACAAACGTTATAAATTTCCCTAAAACATAAAACATGAGTTTAGCAGTCCAGAGAAAAACATTTGCAGCCTGAGTGTTACCTGGCACCTCTCATTTCACAGGGAAGGTGAGAAAAGAGGTGAAGATGTGAAGAGGCAGGTGCTGTGTAGCCAAAACGCCGAGCCTGGTGTAACGGGGTGGGGGGGTTACTCAAAATAACACATCATGCAGCCAAAAGGGCAGTGCCCAGCTGAAATATTGCATCTAAAATTCACCAGAATACAGGAAATCACTTTTTCTTCTACGTTTTCTGAGGGTCGACCCACAGACCCTCCTAGATCCCCTTGTTGAATGGTGAAAAAGCACTATGTAAATACACTGTAATAATAATATATTTGTTTCTATTATATATTGAGATAAATGTTCAGACAACAGAAATAACAGTTTGTTCCGGCCAAAATAAGATCTAAAATATTTTGGAACATGAGTAGCTCACGGTTTTGTTCTAGTCAAAGTAACTTATGGAGGAAAAAAGGTTGGAGACCCTTGCTTTAGAAACAACAGTGTTCTTAAACTATTTTTTTTCTTGAAAACAAAAGGATAATGTTTGTAAAGCAACAAAGACAAAACATGTTTCTTTATTAATATACCAGATTTTCAGTTGTCCTAATACAGAGCCCTGAGGGAGTCTTTTTGTATTGCAATGTGCCGTACAGCTTTTTCAAACTGGCATTTTAATTAAAAGATACCAAACCACAGTCTGGCTCTTAAATCCATAAAAAACAACAAGTTTTGCACTCAGCAGTTTCATCCAAATATTTTCCCGTCTTTTTTCTCTTTCAGTTCACATACACACTTTTCTAATGACTTGACGAGATTACATCTTTTATCCATGTGTTTGTAACAGAGCATGCGGTCTCTTCTATAATCTCTACCAGCCTTTGTAGTAAAACATCTGCCATACAGGGACATGGCCCTAATCCAACAGTGTTCAGTAATCCCAATAAAATTTCTCCGTCGTCATTTCAACTGTTGTTCTTAGAGGGCAGTGTGGGCAAAGGGTGAGGCCCAGTGCAGATGGGAACAATTTGAGCTTGACAAAACAATCACCGAAAACTGTGGTCAGACAGAATACAAGAGCATGTGCTATACCCTTTAAAATGAAATGAAATGTGTTTTAAATAATATAAATAACAATGATTGCACTAGGTATATATGTTAAATCAATATAACAACTTTAACCAAGGCTTTCTTTAAATCTGGTTCATGCTTCCTGCCTTAGATGGGAACAGCTCTACTTTAGCACCATTCTAAACCTGATTTTAACCTGGTTCAGATACGTTTTAGTCCTGGTTTAATCTAGTGGCGCTTAGACAGTGTGTAAATTGTGCACTGGGAACTCAAAATCGATTGACAAATACATGCAATCCATGCGTTTTACATAACATTCTCTATGACATAACCCTCTAATCCAACAATGCATTACCCTTCTCTAAATAGCATTGCTCCACATGTTATCGTTTGGCTCGACGTTTCAACAGTTGTTTTTAGCGCTGGCAAAGAGTTGTGGCCTGGGGCAGACTTGAGCAATTTGTTCTCTCAAACAATCGCCAAAGACTGTATACAAGGGTCACTCCGCAAAAAGAACTTGTTATTTTCTTTCCAGCCCTATTGTGGTCTGTGTAAACTGTGGCCAGCCAAATCAATTGTTCTGCAAACAAGGCACATACTTTCCTTTACAAAATAACATAAGGATAGGCTATCAGAGACCGGGAGCCTCCTTGATGTTTCCGTATTTGCTGGCATATTTGAAATCTCGCCTGGGGCTGTATATGAAATGTTGAAACACGTATCATTTGCCTGTTCTCAAATGCAGAATATGATGTGACAGACGTTGCAAAATGGAGGAGTAGGGTGGTTCCATGTGAAGGGGAAAATATTGCACAGTGATGTTAGGGGTATCGGAGGATCGGAAAGGGTCGTAACCTCCAGTACAAAGAGTCAGATCGAGCAGGACGTAGTTTACATATTGAGTTTTGGTTCACTCACATTTTCTTTGTATAGACATGCCTTTCTCATTGACAATTTATGAACTATACAATTAAGTCTTTATTTTGGATACTGGAAAAAAAGTATCTGGCGGTAAAATCTCAGGGCGCTCTTGTGAATGAGAGACTGTAGGAATAAAAGTTAATAAATAAATACAATTGTGATTATCTTTATCGGCAATTATCACATTATACAAAATGTAGCAAAAATTATTAATGTCTACCCTTCATATCCCAATAGAAATATTATTGTTTATTGTCCCACTCAATGCCAAGACCTTCTTAAACCTTTCATTTTTTTCTCGCTAACTCAATCTGGACACATTGCTTTGGATGAATAAATGGTAAATAGATTTTAAAGTGCACTATGTAACTTTCCTAGTGCAGGGTCCTCCACCTGCTTGTCACCATGGGGATGTTGGTGCTTTACCTGGGATGTTCCCCAGTATCAATCATAGTTTCTTTTCTTGAGTGGGTAAAAGTACTCCAAATGTGCAATTAAAGGTAAAAATAGGACAGGTTGTGGGGTATTTAAGTGAAAAAATGTATTAAAAATTCTGCAAAAAGTAATTGTAAATGCAAATGAAGCCACTCGTCCTCTCCACCTTTGAGCTCTATAACATCACGCACGACGCTGGCACAATGAGAAGAGCATTCTTGCTAATCACTTGTCATTCTGAAGTTCATCGTCTGCAGATTTACCAAAGCCCAGACAGATGGCGCTTTCATAAGTGTCTCTTTTTGTGGATGAGAGGCTTTAAATCTGAGAACAACAAAACAATAAAACATTTATCTAATCGAGTTTCCGGATTATGAGTGAAAGAAGTAATATCATAATGAGAAAAGGAATTGGCGAGCGCATTTGCAGACGAAATTATGTTCAAATATGGATCTCATGTCGAGTATTTGTATAATAGTTTAAAACGTGTTGCTCTAGATGTTCAAATATCAACAAACATTTTTATCATTTCTAAATTTCAAAATCATTTATTTTAACCATTTAATGAACAGAAACGGTATAACCCATAGAGCTGTCTTTTCTTTGTGTGACAGTCCCTTACTTGACATAGTGGGAACGTTTGCGTAGGGAAGGGCATCTGATACAAAGGAAATACATGTGCAAATTGAGTAAAATGACCTGCACAAACAAATGCTTTACCCAAAAAAAGTAACTTCTTGTTTCAATTGGAATGGTATTAAACTTGACAAGCTGTTCCAAGCCTTATTCACAGGAAGAATACATGTTTTCAAGTGTTTTTTGTTCGTTTTTGTAATAAAAAAACCACCTTATTTAAATACATGTGAGCTGGATATGTATAATGCCATACAGTGGAACATTCCAGGCAAAGCAATAACTTAAGATAAGCAGGTAGCGACATGATGCACCATTAATACAATCGGTCGCTTAAGTAATCAAATATTCTTTATGACCTGCGTCTGTAAGTGAGAAACATTTTTGGTTCCCCAGTGCAGTTTGTCAATAAACTAAATGTAATTTTGAAAAAACAGCTCCAAATCTTCACTGCTTTCCCAGAGCCTTGAGCTACTGCATTTCAAAACTGATATTGAAGTCTACAATCTCCCCAGACTGGGACTGGGGCATACAATATATTTTTTTAGCATATTATTTTTTTTCTGCTAGACTGCTAGTACTACAAAAAAAAAAAACACGCGCCGCACTTGTCCATTAGTGTGCATTTCAACTCCACTAAATACTAGTTTTTGTTTAAACTTGTCAGGATCCATATTTACAGGTGATAATTCAACCACAGTGGAAGAGTAAGCGATTCTAACGAGGTGAAAAGTTATGCCCACAGCGAGCTTGTCTGCGTTTTACAGATTTTGTCTTTTCCTTTCGTTTTGTTAAATCCGGAGAAGAGGTGTTAAGACAAAGCTTGGATTGAAATATAAAAAATGTTGTCTGAAGCATGAAGGATAACAGATACATCCAATTAAAAAAAAAAAAACAGGACCCAATGCAAACAGTTCAACTAAATATGTTATTTTCTTTTTTCATCAGATAAAAACACATTTGCAACAATAACAAGCAACAACGTTTTCTACTGCACCTACATTTTTTAAAGTGAAAAAGAAGCGTCAATAAAAGCTTTTACACCAAAACAAGAATATTATTTTCATCACACACGGCTAAAACATCTTTGCAGGATAATGACTTTCACAATTATTAATTACCATCTCCAAAAAATGTACTGGAGAAAAATGAAATACCCAATCTGTTTGCACCTACACAGCTGACAAATGTCACTTGTTACTTTGTGTTGGAGCTCATTTAAAAATAACTGCAGGTGAGGGAACGGAAAGTTTGTCAAAATGTTCAAACTTTATGATTTTTCTGCGTGGAGTCCGACTTCGGCTGTTGTCTGAGAGCTCATCTCCGTTCAAGGAAAATATAGGCGGCTAATTGGGACATCAGTGCGGCCCAGCTAATCCTATTAAGCGAAAACGTCGGGAGCCATAAAAAATGTCCAATTATGCGACGTCTGGGTTCAGTGAGATTTGTAACCGAAAGAAATGGGCAATTTAAGAGTGCGTGTTTTCATCTGGCCCTGCCGCGTTCATCAAGTCGTCCTAACAATAACTTTCAACAAAAACAGCTGGTTTAAAACAACAATTAAAATGTGTGGTAAAAGTCCACTGTCTGCCCGCCTCTCAGGTACAAGACTGTTGCATTTGTCATTTATATATTGGTGACATATTGTTAAAAAAAAAGGGTTAGCAATTGATTCTACCATATGGGAACTTGTGACGTGGTTTGTCCCATCTTTGGCTTCTCTTGACCTGGCTCAACTCAACAGGAACTTTACAGGAACTTTACAAAATACAGTCAACTGGAAAAATATCCGACAAACTGGAATTACAGCCTTCCTGAAATACAAATTCATCCATAATCAAAAAGTTTGTTGTCGAATATCTGCGGTGTTACGTTCTGTATCTTTAAGACGGGAAATAAACATTGCCCACTAATCAAAAACAATTGTTGATTACACCACTGCCAATTAAAAATAATGACTCAATTGGCTACAAAATAATAATAATAAAATATAAATACATAAACGAATAGAGAGCCCTGCGATCACGGTGCACAAATCCTGTCAAACAATGCAATTTAATAAATAAACACGTTGCCCGATACTTTATTTATTAAATGTATTGTATGTTGCTTTGAAAGTTAAAAGTTGTATAAATTAGACCCACGGAGGAATGGGAGTATAAGCCGTAGAGTAGGCCTTATTATTGATTTTTTTAAAAGATCTTTTGGCCCGCAGGCGGGTGAGAGAGAAGGGAGGACATGCAGTAAGTTGTTGGAGTTGGGAATCGAACTCACAACACTCGACATGGTGATATAAAAAGAAAATCTGAACAGAACATAACACAAAATGACCAGAGAGGTTATATCAAAATAATAACATAAGTAGACATCATAAGACATCAACAAAAACATAAATACCAACAAGATCACAGCACGGTTGCGCGCAAACAAAAAGGCCCAAAGTCTGTCGAATTTGTCCATCTCCAAATTAAGTCAGAACATAATTTTTTTCCACTTGTCTGATGTCTGTTAATATGTCAGTCCAGTCCTTGATCGTTGGTGCCGTTTGTGTCATCCATTTCTTTCGCGATGGCCTTTTTTCCTGCCAAATAAACTGTCCACGCTCACCCAGTCTGACGCGTGTTGTGGCGACGTAAGAGTTTTTGAACTGCTGGTCCCGCTGAATATTACAAAACATTTCATTGGACACATTAATAGATTTCCCAACACTAATTCTCCTGAACACTAATTCACTCAACGCCCTTCACAGTTCGGATCGCCAAACAAACCCAACGCAATAATGATTTCCCTACAACAAATTACACGCCGTCCATTGTCACCCTTATAATCGTTAGTTGCTTAACTGAATTACTCCGTGGCCCATCGGTACAACTAGGCTTTAGGCTTGCTAGCATATGCCTGTCTGAAAACGCACAGATGCAGCTGAGAATATGGGAGCCAAAACGGAGGACGAGAGCGGAATTTTAATTGGCCAGGTGAAGGCGAGTGGGAAAAGAGGCATTAATACTCGTTTAATGGACTGTGGAGAGCCGCCTGACTGTGCGTGCGTGGATATGAGAGGTCCAAGGGCCGGAGCGTACTCTGTGTAAGCCACTGAAATGTGACGGTTTTGTGTTAACTTAAGCCTCAGATTTAGCGGCCGCGTGCAGGAGAATGATACCGGCTATTACTGCCAGGAAATATATTATAGCGCCATAGCAGCGCGTACGTTTGGCATCCGTGTTGTTAATCCGCCCCAAGTACAATGCATTTAGTGAACTTTGGAACGATAAGGCGTTAAAATACCCCATTCGAACGCGCATTTAGGAATGTCTCGTAAACGCCAGCTTCAGACATTCAATGACATTTGCTGCGGAGGTTTTTCAGAATTTATTCAACGGTCAAATTGTTTCTTACGGACGTTTTTTTTTACGCTCAGACCTTTTTCTTTTTGGAAATCCTGACATTTTTAGCATGACATTTGAATTTGAGTTGTTGGTTTTTAACACGAATGTTCAAGTAGCAATCGCCTTGGACCTGACACTAAAACAAGAGCAGCTTAAAAAGGTCAAAATTCAAATGGTAGGGTCAAAACTAAAATATTAAAGTTAATGAATTTCAGGCAAAGCAAACTAGAAAGTCCAAAAATGTATTGGAAGTACCTCTCTCACTACCACAAGATATTCTAACCCCAAAGATTATTTACCAAATTCAAGTGGACATCTTATTTTGCAATTTTTTTGTGTGTAAAAACACACACTTTACCAAAGGCAAAATATATGCATCTTTCAGTAAAACATGAAAGTAGAACTGCTGGCTCGGATGGATTTTTTGGGATGCCTTTTAACTATAAAGAGGGTTTTGATCGAGCAAAAGAATTTCAATGAGATGAAAGAACGTCATGAAGATTTAATTAAGTACATGTCTGTGCTGTGGAGTTTGCGCATGTTTTTCTCAAGGATATTTGTGTAGTATAATTAGTTTGAAGTTGATTTGTGTTGAAAGTGAAGTGCATGCAGGACTAATAGTTTACTTATACGTCTTACTTCAAGGTATGAAATGGGCAGCAGATGTGACAGAGCGTATTCTATCGCCCAAAACCATTCAACGGCCGATGTTTGTCTAGTTTAGCCTTTTTTTTTTTGCAAATGAAATACCTTTCCTTTGTTAAATGGATGTTAAAATCACTAACCCTTTAGTAAGAGGTTTTTTTTTTTCCTTAAACACCTAACTAAAATGAGCCTCAATTCAAACCGATGCCGTTTGGGAACCCTTTGGACTACAAATAGCAGGACGCTTTGTAAAACTGAGAATCGGTAGTTTTGGCCTCTGAAGTCTGATCTAATCTAAAGTGGCAACAAGTTCTGCACAAAGGAAAATCTGATTTTAAATCCTGCCGAGAATTTCTTTAGTAAATATAAGGAAGAGCAAAGCTGGTGTCTGGAGTGATGGTACACAAAAATGTATTTGTAATAAAGCAAAAGTGTCCAGGCGGAATCCATATTAAAAGGTCTATTCAATTTCAGTGAATTTTAGATGTTTTTTTCTTTTTTGCGCGGGTTTGGAGGACATACTTATCCAAACTCATCCCAGAATGTTTGAATTTTGACTGTAAACAAGTGGGTTCCAGCTTTCTTCTTCTTCTGTTTTAGATGAGCAGACGGTGATGGACAGACGGAAGAATAATTTTAAAAAAGAGCCCTGTGGGTACCAAGATCATAGCAGACCCTCAACATACTTTACACTACCCTCAGGAAGAAGGCGCCGCATCCCCAATTGCAAAACCGACAATCCCAAACTAAATTTTAACCCATCATCAATTAAATCATTGAACTCTAAATGATGAAGGCACTTTAGCGTCACATGCACTTTCTTGTTATAGTAGAATAAAAGGGGGCAAAGCGACATGAACAGGAGCAGGGCGTGTGGGCAGGGAGTCAAGTGGATTTTTTTTTTTTTTTTGAGATCCAGGTTAGATTTGAGAGTGCTTAACGGCCTGTTCAAGGAGTTTGGTGCGCCACTGTTTTTGTGTTATCAAACTGTCGATGTTTATTTCTGTGCTTTTAAACTGTCTGAGAGCTTTGGCTGCTCAGGGTCAAGGGCACAGCGGTGTCAAATATGAATGCAGTTTTATCTACTGTACAAAGCCTATATACGAGTTATTTAAATATATGTTGCAAAATGATTTATCATAAAAATGCACAGGCTATGAAAGGTAGGAAAAAAACAAAACACTAATATTAATAATAATAATTAACCACATATGCACATCTGACAGTAAATGTACGAATGTGGTCATTTTTAGTCACAGATTGGTCCGTCTCCAAGCAGCAGGTGACGTCATCTTTTTTTCACGTTGGGCTGCAGAGTTCTCGAGTGCTTTTTCTGACATTTTCTGAGCGTTCATGCGCATTTTTCAACTCTGAAACGCAGCATATGTCTTCTTTAATCCTCATAGCTTTGGCCCTTGTTTACAGTACGGTTGCTAGGTACCAGTTGCAAAGTTGGAATTACCACATCTGTTACCACACCTGCTGCCCATGTCACACCTGGAAGTAAATTTATAAACTACAGCAAAATGGTCAAACTAGGAATAAACTAGTCAAAGTTTTGGGCAAATCATGAATTATAAGTGTGCGTTAACTACAGTAAGTTCAAGTGATATATGTGTTCAAACTTGGCATGTGCCACAGCCCTAACACTTTTACCTCAAATCCCACATCTATGAAGATATACCCTCAAGGCTGACGGGGCACAGCATATCTCACCCTCCCTCTGTTTATCTCCAATGACAACTTTCTAGGCCAAGCTATTGTTTTCAGTGTTTATCTCAACCCCGGGCTCACGCGCTTTTTCTTCTGCTCCCTTTTATAGACTGTGGCTATGAAGTCGAGTGAAGGGAATGCGGTGCGCCCGGGAATGAAGGAGGAGGCAGCGGGAGACGTGGCTGTTTTGTTTAAGCTGTCTGCAAAGGTCCCTGGTCATTTCTGAGACCTGTGAAAGACATAGCAGTAGTGAAATAAATGGACATATCTGTTTCCCCGAATGAGTGCGCCACGATGTAAAGTCTGGGGTGACTGACATGTTTTTTTATGGCCACTGATACGCAATCGAAACAGATTTAGAATTTTAACATCTCTTAAAAAATGTACTCAAGGCTGCATTTTCTGTAGGTACTGCACACAATATTATTCATCGCGACTGAAATGCGAGGACAACCTGGGAATGCATAATAAACTGTGTCCTCAAGGGCTGATTAATGTTAATCACACTTAAAATTTACAGGATAAAGTGTGGAATAGATGGAAAACACAGCTCTCGTTGTAGACCATCCGCACATTTTTTGGAATGTCCTTTGATTACACATTACGCAAGTGACTGCATGCTAAGACCTTGAAACGAGACAAGCGAGTTTTGCATCGAAAACACTACTCGTGCAAACAATATGCGGTTCCACTCATTTGTGGCAGCTATTCGGAATGTATTTTTAGGCGTTTGCATCCCCCTAAAAGGTTTCTACTTCTGAAAGACGAAATCGACCAAATCTCTCACCGTCAACCAACGCTGCACCAGTTTGAAGAAGAAAGCCAGAGCAACGGCAAAAGTTTTAGCTTCCGATGAGGTTTGATGAGAATGAAAGGTTTCTGACAAATTTACAATGCTAAAATGTCAAAGTGTGCGTTGTAACGTGGATCAAAATCGTCAAAACTTTGCATTCATTTTGAGGGATTCACATGGTTTAGTTGTATATGCACAATGGCTTTCCATACTAAACTAAAGACATGATACATAAAGATTGCGCCATGACCCAATTTTGACATTGTAGTGCTCAAAGGAACATGCATAAAGAGCTGCTATGCCGTAACCTTGACCATTACCATGCATTTAAACCAGTTCCAAATTTACTCCAGATTTCACAGACTCCTCAATTTATGCTCGTGTCGGTGGGATTTTCCTACCAGTAAATTTACCGTAACCGGGTGAAGCATGCAAGGAAACCGAAGATGTAATGTCATAACTTTAAACGCAGGGAAGAATGAGAGAAACTAGCCTGCACATTCACTGCGGTCAAATGAAGACAAAAAAATTGAAATACCGTGTTGCGCGACCACAAGAGTGCCCTGGCCAAGTCAACACTGCAGTTAAGGGTATTTTGAGCGTATTATCTGATAGCTTTGAGTTCAAATTACACCTCATAATTTCCTTTACCCTTACTCTCTTTCGTGCCATTTGTGGTCAGGCTTCTTTTTTTAACGCTCACAGCTTGGGCAAGGACAAGCTAAATGCCAATAAATAAAAACGCAATTGCCCTGAATTGAGCTCATTTCAATGCGTCGGGAAACTGCTCTCCGGAAGACAAAGACGGACCAAATCTATAAGTACGTCCTTTGACAAATTATTCACATTGTTTGAATCTTAATAATTAAACAAGGGCATCCGGCTAATGAGAAAACCGCTAAGGACATGAAAGAGAATGGGAGAAGAAAAGGAGAATTACTGCTCTGGAGGATATAAAGCGTAGAGGCCATTTTGATATTTCGCTCCAACAAAGCAGTTGTCCTGAAAATCCCCCCCTTCATTCGAGTCTGTCCACAGGCCGATCTCAAAGACGGGCTGCTGACTAAGACGCCATCGGAAACGCCACGGTCGGGGTAATCCTCTTCTCGCTGGGATTTGCGGTTACTCAATGCATCTTAGGACATGCAAGAGCTTTGACTTAACAGGAACACAACTTGACTTTTAACTAAAATGGGCAACATAAAATAAGAGGTTTGCATGCATGCATAAAGTTTTAATGTAATAGAACATTTGTTAAGCATCATTATCACTGGCTAGTCAAAGTCTCTGTCTGGAAAACTCTGACTAAACTTACAATAACTTCTTCAAACCACAGCATCTTCTCTTCTTCAGTGATCAAACTTGTATTTAAAGCATCCCAAGACTTTTTAAAGTATGTTGAGAGCGCGTCACACGGTCCGGTGTGCATTGGCCTTTAGCCACTCAGCCACTCTTCTGCTTATAAATATATGATGGTGATCCGCATTGTTGTGAGGTATTGAACATATTTGCATTTTAGGTGCTGAAGTGTCCATAAATCTAAAACCTCTGTATATAAAATGTCAGTGAGTGATTGCTCAGTGCCGTTACTCCCAACTAATCATCAATCAATCATACTTTATTTAGAAAGCGCCTCTCATACCTCCACAACTGCCTGATCCCACACAATCATACAACTCACAAACAAAGTCCCATGCATGAGATGTTTTTTTTTGTTTTTTTCCAGGACATGACATAGCTGTCCTTAGCCTACACTGTGTCGTATGAAGTGTATAGAAAATGATTTGTGATTCATGTTTCCTATTGCCCCTCTTCAAACATTCAAACAGATCCGGCTTCAGAAGATAAACACAAAACCAATAGCTCTAGAAAATCTAATAACAAATCTGTCCCCATCTTTGGTCAGAGGAAACAGATCTGAACCGGAGTGAGCGGCTTCCAATCCTTCCAATATTATGAGCCACATCCATATATATTATGCCCATGCAGTTATTTATTTCGAAACCTTCAAAGCGCAATCAGTTTACATAAGAGTAGAGCATGCAGTCACCAGCTAAAGCTGGTAGAAACAAGGCTGAGGGAAATTCTATTAATCACGCAAAGAAAACCACAAAGTAATGGACTATAAAGCACAAGATTTAGACCTCCTGCAGGGTTTGGGGGAGATATACAAGGTAAATTGGAGCCTTAAGTTTCCAGAGACTATTGTAATGTGGTTGTGTTTATGGTCATTTACAGTTAAAAGACAACGCAGCCCAGACATGTCCTTGCCCGACCCACTGAACGCATTATGCAATGAGTTAGTCACTAGTAGTTCTACTTTTAGGTCAACTACAATGTTAAGAATTACTACTACCATGACAAGTATGACCTCTAGGAAATCAAATACTACTTTTACAGCTCTAGCTTCCATAAAAGCACCATTAGCATGCACTACAATGCTCATTACTTCCACTAATGCTGCTTTATTTATTCTACTAATTATTACAATTACTACTACGTATTGATACAATCTCAAGGACAAGATACCCACAAAAAAAAACAGAGTAATATAGTCTATTTATTCCGATGTTGTTAAGATGCATTGCATTGCATTGCCAAAACCAAACGACTATTGCGCAAAAAAAACTGTGCGCAGAAGGCAGTCAAATGCAGGCTTACAATCAGCTGTGCACCTACATTTTAAAGCCACATATCACACATTTGAAGAAGGGTTGGTGGAAATGTTAAGCAGGGAGAAGAGGTGGTTTGAAAGAGGTGGATTTAGTGAAAAAAAAGAAAATAATCTTAGACCAGTGCTTTTCAGAAAAAAACATGAACCCATCCTGGACAATTGAGGGATTACACTGACTACCATTACAAATACTACTACTTTTTGTCAAACTAAACTTTCTAGTTATGAGGTTCTGATGTTTAACTAACTAACTAACTAACTAACACAGAGACAATTCGGTGCGATGCCACAAGGCCAAGATACAGTTCAGATTTGTGGAGAGAAGGCAAACCCGCTCACAGTAAGAATACATGTTCTCAAGTAATTTTTTTAGCTATTAAAAACAGAGACAAATGAGATGATAAATTTAATGCCATACTGTGGACGATTGATCTGGTTGTGGCCTGATTTGTCGTAAACCTCACAGCATTTAGCATGTACATCACATCTGATTGCTTGGCTGGAGGAGCTTTATAACTTTGCTCCTTGTAAAGATTAACAGCAGAAAGGGATTTGAGTAAAGGCCGTAATACAAGCTAAATCCTCTGCCACTTGGGGATATGTGCAATGGAGATAGACACCAAGAGCGCAATTGTAATGAGAGTCAAGTGACCTCTTGTTCAAGTCCTTCTTAATAATATTATACTTCTCGGCTGCTCCGTGAACCCAACATATTAAAGACTGACACTGGTTAATAGCCCATTTCTGTTTTGCCGGCGTGTTTTGGCATAGGTTGGAATACCATTCAAGCACTTCTAGATCCTTCTCTCACTCTGATGTTGAACAATGACAGAGACAATAAAGTCCAAGGCCGAAGTTTACACATGGTTCTCGTCCAACAAAATGCCTCTTATTAAAATGTATATGCAATTTTCTTCAGTCTCACCTCTTCTACAAATGCTACTTTTACAATATACGGTATGAAGTAAAAGACACGTTTTATAAGTTGGGTACAAGCCCTTTAAACCGTCAATTCAAGTCACTGTCACAGGGACAGGGAATCTTTCCATAAATGAATCATTGTATTTATTTACAATTACATTTCTTGGCTTGTTTGAGCGTTATTTGATAGTCCTGAACTGCACGTGTAACAACCTGATCACTGTCCCCAACTTTACAAGACACAGCAATTAACCAACGCATCGAACACTTGTAAGACATATTTACTACTGTACTGTATACAACTATTAAGGTCTTTTTTAAAAATACAATTATGATTTGTCACGCTTCAGTGCTGTAATTTAAAACAGATTGTATGATTTGGGTAGTAATTATGGAGAGGTTAATACAATATTTATACATACCCATTTAACAAATTACAACATGCAGAGCGAATGGCCCCTGTTGGGACTTTTGCCTGAAGCTAAGCAATAAAATTTAACTACATTTTTGGAGCATAAATTTACTCAAACTAATATCCAACATGCCATGTTTGTATGTCCAATTTCAAACCACTATCTGGAATGGGCTCTACATAGCAAAAAAAATGCTAAAATATAACATAAACTCATTTTAAGAGGTGTGTTTTTAGATTTAAATAATGTTTTTCTTATATTACATATACATATACATATACATACATATTTTAACTACATATAAAAAATAAAAAAAACTTTAAATGCGAGTTATATGCATAGTTTTAATTCTGCACCTCTCATCTTTTTTTCATTTTCATTTATAATCCAAATTGGACTGCAAATTAACATTACTACTACCAGTTCCAAACCCAATCACTGCATCAATTGAATTGCGCATTCAAATATTATAAGATGTCATATCCCATCACGCTCGTATCACAAATGCCCTGAGGTAGAACAAACTGGGATAAAAGCCTAAATGAAAACACAGATGAAAAGTGCCTGCGGGAAACTCACCCTTCCCCGTCATCTGTCTAATCAAGTGCACTTTTCCAACCACCACCCGCACATCAAAAGACTGCAACTCAAATTGAGTTACAATGATGACGCACATAAGTAACTTTTCTACCCAACTTTGATATTGCATTTGGATAATTGATGAATACATGAGAGATGAGGGTCAATTTAATATGATGCGTCTGGATATACCTCTGAGCTGTTCACCTCCACGCTTTGCATATTGAATTTCATTTATTTGATCGCAGTCTATCATCAGTAAAAGTAAGAAGGCTCCTCCAATCTGCTGTTTAGGAAAGAGTGATGTCTGTGTCCATCCTAACCCCAATTAACACAAGGATCCGAATATCACCTCTGAGTTTGTAAAAGGACTGAGTGTGGGTCGGGGTCGCACAGTAAAAAAACGTTTGATCAAAAAAACGAAAATAAAAGTATGTTGTTTTTATTTTAGATTATATTATTACACAAGAAATGTATTAAAACATGTGTCCTTACTGTGAGTTGGCTTGTATTTCCACAAAATTGACTCCTAATCTCCACGGAGAACAAATCCGAAGTATGATTTTAACTTTCTATTTCCATGGAATTATTATCCGACTTTCCACATCCTGAGAGTCACATACTGCGCCTTTAAATAAAACCCATGAATGACTCCCCGCAGCCTAGGAAAATATTTAAAAATATACTATTTCAAAGGGTATATTATTTTGAGATATGTGCATACAAAAACTATAGCATGAAAGAATAAACAATAACATTTTTATTTTTAGGTAAATAATTCAATTTCTACCCCTACTTGAGCTTTAATACTGAGGTAAAAAGGTCAGAGAAACCTAAAAAATATCACTTAATCCTTTTCCACATTCGATTTTAGAGGTAATTGGACCTTATCCAACTAACTATCTCAGGGGTACGTGCAGAAAATAATTAAACATGTCTGAAAAAGTACTGTTATCAACTCTTCTCCCTATGAGGTCACAAGGTTACTGCACATAACCTTCTCCCTTTATCTAACTCTGGCACAAAACAACAATTGCTGGGTAAACTATAAAAACACTGCATACAACGATTTGATCCAAATTCAACAATTCAACAGTAAAACTCTTATTTAAGGGAGGCAAAGTGGAAGGACTTGATGTTTTTCAATTGTAAATGGCCTCTGCACATCGCACTTGCCCAAAACACTTAGGGCTTTTATTAGAGACACTTAACCACTGCGCCCCATCGGCATTGGCAAAACTCTGTAAGTAACACCTAATGGGCACCCAGGTTAAAGTGTCATTACCATCTCATGACCCACTCTGAATATGAGTAGTAAAGTATTTGAGAAGCTATTTCTACCCTTGCCAACCTTTTTACTCAAGATATCAGTATTCAAAATATTGGCCCACATATTATCCAAATGGGAAGCGAGTTTGCATTTCAGTGTTAGGATGCATGTCTGTGGGCTGCTTTCATTACTTATTGCAGCTTTTTTTTTTTTTCTCGGCAGCACAATTAGCATTCAATCCCATTCCTCTGAGCTCCTATGAAATGTCTCCTTATTTGAAGATGATACATCCCCTCCAGCCTGTAGGAAAGAGTGAGCGAATTGAGAGACACTTGGGTATGACTGATGGTTGTGCCTGAATATACAGCATCCATGTACGCCAGTGGTTTAAAAAGAAACTTTTACCTCATCCCTGACCCTTCAAGTGGCCAACTGCGCGACTAAAGCAGCAATGTCTTACTCGAGTATAGTATAGTAAATAAGTGTCTTGCCAACACATTGACACAGGCTAAAAAGATCTGTTTGGGATCAGATGTGGAAGACAGTGTTAATGCAGTGTTAAATTGTCTAATAGTGTGTTCTGAGTCTCAGTGAAGTGAATATGTGTTTGTAAAGAAAATAATGCCTGTCCTCAAGCTAGCTCTTCAAGGTTAGAGGGTGGTTTTTGTGCCAATTTCATGGCGTGTGTGCCAAATTGAACTATAGGGCTGTATATTTTTCCATTACATATAGTATAGGAAAGTAGATCCTCTCCCAGTATTGATTTCCTGCACCAAAATCAATCCATGAGACTAATCACAATTTCATTACTCTCATATCGTTCTACATCTATATTATATCATCATAAATATAATTTCGCTCTGAAGTGTCATGTTACAAATGCATTACGCCTTAGACAAAGTGGTCAAAGAGCTGGAGCAGGTGCCATATTCCACTAAAGACTACTGTCACCCATGAATATTAACTTATTTCTAGCTCTTACAAACCCATAAAACCACTTTTCTCACCCAACAAAGCGACTTTTCAGTGTATTTCCCCCGAGTTTGTGATTAATAAAAGGCTTTGTGATTAGATGCCAACAGCGTACAATGTGCTCTTTTACAGGTAAAATGTTGGGCTCCCCAGCTTCAAAACCTACACTAGAGCAGTGTTTTTCAGCCTTTTTTGAGTCGCAACAAAAGTTTTTGGTTGGAAAGATACCACGGCACGTAACCCTCCTAAACATGATCAAATTGGACCTTTTGTTTAAAAAATGTGGTATATAATGTGGCAAAGAATTTCAATGCCTGTCTGGTTCTTTACATTTGGCAATTGTGGGGTTTTTTGCTTTCTTTTTTGGAACAGGATTATGGTAAATGATTCAATTAATGTGTAAATTTGTGAACCAAAATTGGAATTTTTTTCAAGGACCACTTGGCAATACATCAGGGCACAATGTTCCCTGGCACACTAGTTGAAAATTGAGGTCCTAGAGAAGCGTACAGAGGTGAGGGTATAGACCTTTCCAGTGCAAGTTCAATTATTGTTAGTCTCTAAACATCACAAACTATGAAATCAGGGCTGCTTTGGCAAGACGATTGCACACGTGATTACGCCCGTTCACACCGCGGCGGCCAAATTCGCGCTGGCCGCCCAAATGGAACGCCCGGCCAAAAAATAAACTATGGCAGTTCAGATTAAGAGAGTGGCTTTGGTGTATTTACTTTACAAAGTCCAAAAACTGAGGCGATCGGCTCAGGGGCCTGTCTGGGTCCCACAGATACTTCAGAGGTGAGCGCAGTTTAGTGAATATCATTATTTCTTCCGGGTAATACGTACGTTCGTCACTGTCTTTGAATGTAAACTGGCCAAAGGGGCCTGAACACGACTTTACAGTGTGCAGTGTTTAGCAATAGTATATAGATGAAACATTTTCCCGGAACTTTACATTAGATAAATCACACCAAAAACATAGACCACAACAGTTTGACTGCTGTTAGCAAATATGACATAAACAACGATTTGTCTAAAAAGTCCAAATGTATGTATTCATTTTGTTGCCTCATTAAAATGAATGGGACAGAGCGTTTATATCAGTACAAGGCTGTGGTACACGCCTCTCCTGAAAGGCACTTTATAACTAAATAAAACACACATTTAAACTCAGAGAACATTGTTTATCTGGCCACAAAACATCACAATCTAACCATCCGACGTTCAAATCCACTAACTACATTTTCCATAACAAAGACAGATATCTTGGATAGATTTCTGGACTGAAAAGCAAACCTTGGAATAACCCAAATGGCCCTATTTTTAACACACGCACACACACAAACAAAGAACACTCCGAACCGTCCAGGCATTGACTTTTTGTCCTATGAGTCACCCACTGCGCCCTCATTTATCAATATTAGCAGTGCGTGGCTTTCCAGTCTAAAAGGTAAGTAGACTAGCGCACATGCACACTAGCTACACACAGTTGCTTACTTTGAGCCAGTGGAGAGGATATACAGTATAGACAGGGACATTAAACCAAAGAAGGACGCAGTTTCTTGCCAAGCACTTGACTTTTTAAGCAATTGGCACACATGCGGCTCGAGCTAAAGAATTTGATTATTCCCTCCGAGGTTCTATTCTCATTTAATTTTCTCTTTTAGTCAGCAACTTGCACTTCTATCCTTTCTATTACCCGACGTCCTCAGCAATTCCCCATCCTTGTACCCTTACATCTTTGTCCTTTTTAGCACGGCATAGTTTTCCCCAGCTCTTGCTCGCGTTTCTACAAGCTTATTCTCTAGTTTCTGATAAAAAAGTAATGGGGTTTCTAATGGCTTGAATTTCCTTTGCACCGGTGATCCGCTGTGTATTGCATTCTTGAAGATATGGCCTCTGAAACAAAAGATGTGCGCATCCAAGACTTTGTGATCATCCACAGTAAAATGGCAATTGTTTTTGTTGCTAGTATATTTATGAATGCGGATGTCCCGTGGGATTTCAGCCAACCACTTAGGGCTATGCATTTAATTGAATAGGAGGAAGTCCATATTGCCTACACTACCCATAACCCCCTTGGGCAACGCTAAGGGTTCTCCTCAAGGCCATACAATTTTTAATAATGCAATACACACACTGCGAACAGAAATCATGCTACAAAAGTCTGAGAAGGTCATTGACTCTCCCGCCCGCTCTATCTGGTCTTCCAAGCGCCATAGATCCACTTTTAATCTCCTCCCGTGATCTCCCAGCATGCATCACTTAAACTCGCCCAATATGGACCAGGACTACAGGCCCAGTGAACCCTATTGTACTCAAACAAAACCTCGCCACACCTCACTGGATGAATGGGGCTCGTAAATATCACAGTTATACAAAGGACAGGCAGGAGATAGGAGCAAACGACGACACGTAAGTCGACCAAACCTTTAGGGTAATTGTGATACTGTAATAGTGTTAATCAGTTGTGTCCACATAAAAATGTTGACTAAACTGGGGCAAAACCCGGAGCAAAACCTGAGGACTAAATGAGGACTAGAACGAGGTCAAAGGGGGACCGGGACTGGGATCACAGCAGGACAAATCCAGGGCAAGTGTGAACTCGAAGACACAAAAGGATCTTATTGGCATTTCTATAACGATGTAGGTCAAATAAAACTAAATCTAAAGGTGGTGAAGAACATAAATGTGGATAAAAGGCTAATCATTCAGCTAGGTCGCCCTCGCATTGTAGATTTATGCAGAATCAATTAAGTTTGATTTGGTTCTAAATGTGTGTCACTAAAATAAACAAGTATGATTGCACGGTTCTGTTTGAGTTTGGCTCGAGGTGTGACAGAGGGCTAAAGATGCTAAAAATATTCTGGATCCTAGGCAAGTGGGTCCATGGGCGCTGCAATGCGGTCACCCGCTGCACCTGACAAGTTGCCGTAGCAGCATTGAAGGATGGGTCAAATGCATATTGGCCTAGCCTTCCTCTACAGGGGCGATAAAATATATGGTAACTTTAAACTATATAAGATTATGATTGATTATACTGAAGGATAATCTTAGCAACACATTTCACAATATAAAACATGCTAAGACAAACTTCATTCAAACATGATTACAAGGACACACATTTTAATTGCCCACACATACTTGTATTGTTTTTGATTGAAAGTGAAGAAGGTAATTGTCACTCTAATTCAGCAAAAAGTTACAGAGGACACTAATTTGCTAACAGAACAGATTTGTCAATTTGGGTCTCATTTATGAACCAATTACGTACTACTGCTGTTGTTTCCAGCGATGTTTATGATTTAAGCGAACCGTAATGAAGAAGATTACCTAAGATAGTTGCGTGTAGAAGTCTGTACCGCTCTCTCCATTCAAGTATACAGCTTGCAAACATGTTTCACTCATTTAAAGTTTCTTGTACAACTAAGGTGGTCTGAAAATACGCAATGCCACAACAACCATAAGTCTCTTGTATCGTAAGTTTATTTTGCAATTATGACTCATTGAGTCATGTTGTACTGAATCAATGAGTAACTGAAACCCATGGATATAGGAACAGAAACGATGAAACGGTGAATATGTTTTTTCTAAATTCTTCTAGTATCTTTCTGATGTGATTGTTTTCATTGTTTTTAATTAAATCAAGTGGCACACAACATGAAATAATTAAATCAAGAATTTCTTAGATGAGATAAATAAAGAGCAACAATCTGTGTCACTCCAAATTTAAATAGGTTGACAATATTAACGGTGGGCAATTTTATGTATTATTAACTGTCCTTAATGATATTATAAATAGTACCTTCATCACCTGTCACATTAGTAATTTTTTAAAATTAGAACATAGATCAGAATATAAGTGGATTTGATATTCAGCTTTAGCCAGTTTGCTTCCTCTCATTTGCACATGTAAATATGGCAAATAAAGAACACTGCAAAAGCCAAATTTAAAACAATTCTAACAAAAGAGAAGAAAAACCCCAAGCAACATATTGCACATAAAACCCAATTGAATTGTATATTGCCCCTGCTGTGAACCACTCCATATTCTTGTTTACAGTGAAACACATCACCGTTTACATACAGTATGTTTATGCATTCCACGCTCCTCACATCGCGTGCTGGTCTCACACTGACGCCACGGCCCTAAAACATTCTGTACAAACGCACTGTAAGAACTCTTGACAACTTACTCACGTGGGAAAACCTTGTCCAATAAGGTCAAACGTGTCTCATATGGAAAATCATTCGCACTTTGTCATCTCCTCCGCTCAGTTCATTGACATCCGGACTTCAACAGAACCAGAGCAGCAGCAAGAGGGGGCTGTTTAATCATCAGCATCAGAAACGCATTTGAACTTCAGTTGAAAAAGATGGTTCTTTAACTATCAGAGCCGTCCCCCTTGCTGGACTCTTGCCTCTTGATTGTTATTCGTTTGTTGTTTGTGAGTGACATGTCTCAGGTTTTTCTGTTGACTGGTCTGTTGAAATTAACTTTTACTTTGTGTAGAGTGAGTTTTAACATCTGTTCAGGGACCCCAGATGAAAAATATCTCTCTGGCCAACTGGCATATTTACATGAAAAGGCAGATTAATATGCACTGTCCCTGAAATAAATAAATAAATAAATAAATAAATACATATTGAGTCGGTATGAAGTGTAGATGTAAAGAGGACAGTATGAATAATTACGCGTACATTAATATACAGTAATAAAATGTCTAGTTTCTGCAGGTATATGGACAAAATGGGACTCCGGAGTGAGATATCCAGACTGTGGGGGCGAGACAAGAGCCTAATGCCCAGGGATGGTGACCTCTTGGGGGTGCCATTATCCTGCCTGACATTCCTGGTTGAAGAGGTCTCTAAAAGCTCCAGCTAACTACTGCCCCATCCACATAGAAGCTGTGTGGATAAATGGACTCGACAACCCTCTTAACGGAGAAGTCTCCTAGCAGGCTCTGTTACTCTCCAAGGGATCACATTTAGTGTCAGCTACAATGAATAAGACAGTTCCCATGTGTTTAATATTTATTTTTTAAATACTGGATTACAAAGCAGGGCTGGCAGATTTTCAAATATCAATAATTACCAACAAAGATTCACCAAACAATAAGCAATTGTACTTAAACCAGTTGCTTCTGAGCAAACCCTAATGCAATGCACATATTTTAGCATATTTTAGAACAATAATCACTTTAAAACATTAATAGCTTGTAGTTCGGCCAATATTAGGGATATTATTGTGAAAAAAACCTTGAATTAAGGCTAAAAATCACCTTTTTCTCCTTGGTCGAGAGTTTGATTTAACGCCCTTCAAACGCCCTTCAAACGCCCTTCAAACGCCCTTCAAACGCCCTTCAAACGCCCTTCAAACCTTGTCATTGCGGACTTTCTTTCAAGGTTGAAAGAGTGTTAACCATCCGGAGGGGGGATCATGTGACGGAGCGGTTTCCATCCCTAAATGCGCTATCCCCGAGAGAGCATGTGAAGACACGCATGCCCAAATCCTTGGATCTCAAATGCACAGTTAAATACGTTTTCCATTGTCTCTCCAGCGTGTTTTGCCATGACTAAGGGTGCACACTTAGAAGCGTTAGTTCTGCTCATCAAAAACACGCTAAATGTGCCGTTTCACTTACCTGCGCGATGCCGCCTCCTCTCTCTCCTCTCGTGGTGTGTTTTGGCAAACCCAGACATGTCCGCATCGGTGGTTTCAATACCACAGTCTCGCGGGTTTCAGTGGTCATGCGAGCCACAAACTAATTACCACTGCTTTGTACGTATTTGAGGTTCTTTAGGTATTAGGTAGCTTGATCATTTCCTGTAGTAGTAGTTTTGCATCTGCTTAACTGAAAAGTTAACCATTTATATGTAGAAATGGTGTAAATAATCTTTCATATGCGTATGTAATGTGGAAGGGTGTAAACTCTGTCTCCAGTCTTGTCCTGGTTACAGTGGAGGTAACGTGTGCTGTGGAAGCAAGAGCGACTTAAAGGGGAAGTCTATGCTAAACAAGATTTATCACTGTAAATAATTCCCAGAGCACCTTTTTGTGGTTGTTTTTCACTGTGGGAGAACACAATTAAATCGCCCAAAAATGTAATCACCGAGTTTGTTGGAGAATCCCGCCACACTGCCTCACAGGGGCAAGAACCAAAACCCAAAGAACTCGCAAAGAACTTTCCAAAAATAGAAGCCCAAAGTTGTTATAAAGAAGCAGACTTTGTGTTGGGTGAAATGAGACAGAAATATATTGTCTACACACTTTTAAAGGTGTTTTGTTTATCCCAGACAGTTGTTTCCTCTGTCATAGTTTAACATCAAAGTGAGAGAGGGTACTAACTAGGGCGGGGCCAACAGCTCATTCACGTTCAAAATCAAATACAGGCCCTTTAAGTGATAGGCAATAACACAATCGGACAAAAAACACATGAAGCAGTCAACAGCTCATCATGGCTTCTCTAGATTGAATATATTTGGGAGAAAGTGAACATTTTGAACTCAAACTTGATGTGAAAGAAGGTTCTGTGGTTTTTATATAAATAGTTTACTGTGTTACTGGACCTAATTTAATAAAAATACACTGTTTCATGGGGTTCAAAGCGATGACAAAGTATCAAACCTCCCGCAGCAATTAACAATTCAAGATCGTACAAAAAGTGACCACTCTTATGTGATAACAGCGCAAAACTATACATTGTAAAAGTGTATTTTCTGATCCATACATTTAGCTTTAGGATGGGCAAACAGGCCTGTACTTTATAGCTCATGTCAAACGTAATAGATTTAATGAGGACGTGGATTAGAGTTAACATGGCGCCTAAACAGCTAAGGTATTTATCGAAGCAGAAACAGGACTCCTCCCCAGCGCTGCTCAATCCAAACTCCGCTCTACATTTAATCAATGAAGAGGCCAGTGTAAACCATCCTCTGGACTCATATCGATGGCATTGCTTTACAACTCACTGTTTCAACACCAGAAAAAAACGCAGAGAGAGATGAGCAAACATATGAAACAACAAACTGTGTAAATGCTGTGTTTTATAAAGCATACTCCTATTACTTCCATAAAGATACTGCAGCGATTTCCACTGTTAATACTACTAATACACCGACTGTTTCTATAAATTAGGAGTTAAAGAAGATTATCAAACGTCGTAAGCACCGTGAGCCATTATTACTATTATATTGTGCTTTTATCTATGCCGTTGCTTCATGTTTTTGTTGAGCGAAAGTTACTGATGTGACTGTCAATCTAACTGCAACCACACAACGCAAAGTGATGCACACGGGTGGGAGTTTACGCGCCGCTTTATTTCTTCTTCCGACTCCATTTCGAGCGAGTGTTGTGTGGTAATTGTATTTGCTTGGAAAACATGGACACATGGCGACAAATCCAAATGTAGGCGTACTCGTGTAGCCTCTTGTGTGCGCAGTCGTTTGTAGGTGTATGCGGACGATACATGGAAGATTTGTTCTTATTTTTAAATGTTTGTTTTTTTACACCATAGTCCTTATCTCAACAAAGTAACTATTAAACCAAAAGTGAGTGGTGAAAGTCCTATTTTTTTTGTTATTAGCTTAAAATTAAGCAAATCAATCAATACATCATTTAAAGATGATTAAGTCACTAACGCCGCAATATGCTAATGTTCCACTTTTAAAAAAAAATTATTATTATTATTATAATTTTTTTTTATAAAAAAACAAAAACAGACAAAAATAAACAAGTTATTTATCTTGCATTTATTTAGTTGGGTGTTTTTGTTGCTTAAGATAACGAAATCTTAATTAGCCTTAATAAAGCATGAACAGAGAGTTTATTCAAAATGATCTAGCTTAAAAACTTAATTTAGGAGTTAGAGATAGGAGTTATCATTTAAGTAGTCACTAAGCATGAATCATTCTTCTTTGTTCATGTTTGTTAAGGCTCTAAAAAAGTGTAGCTATTATAAAGTAGCAAAATACCTTGAAAAACCTGCATTCTTACTCTTCTAAGTTTAAATGCCATACCGTGGAACCTTCCAGACAAAGCATTTCTATATGAAAAGGAAACAGCTGACCCTCCACCAGAAAAGATACCTCGTGCACCTTTAAAATATGTCTTAAACTCAGAATAACTTAACAGTACCGAATAAATGTCAGAAAAAAAATACTGTAAATACGCTTCGGATCTTCGTGCGCACATGGCATCTCTACCCGTAACGGTTTTGTCACATCTGCGCACGCAAGACCCGGCCTGTACGTGGGAGCCAAAAAGCCATTACTCTGACTGATACAGTAGATGAAGCCGGCATTATACTCAAAGCCGCGTACACGTACATACGCGTTTCCTGTAGGGAACGCGGCAGTTACCGATACGCAGCACTATGTCGACTTATTTACATAATGGAAGAGACTGAGGCTGTCACGGCGTACGGAGGTAATGGAGGAACAAAACATGTAATCGCGCCTGGCTCCCAAACTGTGACATACAAACAGCTTTCCATTTATCTTTGTACGCGCTGTAAAATATGTTGGAACGGGGCTGAATGCGCTTTGTACTTCATGCCGTCTACTGTAGTTTGCATGCGAGATACCGTGCGCATCATGTCTCATCTTTGAGCTGCGTTTTGGAGCGCTGTTTACAAAGAGAAAGTGGTTAAGTTTGTGAAAGTCAGTTAGTTTCGCATAGAATTTCCTTTTCAAAGGTGAGACAAAAAAGCAAGTGAAAATATAGGCTGATTTTTGGTATTTGTGTATGACGCACTGAAAAGCAGTTCATGGAAGAAGAAAAAAGTACAGGGAAACGTACATTTTATTTTGATAGCAACTACGGGCCTATATCCATCCTAAACTAAGATACCAGTTAATCAAGCTACTAAAAATACAACATGTGTTTTGTTTGTTAGTTTTTCTTGCACAAACTTTACACTGGAAGTCAAATATAGCGCACTGTTCTTCATAACCAAGTCATAGGGAAGCAAAACTTAGCACGGTATGTTTACACTGCCAAAGCAGGTCAAATGACTCTGTGGCCCACAGCACATTTCTTTTCCATCACTAAGATGCATCCAACACCACGACCTGCCGACTACAGAAGTCAAATGAAGCTGTTTTCCTTCACAGAGCTCTGGTTATTGATTGGTGCATGACATGCGGCTATACATTCATTTACCCAGTTATCTGCAGCACCTACTACGACTACGACTACTACTACTACTACTACTACTACTGCTACTACTACTACTGCTACTACTACTACTGCTACTGCTACTACTGCTACTGCTACTGCTACTGCTACTGCTACTGCTACTACTACTGCTACTACTGCTACTACTACTACTGCTACTGCTACTGCTACTGCTACTGCTACTGCTGCTACTGCTACTGCTACTACTGCTACTACTACTACTACTACTGGTACTGCTACTGCTACTGCTACTACTGCTACTACTGCTACTACTACTACTACTACTACTGGTACTACTACTACTGCTACTACTACGACTACTACTGCTACTACTACTACTGCTACTACTACTGCTACTACTACTGCTACTGCTACTGCTACTGGTACTACTACTACTGCTACTACTACGACTACTACTGCTACTACTACTACTGGTACTACTACTACTGCTACTACTACGACTACTACTACTACTACTACTACTACTGCTACTACTGCTACTACTGCTGCTACTACTGCTACTACTGCTACTACTACTACTACTGC
The DNA here is from genome assembly GCA_015082035.1 of Chaenogobius annularis. Lineage (NCBI taxonomy): Eukaryota > Metazoa > Chordata > Actinopteri > Gobiiformes > Gobiidae > Chaenogobius > Chaenogobius annularis. The sequence goes on from BJKM01000901.1 coordinate 135,290, forward strand.
TGCTACTACTACTGCTAATGCTACTACTACTACTACTACTACTACACTACTGCTACTACTACTACTACTTACTACTGTAAGAATACGACTTACTACTACTACTACTACTAATACTACTCTGTACACTACTACTCTACTACTACGACTAAACTGCACTACTACTACTACTACTACTGCTACTACTACTACTACTACTGCTACTGCTACTGCTACTGCTACTACTGCTACTGCTACTGCTACTACTGTACTACTACACTACTACTGCTACTACTACTACTGCTACTACTACTACTACTACTACTACTACTACTACTACTGCTACTGCTACTGCTACTACTGCTACTACTGGTACTACTACTACTGCTACTACTACTGACTACTACTGCTACTACTACTACTGCTACTACTACTACTTATACTACTAGACTACTACTAAACTACTATTACTACTACTGCTACTACTACTAAACTCTGCTACTACTACTGCTACTACTACTACTACTACTACTACTACTACTACTGCTGCTACTACTGCTACTGCTACTACTGCTACTACTACTACTACTGGTACTACTACGACTACTACTACTACTACTACTACTACTACTACTACTACTACTACTACTACTACTACTACTACTACTACTACTACTACTACTACTACTACTACTACTACTACTACTACTGGTGGTACGACTACTACTGCTACTACTACTACTACTACTACTGGTACTACTACTACTGCTACTACTACGACTACAACTGCTACTACTACTACTACTACTACTGCTGCTACTACTACTACTACTACTGCTACTACTGCTACTACTACTACTACTAATGCAACTACTACTGCTACTACTGCTACTACTACTACTACTACTGCTACTACTACTACTGTAAAGTCAAAACACCAAACAATTACAAGCACCACTAAATCAATCCTACTGTGTTTACTGCTCAAGTTTCCATACAAACACAATAACATTACTACTACTACCGACTACTACCTATTACTACCAACTACTACTACTACCTACTACTACTACTACCTACTACTACTACTACTACAATGTTATTACCACCACTAAATATAAAGTAAAATGCTATCCTCACTGAGTTTACTGCTCAAGGTTCTATAAAAACACAATAGTCAAATTAAAACACCAAACATGAAACAGTAAAGTGTGACTAAAACAAATATAATTACTTTATAATTATAATTAACTTTCAACTGCCATGAGCAAAAGGATTTCAATCTGTATTTGAACACTGAGTACTTCTGTCAATACTACTATACTGGAACCTACTACTGCAACACTTTAAATTAACAAATAGTCTATTAAGAATGCTCCAGGCTAAATAAACCCAACACTAACCTTAATTAAGTCGTTACTAAGCCTGAATCATGCTTAATAAACTATATATTCATTATGATTTAAGTCTTTGGTCATTAATTAAGGTTTGGTTATTATAAAGTGGTACCAATACGACTACTTCCACTACTACTACGGTCAAAAATTATGAAAGTAATTATGGAAGGAATAAAACATTCATTACTAAATAACTGATAATAATAATAATAATAATAATAATAATAATAATAATAATAATAATAATAATAATAATAATAATAATAATAATAATAATAATAATAATAATAATAAATAATAATAATAATAATAATAATAATCTGTATGTTGCCTGAGTAAAGGCCTAACTTCCGTCAAAAACTAACATTTTAGAACTACTACTTCTTGCAATATCTGATGAAATATTTAAGAATCCTTTACAGAAAAGCCATACTTTTGCCTTTTTTCCTGTATTTTTTTTTTTCTTTGCAAAGTGCCAGATGCCGCACACAGCTGGCAGCGCTACACGAGCAGAGGAGCGCCGCGGAGAAAGACAATGAGAGGCAGGGCGGTTCAGTCAGGGCAGATCGGCACGACGGCCCGAGGCGCAGGAACACTCTACAGGACGCAACAGGAACAGGAAGCTTGTATTCAGGCAAAAGCTTCAAAGAGAGACAAACTATTCACTCAGGTCAGCCGGCCCCAGTGATCTCATACTTCGCCGTCCAATCTGGGAGTAAACAATATTGGGAAATATTTGTTGCGCGGGGTTCTTTCTGCAGAGCCCAGTTTCAAAGGATGGTTGACAGTGCTGATGAAAAAGAATAATAATAACATTTTTATTTGAAACTTCTTCTACAGTTTGCGCACATGAATGTAAAAAAAAAAAAAACATTAGAAGTGTTTCATAATGTAGTAACGTTTTCACATATAAATAAATCATTGAATGTGTGAAAATAGTCAAAATTTCACTTTTTCGGGACATAAATCTGAAAAATGTATAAAGCCAAGTTTAAATGTTTTGCTTCCTTTTGGTGACACATTAAAAACTAATTAAATAACACAGATGAGATGTTGGATGTCTTTTTTAGTATTTGAGTAAACTAAATCGTACAAAAAATAAATACAAATAAAAAAAACATTAAAAAACATTAACATTCGTATAAAAACTAAAATAACTCAGGTTTGGAATTAGATATCAACAACAAATCCTTCTTTATGATCAGTGGAAAAAGCACAGAATTGTAAAGTAAAAAAAATATATATGGATAAAAGTTGATTAAATATATTTGGGTGCAGTTTGGACAATGTTGTCGTTGCAGATATTTTTTTCCTGTAGTGTCTCACCTTAAATGGTTAAAAAGGATTTATTTATTTTTTTTTCATCCATTTAAGATGGGAAGAAAATACAGTATATTGAAAGACAGGGTGGAGTTTTTATAATGTTTTACTACTCATCCAAGTTGCTTCTTCAGTTCTGACAGAGCTCTGAAGGGAGGCGGACCGAAGTGAACACAGCCTTGTTGTTTACAGTTTTAATTTCAATCTTCTTTTGCGCCTTTTGAACCATTGGAAAAGCATTACAGTATGATTGAACCAGAGCATGTTTAATTGCGATTGCAAGGTTTGGGCAAAACATGATCAGTGACTTGGAAGAGTTCTACCAGAAAAACGAATTATACTCACTAATTAAAACCAATTATTCTCTTTGGTTTAGTTTTCTTTTTCATTTTTTGTTCACCATTGGTCATGAATTTACATCATGAAAAAATATATACATTCTGACATGTTATTTTGTGATTTGCATTTTTCTTCCTTATCTCAGATGTACACTCTAATGTGAAGTAAGGGATGTGTCGCTCTTGACAGAAGTTTCTTGATACAATGTTGTGTTTTGTTTATGAAGTTTTAGAACACAGTAGTAGACTTGAATCGATGACATCAATTCATTTCAAAGTGAGCCGCTTCCCAAACGCACAGTTCATATTATTTTCATATCGTCAAGTACGAAGGCTGTCAAAAAGTCAGCTTGTGCGTACACGTTTGGGTGAAGAGGAGCTATTGATTCGCTCTGACAAGGGATAGCTCTAAATATTTCAGGAATCACTCACAGAGGATGCGCGTAAACTGGAGGTTTAATAGTGAATAAATGTAGCCCGACACTGGGTCAAAAGTGCAGCGCTATTGCTAAAAATATTTCTCTCGGCTGCAATAGATACACATGCAAACAGAATAGTCATGTTGCCCCGGGACAGTGGATCTCCATTTGGAAAACAAGAGGCACTTGAATAGTTCTGTTTGTATAGAATGGAGTAAGAGTGTACAAATCATGATTATAAAGTGATGTACCTTAATAAGCCTTAATAAAGCATGAACAAAGACGATTCAGGCTTAGTAACAACTTAATCCATTAAAGGCTAGGGCTAGGCTAGGGCTAGGCTAGGGCTAGGCTAGGGCTAGGGTATTAAAGCACTAGTCAGACATGATTAGCTTCACATAGGAATTTTGGGTGAATCGTAATAATTCTGAATGTTGTCTGTGTTTCTAATCTCGTGCAAATGTCTGTTAAAAAAAAAAAATCCATAATTTATTTATTTCCAATTCAGCAAACTCACAGATCCTCTAATTGAGGTTGATTTTAGTCAAAACACTCGAACATGGATGAATTAAAAGGTTTGTGTTATATTCAAATGCTTTTACCAGTTCGCCACTTCCAGAATAAAGCCCATGAGAACAAGTGAATGACTGTTTGAATACTGAATGACTGAATGACTGAATGACTGTGCTTATCCGGTGCGAACGGTCAAAAAAATGTAAATAACACAGACGTCGTGGGGTAATTTTAGACATCCCTTGGTAAAACTAAACCCATACAAATAGGGCTTTTTAGCCTGAATCAGTCTTTGTTCCTGCTTTATCAAGGCTATTAGAAAAGTGTTGTATTGTAAAGTGTTACAGAGGGAAATAAAGCTGTATCTGCATGTTGTTAAACCAGAATTTAGACAGAATCCCGAACTAAATGAAGAGTTGAAACGACAAAAAGAACTTTATAGAAATGTTATATCATATACACAACGTATCAGATCAATATTAAATTAATAAAATCTTGGAAAAAAATAAAAAAAAAAAAATCAAAAAAAAAAAAAATAATAATAATAATAATAATTCTAGTCAATACATACATACATACAGCAATAAAAAATAGTAGTATTTAAAATTAATTTCTTTATTTAGATATTAAACAATTGTCGTAATTAACCGTTGCACTTTGCCGAACTTAGTGTTGTGGGTCCTGGTCAAAACATTTGCTGAATGTCTTTCCTCGCTAATTCCCTTCATTCTGTATATGTCGTGAGCAAAGCAAAATACATATACAGTCTAGCTCTCTGCATACGTGTGTTTGTGCTTGACCCACAGTGTGAAAACTGTTCAAGTCAAGTCACACAACACGATACATGTCTTTTTTATTCTAAAATTATTGCAACTACTAAGAAAATATCAGTATTAATGACTTTCCTGCAGCAGTGTTTTTATCAACAAAATAACCACCCACAGAAAAGGCTGTGGAGTCATTTGTAATTTTAATTGAGCATCTAATTTGCTACTATCAATGGGTTTTTTTTTGTTTTCCTCAAGGGAATGCTACAAAAAACGTTCATGTGGGGCGAGCAACAAGCTGTCAGAGCAAAACTATTTAAAATAAATACAGTTGAAATGAAGATGAAGGGCGTAAAACAAATACGGATTGATTAATAAACAAAATGGAAAATCCTCCATGATGGATTATCAAAAGTAAAATTGAGATCAAACATTTCTCATCCTTTTTTGTCATCTAGTTAAGACAAAATATCTATAAATAATGCCAGTACCAGTATATTCTTTTCAAATAAATGTTTAACTGAATGGCACTTTTTAACCATCTCAATATTATGTAATGGGGATTAAATATGGAATTATTAATACATGGTTTGTTTAAAAAAAACAAAAAAAAAAGTTTGGATTTCAAAAAGTAAGGTCCACAGAGCTTTTATTCACTATTATCAGTAAAAAAAAAAAACTGCAAGCTTTCCCCGCATAATTTGCTCGCATAATGAATCACTAAACAATAAGTAGATCTCGCACCTGTTGTGTGCAGGTGCTCCGGCAAAATAGCCCCCATTTTCTGCCCTTGGTCTCTTTTGACCCACATTTGAGAACTAATTGCCATAAATAACAATCTCTGACTCAAACAATTTACTGCTGCATGTTTCGGCAAGCTGTTAAAACTAGGGGTGGGTAATATTGACAAAAATGATACTTATTTTGGTAACGCTTTAAAATAACGTTCCTTAGTAAAATGTAAGAAGTCAATAAGCACTTGTTATTTGTTTATAAGCACTTAGACAATTACTAGTCTCTGTAGATGCTTATAATACCTTATAAATGTTAACAATCCATTAACCTAAAGCATGTGTGGGTTAATGAACTTTGTAAATGTTTTGTAAGCTGTTTATTAGACTGTTTTCAATAACAAAGTGATTAATAATAAATGCCTTATAAGTGCTTACAAACAAGTGCTTAATAATTCACTGTAAATAGTTAACTTAGGAACCTTATTTTAAAGCCTTTCTTTAAAAAATATATATATATATATCATCTTATTATCTATAAAAAGACAATTAACTGTAACATTAACCTCAAATTCATATCAGAAATATATTACATAAAATACATTAACACTGCGAGCATGTTTAATCTTTAGTTATATATTTTTGCAGTCTATTATAATTATTATTCCAGTTGACCTTAGTAATAAAGGAAATTCTTAAAGGTGCACTATATAACTTATACGAGGGTCTGCCACTTGCTTATCTGTTAGATGTTAGTGCTTTGCTGGAATATTGCACAGTATGGCAGTAAACTTCTATCTTCATTGAGACAAGCAAGGTCATGCCACCAGGCCAAGTTACAGGTCAGATCCGTGGAGAGGTGAACTTGCTCAAAGTAAAGAATGCATGTTTTATGGAATTTAAGAAATGCAAGCTAGATCATTTGAACCTTCCTGGCAAAGCACTAATATCTCCAAGCGGAAATCAAAAATATAATGCACCTTTTTGCATTTTTTTCACTATATCTTCCACCTCTTTACACGGATCCTTCAGTTTGACTTAATTCCTGGACGCCATACATACTTTATATCTCTTGCTCTTGTCTTTTTGTTGCCCGCAGCAGCAGTTAGATTGATCCAGACCTCCATAGCGCTGCCTATAGCGAGGGATCGATCAGCCCAGAGACAGGGGAGGAGATTTGGTCCGGGGTGCACCAGAAGGCGAGGCCCACGAGGGTGATGTACTCGTGTCGGCTTTTACCATGTCCTGCCCTGAGAGATGATGTAAGTGTAAGACCACTACTACTTATATGACTGAACGAGCTATAAATGCAGTGTTCATACTGGAGCAAGGTCAAGTGAAAATAGTGAAATATTGTGTGCAGTGATTGCTGAATACAAATCCAGTAGCATCCAGAAGAAAGTAAAACACACATACAGAAAAATGAAATAAATTTGAATGCTACCAGTTTCTGTAGAACCCCAAAGACATGCTCCGGTCAAGCAAAACAAGTGCATACAGGCAAACGATTGATTCAATGAAGGGTATGGCATTAAATGAGTTTCTATCGCCATGGAGACAAGCAGGTGATGCCTTCAGGCCAAGTTACAAGTCAGACCTGCAGAGAGGCCCCATTTCCCATGTTATGAGGTATTTTGGGCAATAAAAACAATTGAATAAATAAAAGCAAGATAGATGATAGTTTAATGTCTTACTGTGGAACATGCCAGGTAAAGCGATAACATCTCCATAGAGACAAGCAGGTGACGGCCTCCCCATGAGAAAGGTTAGTGTACTTTTAAAGCAATGCTGACACTGTACATTCTTTCTTTGTGATTGATCTTGAGAGAATGTATCTGAGGGCATGAAACACGTGAGTAAACACCACAGCCTCGGTAGAAAACAACATTACCATTTGTTTTGTGTACATTGTTACTGATAGCATTTAGCACAGAAATGTGCATGAATGCAAACAACGTGGTAACGACCATTTCTTAAATCGAAAGTTATGCTTGACAGTAAAACACCAAAAACATAGCGGGATGACTGCAACAGTTTGAAAAGAAAATGTTTGTGTTGTTTCAGCAAGTGCCACAAAACCTACAGTAATAGTAAACTTACAATTAGTTATTATTAGTTCATGATTATTTGTTGGCAAATGTAATGAACATGCAGTATAAACAACAACCATGAGTCTGCGCTGTCTACAAATGACAAAATCACAGGCTTTTATTTAGTGGTTTTTTAAAATGATAAGTTGTTGATAAGTTGTTAATTCCAAGCAATGTATGTCAAATACATTTTTATGAACTGCAAAGGTAGATTCCCCTTCCTGTTTATTGGTGAAAGTTTTAGGACTTTTACTCATTCAAAAGATATAATGTTTTGTTCTGAATTGTTACTGCTAGTGCAACATTACGAGATATTTATCATTCTGAAACTCGTGGATATAAAAATACAATGTCAATATTTGTAGTTTTGTGTTACTTTTCATGGCTCCCCATTGTCTTGTAAACAGTGTTTCAGTCCATGCGGTGAGTCAGCGTCGACGGAGCCACTTGGGACGAAGCTATGAGATCTGGAGGATAGAGTTTCCACAGGTGAACGCTCGGCCCTGTCATCGACTCAACTTTCATTCAGAACCTTTCAAAAGCTGTGCCCGAGTGTAACACGCTGAGCATTGAAGGAGAAGCTCAAAAATGATCTTGCTCAATCCAAGCTCAGGTGCCACCCAGGGCTCAAGACTAGAGCTGTCCGTGGTCCTGAAAGTAATCAAATGTGGGGGGGTGAATACCTGATTTTGAACAAATTTTGACCTGGTTTTAACGCTAAAATTTCTTTAGTCCTCATTTATTATAATGATTTGATTCTGGTTTGAAAATGTTTTTGTATTTCGAGCTCTTTACCTGGTTTAGTCAACATGTATGTCGGTGTTCCTTGCTCTTAATTTTTCACCAATTACATCCATACCAATGCAATCCTCCCAAGTTATACAGCTATGGGACTGGAAAAAAAGAGTACATTGTATTCATGGCACAGAGATTAGGAGCATTTCTGAGCTCAAAATGTTAAATATTGGGCTGAAATCAAATAAAGATAGTACCCAATAGTAAATAACGCCTATGAGTGAATGCGTGAGGTTGAATGAAGTTTTGGACGTGTACAATTGCACTATATATGTATGGAGTTGAATGTTTTAAAGGGCTATTGTAGAAAAGCCCAACCAGGGTCAGGAGTGAGTCGAAAAATTTGCTTGCTGTTGTGAGTGCATCACATCAGCTGCAAACTTTGCGTTGTACCTATGTCTGACTGCATTGTCCCTGCCAAATAAACAAACACAAATAAAAACAAATGAGTAAAACAAATACATAGATAATACAATTTATTATAATACAATTCTCAAACATAGGAACTTGTTTGAGAATCAACATGTCATAACCTGAAAACTAGAATATAAAGACTATCAATCCTGAACGAGTGAAATGTGAGTAAAGACACAAATTCCTACAGCAAATTTGGTGTATTTTATTTCTTTATTTTGCCTCCTTTGTTTGCGAAAATATATTCATGAACAAACCGGGCAAGCTTCAAGTACAGCGCCAGCATCAAGTCCATTTAGCTCGGTGCAAATTCTAAATGAGGTCTTAAGGTTTTTACAAACATTGCGAAGATTGCACTTTTAAAATCAATACACATTACACACATTTTGCAGTTGTGTGCGGCCTCCGTCGTCTCGCCTTGTACTTACACCTGTGCATTTAGCAGGTTAGTGGCTCGCAATCACATCAAGTAACTCTGTGCTGTGGAGATTCTAATAAGAAACAAAACAAATTAAGTGGAGTGTTTACTGTAAAGCCGGCAATCAGAACTTGTATTGCTTTTAGAGAGATTAAATAAGGGCTACTTTGTGCCTTCTACAAAAGCAAGATTAAGGCATTCATTAATTAACAATAGGCCAGGCACAGTTCTATTAAAGACTATTGCGTCTTAAACAATGAGAATAACAGTAGGATTTGAAAAGCGCTGTCTGTCAAATAAAGATTTCAAAGCAGCCTAAAATTAAATTATTGCGGATCGAGCTCGGTTTGTTGGAGTCAACCTACGCACTGACAATCTAGGAATACAAAAAAAGTTATTGCTCTGAAACATTTTCATAAAACAATTAAGACGATTTTGAAAATAAACTAAATGTCCAAATCTAACTAAATCAGATTTCAGTTCTATATTTCACTTTTTCTGGGAGAGGGTCCGCCTCGAGTGGCTGATGCTCATTTTGTGCATGTCTTTCCATGTCGCATCTGTCATCAAATCAAGTTCCTATGTTGAGAATCTTGTTTATTGACAATGGCAATAAATATCTCCTGATTCCTGATTCCTGGCCTGTTTTGTCATCGTTGTTGCTTTTCCTGGAACGCTCCACAATATGGCATCTCCATCTCGCGTTCATATTTGACCCAGTGCTAAACTAGTGTAGTTCAATCACGGCCAGGTCATGGCTTCACCACCTGGCTTTTCAGCAAATGTATGGAACCAAAATAACGCTTTATTCTCAGTCTATTCAACTCCATCTCTTTTATAATTCTTCGAACCAACCATCAATAGAAGGTATTGATCAAACCACGGACTCTTTGTTGCATAATGGCAGTGCGCATGTGAAGAAACGTATCAACTTAGCAATACCTGTACATGACCTATAGACAAGGCAAGGCAAGTTTATTTGTAGCGCACGATTCGTACACAAGGGCCGATTTCAAAGTGCTTCACACAACAGGGAAAAAATGCATCAAAATCACAAAGACATGACAGAAATCACAAAGCCTTCATTTCTATTCATTCAATTAACAATTTTGCTGACATAAATATTTATTTGACATTGACAAGAAAAATACTCTTAAAGGTGCACTATGAGGTCAGAATGTATTGCTTTGCCCAGAATGTACACTGCAAACGTAAACATTATCTAGATTTATTATGAACAAGAAACATTTGTATTTTAGGGTTAAATTACTTTTTTACCTTTTTTTTTTTTTTTTTGTAGAAGTGTTTCATCCCTCAATAATTTCTCCCTGGAAACAAGTTGGTGGCAGTCCCCGCACAGCTCGCGAACAACAGCAAAGAGGCTTGGATGTCTAACGCCTCTCATTGAAGCCAAGAAGACGAAAGCAAATAAATATAGAGAGAATCATGCGAATCGTGTTTACTTCATATATGTCTTAGATACAGAGCCAGAAGGAAAAAAGTGAATTATTTTTCCTTTTTTTTTTTTTTTTAAAACCATCTCCACTGATCTTCGATTCAACTCCTCCTTAATTTCCTCAGCCTTTGGAGCCCGGCTTTCCATCCCCGTTTTTACGTAAAGCGCTCAGCCAGGGAGAACCGAATCAAACGCAGAATCAACATCAGAAACACGAGGCAAAACAACAAGGAAGATGTGTCTGGAGACGCTCGGAGGAGGCCTGGAGCGGCGCAGCCAGACAGAATGGACAAATTAAAACCAGTTTTAATTCAAAAAAATGACTTAAAAGAATCCACTTACTATCACTCTTCAGCTTGTTTCTTCATCACCGCTTGTGTTTAAAAAGGAACCAAAGACCGACAACAACTATTTAACACAGGGCCAAATGTGGGAGGAAAAAATAATCATTTTCAAAGGGGGTGTACTTCGGAAAATACAAAAAACCAGCCATCTATTTCTGCCAATGGTAAATTATACAGGTGAGTAAACTGTGATGAGAGTTGTGCTTCCTCTGTACCCTGTAGAAAGAGTGGAGTGAACAGTGGAGGGCTTCAATAACAAATATACATGTACTTTTAAATACTCTTGTGTTTTATAATTGTTTTTTATTCCTCTAAGTTGTACTATTACCAAGTTGTACTACTACAAGGCATAAAATAGTGCGGTCACAGCTACAATTTATTTTCCTCCTCCATTGGTCCCTCATATTGCTTTAAAACATTGCATAATATACATATTATATACAAGAGGCCACTCTGATGCCGTGTTGTTACAAACAGGGGAGATGAAACAGCCTTCAGACGAACATTTCATCAACTGAGACGCTGTCACCTTTCTGAATGGGTGGTACGTTGGTTTTCAAAAGTATTTTAATTCTAAAAAAAATGCCATTGAGAAATAAATCAATAATGTATTTGGCTAAATGGTTCAAGTATTCAAGTATTTTGCCCTGAACTACAGCTAAAGATGAAACTCCGGGTATACGCACTGATATTTTACACTTGCAATCAGGCAATTACCACTTAAACAATGTGATCACTAGTAGAGCTTTGTTCATACAAATTGTCAAATGGAAATGCTGGTTGCAAAGGGTTTCAACTTATTTTATTGACAAAGAAAGCTGCCAAACGTAAATGAAGATCATTTTCCATAAAAATAAAAGCTACAGATAATTAATGGCAGACTCAGGTGGTAAAAGACACACATTTACAATAATTAAAGATAAAACCAGCGTGTTTTTCATGATGTGAACCCATTGCGACGAGAGGGCAACTTCAACAAACAAAAATGAATGATACTGAATGAACTTGAGTGTCACATTGTCCAACTGCAAAAGTCGAACCAAAACATAAAAGAAAACCTACAAACAAAAGAATACTACCATCCTGTTTTTGTTCTTTAATCATTTTGTTCCTTTTAAATTCCTGTTGGGTAAACATTTGCGTCTGCCTGTGTTTTGCCCTGTCCCTGCCTCCTCTCCTCAGACATGCAGATGACACGCTGCTGCTCCAGACTAAGTGATTCCACACTCTGAGCTCTGGCTGCTGCAGATAGCTGAGACACTGTGTCACTGCTGTTAGCACAAAGGCACAGGGGCTGGAGGGACCTGAGGAAAGAGGTGAGGGGAAGGAGCGGTGTGCAAGAACAACCTGCTGCCAAACGGCGAGGAGAAATGAAACGGTTGGAGGTGTGAGGTGCACGCTCTGATCTAGCACGTGCCGTAAAAGCATGGCACCGATTGTTTAATTATAGCTTGGGGCTATGAAGATTACATGTCATTAAAGCTATGCCAAAGATGCAAATCAGATCATTCAGAGGCACAGAACTTTCGTAAAATAACCTTAAAAAGGAAAAAGCTGAACGTTCTGTCAGGGCTGTTTGTTTAGCCACATGAAACTGTGATCCATAATGTACTGGGTAACGCTTATATTACTGCAATTTGAGCAACAGCAAATGATTATATTTCATTATATTGCATTTGTCTAATACAGCACTTTCCAAGACATTCATCCTGTTTACGAGCTCCTCTTTTATGAGCCTCACAAATCCCTCCGTTTGAATTTTCCATAGATTGTTGCGCCATACCTAAAAATCCCAACTCATCCTGCAGTTTTTCAGTCCATAAACCGTCGCCAGCCTCGGTCGCACAGAGTTTAGAGCGAACGCTTGGCTATAGCACTCACGTTGCCCCAGGGTTTCGTTTATTTATTTATTATTCAGCGTTCATTCCTACAGCTGACAGCAGAGAGCGTTCCAACGGGAAACGGAGGAATAATTTGCAAAGTTTGTTTTCTTAACATAGATATTAAAGAAGAAAATGTTAACTACTAATCCCAAAAGCATGTTTAAAAGACAACTAAAGCCTCAAGAATGCAAAATATGTCTAATTTAAGTTTATTTATTGCTCATTAAACCCATGTTCTGCGGTGCAAGATATCTAAGAGTGGCTGCAAAACTGCCCTTCCAATCACCACTAACACACTGCATTCCAACATAGGCTGATGTGTCTTGCCCAATGGCACAACGACAGTATGCATAGCTCAGACGTCCGACATCCTTTTGCCATGTGGGCGAACGCTTTACCATTGAGAGATGAGCTATAGTCCGACCCCGGGCTTCCATCATGGTTTGACGCTTCTAAAACATCAACTATTAGGGGAAAATAGTTCCACTTTCTCTTCACTTTTCTGAACGGACGTGCGTGACCCACTTCCCTGTATGTGTCAGTTATCTCGGTGAAGCCCAGGCACCCTCCAGTCTGCCGCACCTGGGAGACGACAACAGCTAAAAATATCACGGTTCCACTCCGCAGCTCTCGTATGACAATACACAGGATATAGACCAGAGTATCGACCCAACGCTACTCTAGTTTCCGCTGTTTATCCTGTTTAATTATGTCTTTATATGCCCCAGATTTCTGTTACAGTATGCAGGATGTATTAGACATGTCGCCTGCCACAAGCGCTGAGAAGGGAAAGGGACAGCTACAGGTTTACGCACTGGGTGTTGTGTTTAAAGAAACCTGAAGAAACGTATCCGAGTAGGTCAAAGTGGTAGTGGAAACAAGATATCATGTATGAATTTGTATGAATTTGTCTGTTCAAATACACTAGTTTGCTATCTTTTATGAATAGTGCTCGTAAATCTTAGTTTATGAATGTTTAAAATCATTGACAGAAAGCATATGAATAAATAAAACAATGGCATATAAATACAATACATATAGTACACTTAATTATCACTATCAAAAAATCAATACATTATTTGAGATAGTGTCAAAGCAAAATATTCCCTTCTAAATATGCATGTAGGTGAAATATATGAATACGATGTGTGAATTAAGTGAAAAAAAAATGCATCTTGCCCTTCGACTGTGATTAAAAAGATTGTTTACTGTCAGTTACATCAACTCCGGTGCACTGTGGGCCGTATTTGACAAACACCAGGCAGATTCACACAGGTTTGCGCAAGAACACTCGTCTAATGACCCCAAATCCAGGAGCAAACTGCCGCGGTGCCCGGCAGAATTAGACTTCTTGTGGATCCTTTCCGCAGAACCCGCAGCGCGCCGAAGTTAGAGTTCATCTAAGTCTTGAACCGCACCTGCATTGGAGTCAGTGTACATGAGGCGGAAAAATGTGTTTATCTATTATTGATGTGAAATATTGATTGGGAACTTCAGAATTGGGGCGTCCACTTTCTAGTTATGCCATAGCTTCTTTTATGGACAAGCCAAATGCTTTTTATGAAGCTTTTAATACATGCATAAATATAAATACCGCAGATGACACAATGGCTTAGAAAACATCCAATACAAAGCTTCAAACACTGAAAAAAATGAACTTGAGGGAATATTTTTCCTATAGAAATATATATAGACATACAGCAGTCTTCTTGTACGAAGTTATTTTTGCTGGCTTTAGATGCCTCTTTCTCCACAGATGGCCTGGACTTTTGCTGTATGACAATCTGGCCGGAGAGAAAGAGAGCAAAAAAGTGGACAAGGGGAACTTGGACATGTCACAGTTTGAAGTGCCAACTGGCCCCATCATCTTCATGCTATTAGAGCCACCAGATGGACACACACATGGGCATCACACACACAGAGAACCAGAGTGAAAAGGTCCACGCTGTAGAACTAAAATGTCACTGTATTAAAAGAATTCAGTTACTTCTCAATTTTTTTTGTCTTTCGATTCTGGAGACGCCACAGCACGTTATCTGTCTATTTTTTAATATATTTTTTTGCTCTGATTTGAAAATAATACCAAGGTTGTTTCTTTTTGTTTTCAAATTGGATAACTTGTGACGGGCTACACCTTTAAACATAATATCTAATGAAAAAGAGCTGGTATAAATGATCAAGATGTTCCAATCCAGCCCATTGATCATATATATATTTTTTAAATAACACTTTTTTGTGCCATTTACATTTAATTATTAGAATTCATTATTTTGTATGTGTTATTTAACTTTTACTAATCCAGGTGGCTTGATTGAGAACCAATGCTCATTCATAACAACAACAACCTTCTACGCCTTATCCATGGGTTTCAGAATGATGACAAATTAGGAGCGTTGCTATAACAATTACAAATTTCAAACAAAATAGTGTGTCTTTTGAATGGGAAAAAAGCTAAAACTCATTAATAATTGTCTCGTATGGTCTTCTGACATGATACAACAAATAGTTTTGGTTCAAACAATTGACTATACACTATTAATTTTTTTTTTTTTTACCCCACTCCACCTCTTTCTTATAAACAGGTAAAGACTACTACATATCCTAATTTGGATTATTATTTTTCTTCCAAACTTCTAAACTCCCATTATTATTTTTAATACGAGGTTGAAACTTGCGCGCCTAAAAGCCATAAAGCTGTTTTCATGGATCCCTTTCGTATCTGGAGAGCAAGAAAAGAGTGTTACGTGGACCAGATGGTGCCAGTGTGTTTGGTATCTGAGGCCAACACACTTCCTCACTCTGCAAACACTATGTCTGCAAATGGAACAAAGTGTTAATCTGACAGGAAGCGCGAGAAGAGAAGAGAACTTTTTCAACCAACCTTTTGATCCTCTAAAATGAACCTGAATGGAGAAAAAAAAAGTTCAAACCAGCTCAAGCTTAAATTATGCCTTAAGTGGGACCAGCTTTAAAAATGTCCTTTGTGTTGGCCTTACTGCTGTCTCTTGACCAAAATAGGCAAAAGACAAAAAAGGAAGAGTTAGGGCTCACATTTGAACAGCGATATAGAGATACGGTCATTTTGAATCGTCAAGGAGCATTTGGGATCTTTTTGATGCAGAGCTGTAAGAACCAACCCTCTCTCAGTGTGGTTTGGAGCAGAGTTCAGATTTTGAAGGAAGAAATGTGTCTGAATTGAATTTTGTGCGTTAAATGGCATAGTGTATTTGAGGCCTCAAAGCCCCAGATATGGACACGGTGAATGGATACCTCTGGGACATACCTGGCCGCAGAATTTAAGACACTAACTGAACCGACGATTAAAGACTGGACTAAAATAAAAATGAGAAAAATGGAAAAAATTACATTTGGACAAATTTAACAAACTATGGACAAAATGGTCAAAATTGTCAACTGATGTTCTTTTATTTTATTTTATTGATGTTCTTTTATATTTTGTTATTATTATTTTAATGCACGGATTAAAAAATCTGTATTGTTTATGTTTGAGACATGAATATTGAAAGTCATTTTTGGATGTTTTAATAATAAATCAAATCGAAAATAGTGTGAAATAGATTATCCTTTTTTTTTTTCATTATCCATCTGCTAATTTCCTATGATTATTATTTAGTTTGTTTTTCACTCTCGCCCTTCGAGGCAACTGCTGTTGTGATTATGGGCGTTAGTTTTAGTCAAAATAAATTGAATTGAATTGAAAAGGGAGTAAACTAGGACAAAACCAGGATTAAAACAATGAAACCAGAAATCCTCTATGACTAAAGCAGGGCAACACCACAAATAATGTTGAGTTAGCGGACAATACACTGAGACTAAACCACATCCATCCAATAACAGTGACTCAAACAGGAAAATAATTGCCACTAAATTAAACCGAAACATGACTGAAACTGTAAAATCCTCCACCTGAAGCGGTCCGTGCACCACCTTTTCTGAACCGTTGCTTAAGGCTACTCCTTTTACCTCCTGCCTTGCTACTGTGCCGAGTTGAACATTCACCTCAACAGTTCTGACCCTATTGATGAATGAGGGGGCAGCATTTCACCAGATTAGTCATGGGACTCGAATCGAACATGTGTGTGGGAGGAGATGGAGAAATGATCCAGTAAGAAAATGAGCACAAAGCTAGAGCACATGCATGTATTCATTTGAGCACTATCTGAATATGTTTAATGTTGATTTTATTGTTTTTTTTCCCGCCTTCACTGACCTTGCATATGCATGAAATGTGCGCGGGCAAACAAGAACTCTGCCCTAATTTAATATCTCAAAAGTTAGAACCAAAAGTTAAGAGGGCATTTAAGTAAATGTCTATTTAGGTCTCGCCAAGAGCCGCTGGAGAAATGATTCAACGTTCTCGAGTGATGATGCAGTTACTTCAGTCCTGAAATGGCATATTCGTGATAATATAATGGAATATACAGAAATAAAATGTCGTACAGCAGTTTTATTCAGTCTCCATGTAAGAAAGAAGTTGGTTCTGTAATGTCCTCCAAAGCAAATTGTGTGCATAAAGTTGATTTACTTATTACTACTTTACAAAAGCTTCCATATTTATTCTGGGTTGAGACAGAATAAATATGGCATTCTCAACAATAATGGTAAAGACTGGGAATTAAAACCAATATAACTATAAATATTAGCAATTACTATTGTCATGATTATATTACACTTAATTATTAACATGGATAATTTGCTTAACAAACATGTGGATGTCTGCTATTCAAGGTGGGCTATGTATATTTTCTTGTGGAGGGTTAGTGCTTTGCCTGAAATGTTTTGGAGTATATTTTTTTATGAATCGATCTTGCATTTATTTACAATTACAAGTGTTTTTACTGCTTGTATCAATAGAAAGTTATACACTGTTCTTTGGAATATCCCAGTCAAAACACGGAGAATAGAAGAATGTGGGCCCCTCCAACAGAAATGTTAAATTGCATCTTCGATTCTTATTGAATATCTTGGTGGTGAATTGATGAGAACCATGCTCTGATTCTTACTCCGCTTCATGCCCCAAATGTCTACACAAATGCATACATAGTGCACTTTTGTCCAAATGTCCAGCAGGGGGAAAAACACAAAAAATTACCCAAAATGTACCCTAAAAAGTGCACAGCGAGTTGGACAAACAACGGCGGACAGCGACAGGTCACAACATACAGCACATATGAATGAAATCAGGTAATGGAGCTATTTGTTGACCCATCTCATCTCATCTCAGGCAAAAAACTGAATATTATCGTCCATAAATACTTGTCAGATGGACTTGCTCAATATTTAACAGAACAACTTAAACAGAATCTAGTTTATACTGGAGTTTAGCTGCATTTTTCGTCTCCAGCTCCCAGAATCACGTGACACGAGGCCCATGTATGAAACAAACTAGGAACAGAAAATACCTTTTTGTTTGCCTGTTGCTATCGGCTACAGCGTCTGGCTCTCGCGGCCCTCAATTCATTTCTCTTTGATGCATCTCATCTCGGCCTACATTTGTCCCATCTTCTATTCTCCGAGCTATTCTTCTGACAGCGGCTGCCTGCGCCCTCTTCTCAGCGGGAGAGGCTCAATCAGGTATCTCTGACCTTTGTGTGTGAAGCAGAACGGAGCCGCCAGATGTCCCGAGGAGCTGATTGGACGAGAGGCTCATTACTGCCCACACTGTCCACATGTCTAACCACCTCCATCTGAATGTGACAAACCGGGGAGTAAAAATAGGTCTCATTTATTTTAAAGTCTTACCAAACGGATTGTGAGAGGATGAAATGATTGTGTAAAATGTTAATAAAATGAATGATTTGCAAATATTCAAAAAGAAAAGAAAAGGCAAAGCTTAAAAAAAAAAAAAAAAAAAAGGATAGGAAAGGAAAGGAACACAGCTCCAGTCCTAATTTATTTATATATTTTTTGTATAAAACAATAGCTACTAAATGCTAGTTTCTTAAAGCTGTTGACTTTGTTGTAAATTAGTATATATTATGTTTTCTCTAAGAGGATATTTTTAAAAGCAGGACTTCATGGCAAAAATGAGTCTGCTGCACACTTGTCTGCATACTTAATAATTCAGTATTTTATTGCTCGTCGAGCTGGAGGTAAGAGCCGAAAATCAAGCTGGAAGTAAGAGCCGAAAGCAGCGCTCAGATTGGCTGATCTTGGGTGGTCCACAGTTTCACTTCACCATCTGAAAAAAAGCAGTTCCAAAAATGTGGAAATGAATAATGTGCCCGAAGAGTTTGTGAGAACTGGGAACTTGTTGGATAGAATTTTCTTAAACATTCCTCCTTTCCAGCTTGAATGTATTTAATGTGAGTGATACAAATGTCGGATTAAGTCTAGTGGGGTCCAGTCCACGGGTTGAGGATTTGCCTGCTCCTTGGTTCCATGGGAATCTTAATACTTTGTCTGTGTTTGTATTGCTAATCATACCAAATATGCATTGCATCTCCACAGATCCGACATGTAACTTGGGAAGGTGAACTGTTTGCCATACTGTAGATGTGTAGGTGTGAGATATGATCGATTAGGGATGCCGACAATTATTAACCAATATTTACATGTATTCTGTCATTATAGACACGGTTTCTCCTAATTAAGGCCTGATAAAGTTCGAGCTTGGATCTGGTTGTACTCTGAAAGCCAAACCATTGCCAAAAAAAATGCACCCACATTATTACATCCCAACCATTTTCTTTATATGTTGACATGTTTTAATTCAAAAATACACCACGACTAAGAAAGAAAAGGTTGTCCAGAAATTCAATACTTAACCACAACAACTATTAGCTTGAGAAAACAAAATCCAAGTATTGATTAGTTGCTTGTGTGACCCTGAGGTTAAATTAGATCAGAGGTTAACTAGAATTTCAGCGCTGAAAACTGTTTTTCCAGTGGTCTGTGTTAGCATATGCCAATAAGGACTAAATCCACTCAATTGGATCGGCTGGTGTGGCATCGGACAGCTAGTAAATAGGCTGAGCTCCTCCAGGCCACAGGCATCGACGGACTTGTTTGCTTCACGCATCAGCACACTTCTCAATTAGCACCAAAAACTATAGCAAGTAATTGGAAGAGAGTCGAACCAAAACCAATGCCCCGGTGTTGGATTTGAACAAAACAGACTTGGACAATGTGTTGACCAGCTGATTAATATGTTATCTTTTTCTTCCACATTGAAAGTATAAGATGGACGTCTAATTGTATCTGCATATTTTTGCGTGTGTTTAATGTAAATGTACATACTTATTTAAGAAAAGTACTGGGTTGTGATGTTTTCCATGTTGTCCAAGGATGGAAACCATGAGACAAACTAAATATACATGCTTCACTGCGAGAAGGTCTCGGGTTTGACTTTCCGGTCTGTTTGTGCAGTGTGTATGTTTGTCCCAGTGTCTTGGTGGGTTTCCTCCAGGGTTTCCCCCATCAACCCAAAAAAACGACACCATAAAATCCTCCAACGGTCCTTCTAAGCCAAGCCAAGCTCAAGATTTGAAGATGTGCCCCCAGCGCTGTACAGCTGCTCACTGCTCCTGACAGGTTGCCCCAGCGGCAGTGAAGGATGGGTCAAATGCAGCGAATGACTAACCCTCACAAGGGATTAATAAACCTGATCCTATGTAACTTTTCTAGTTGACTGTTCATTCATCATTAAACGAATCCATTGACATTCAAAATATTTTTTCTGTCTGTAAAAATAAATAGTACTTTAGTTTCCATACTTGTTACTAAACATATTGCCCTTTTTAATAAATTCAAACTTGGATTGTTTTGTTGTTATTGTTGCTTAGGTCTTGAATCACTCTCGGCTTTGTGCAAACAAATGATTTCAATTGGACACAGTCTTACCCAGCAAGGCATCTCTAGGTTCAATGGACTCTTTCGCTTATAACTAACGTCACTGATCTTCACAAAGAGGAGCCGGGGGTCAGTCAGGAAGATATTGCTTTGAAAAAAAGAAAAAAAGCTGACTTGTGGAGCAGCGTTCTGTAGCCCTCGGGGTATAGAAGGATATATGTCCATGTTGAACACAATGGACTCCTGGTTTATTGCGCCGCCCGTGTTTTTCCTGGTTGCGATTAAGCCCAACAGAAGGTTTGAAAGTTCCTTGAAGACAAAAGCTTTTTCAACCTGGTTTGGGAGAGGTATTAATCCACCAGATGCTTTGTCCAGATTGGCCTTTTCTTTCCACGCAGGGGCATCCGCGGTGGAGGATATTAGCCCGAGAACAGATGTTAACGTTGGTGAACCTGCTCCTTGCCCACGCGCTTGTCATGGGGTGCGACCAAAGCCATCAGATCTATGGGGACCACCTGTTCTGCTCACGAGGCGTTAAAGCCAGACATATTGTTCCGGCTTGAGCCAAACCAGGGCACATCAGACTGGGAAAATGGTCAAGCAATAGGTCATCGTGTGTTAGCTTAATACAGGTGTTGTTAGGTGCAAAAAAATGGCTGGTAGGGATGTTGCAATGTCCGTTATTGTGGGTGGAAGAAATTTAAAAATAACAACTTTAACAATTGGGAAGGTAAAAAAATGTCCATATTAAAAAATAACATACAGCACAGTGCATCCAGATATGTATAATTTTAATCTTTGCAATTAAGAAACACATTTTATTCTTATTCACAACACCAGAACCCAACAATTATTCAGACAACTTTATTAATTCCACCAGGGGAAATAAGTTTGAGCAGTAAAAAAGAAAAAGGGAGCAATTTTACACACACATAACACATAATGCAGTGATTCTGAAAAAAAGAGGAGCTGTGAAGTCAGTAAATAGTACCCAATAAAAAATACATTACATCCACATCACTTAGAGATTAAATTTAAAAGGTGAATCGAAGCAGAGGTCAAACGATTTCAGATAACTGTTCGTGAAATCTTGAATTAACGTTAATTCGCAAATTCACCGGTTGTCAACTGGAATTTTAATCGTCTGCAATGAAAGCTTTCTGATCGTGGGGAGAAATTGTGAGTCTTGGCTCAACATTGTGTCTTGTTGGTTTCACAGTGAGAAAGGGACCACGATTAAATTTAGAACTGCCGTACGAGCAAAGACGAGCAGTGATCAAGCGGGTCTGATATTTTGGAATCGCGGTCACAGAGAGAGCCCTCCTCTTGTTGCGTCTACGATCAATCTCTGTCAAACATATTACCAACAGTAAACACAAGCGCTCCACAAAGTAACGACAGAAGAGCTCAGCCATGGACTGACAAATAAAGGCTAAACAAAACTGAACACAGGACAATTTCCCCATTTTCCTTTCCATTAACTAACTTTTACGAGCAAGAAAACCCCTGTAGCATGTAGTGCTAGCCTCAGGTAACTGGTATAATACGTGAATTTACCACAGGGATCCAAGAGCCGGATATTCACTCAGACATACTTTGGTCAGAGCCATAACCGATTACAAAATAAAAAGGTTAAGACAACCAAATTATTTCATGTCACTCTGGATTTTCCGATGCTAGGAAAAGGGAGGGAATTACATAGTAGAGAGAAACAGATGTTTGCTTTCCCCCCGACATGCTAATGTGGCCACCGTTGGTAATGATTGTGATTTGAAAGCAGAAATGCTCAGAACGAGTCTGGTGTTGATTTATGTTGAAAACAGAACAGAAGTTCTCCGCGCTCGACCTATGACATCACAAAAGAATTCAGTGTTTTTGACGCTCGGAGGGGAGAGGACTTTCGAAACAGGATTAATTCAACTAGCGTGAATTAAGCTTAATAGGACTCCAGGAATGTTTTGGATGAGGGAACAATGTTATAACTTGGTTAAGTGTTTGTTTTAAGATTTAAATTCCTCATATCTTGTAGTGTGACATCCATAAACCTTATGAGACAACACATTGTGCAGTGAACGCCAAGCTTTAGAGATAACCTTAACAAACAAACAAACTTTAGAAATGATAGAGTAAAGTTAATTTTACTTTAAGAAGCACTTTACATTTTCATTTATTTCATAATTGTCAAATAACAGACTATTCTTTACAACAGCTAAACAGTTCTGGGTTAAATTACTGGACCAGATGGGGACCAGACTGGCCCAGTTCTCAGGGTCTGGTTGGCTCATAGTGGTGACAGGCATTATGGCATGCGGCCCAAGACTTAATTAAATTTTCTGCAGTCCTGCAGACAATAACCGTATAAGAAAGCATATACATGTTTTTGTAATAACAAAAGATGGGAAAATTATTGTGGAAAAATTAAATTCTTACCAACAAAGTGGCTGTTTGTACCTGGCGGGGGAGATGTTTACGATAGTTTGGGTAGATTTCAAAAATTGCAGCATATACAGATTAGCTAAGAATTGAATTTAATATGCTGTTTGCTCGACAGAAGTTTGTTGGTGCTGCACCACTTTGTCCCACTTTTACAGAAGCTTGACTCCATTGAAGGAAATAGTGTTTTAGACAAAAGTATGCTTCTAACATTACTACACCCTTTTGAACAAAACACAGTAAATGATGTATCGAGTCTGTTGAACAAACTGAAGAGGTTTGCAGAGAACTCTTAACCCTGGATAAAATGTCTGTTTTACACAATAGTGATTCAATGTATCTAACCGGCTGTAAATTTCTATCGTTTTAAGTACTGCGAGTAAAATAGGCGCAAAATGGATAATCCCAAACAAAGACAGTGGAGAAAGGAGCAAACACTGTGAAAGTGTTTGGTTATTGGAGGGATAGTTATGTATAACAATTACATTTTCACTTTAAAATAATAAATAATAATAATAACAATATCATACTTTATACGTGTTGTTACAATTTGAATTAAAGGAGAAATGTTATGCATTATTTGTACTGTTATTGGCTTTTAACCCTGCTCTTGAGTACATTTACTTTGGTATTTCATGTTTTTGAACCAAAACAATAAATGTTTTTGCAAAATAAAAAATTGCTTGCCGACTTCCTGGTCTCAGCACACAGTTGCACTGATCATGATTTGATGGCAGGAAAGCACAGAACGAGTCCAGCGATGATTCATGGACTGAGCTATGTCACAGATCAAATTTAAGAATGGATTGTTTCGGAGGGGAGAGGACTTTCTAACCAGGATCCATCAAACTAGCGTGAATGAAGCTAAATGCAACTACAGGTTTGTCTTTGATGAAGGAACAATGTTTGAACATGGTTAAAAGCTCAGAAAAGTCAAATTTGTATAATACGGTCCGTTAAAACATCAGAAATTCCACTGCAATATTGCCTTGTGCCTGTTATATTGAACATAATAACAAATATCTCAGGTCAGAAATAATCATTAATCACTTTTAAGCTTTATAAAACACCCTAAATTGCTATGCAGGTATACTATTTAGTAACAGGCCCTAAACTTAAACAAATAATACACAACTTAACAATGACAATAGCGAATGACAATTTGCTAGCCATATTTCTAACAATCTCAATAAGACAACCTTTAACATGAGTCCCTCTTCAAATTCTTAAATTGACTAATCCACGTTTCAGTAAGTTTTTTCATGAAAACATAAGAAACTGTTGGCAGCATAACTTGAACTTGCTTTTCTTATGCCTTGCTCCCTTTCTAGTTCGACTCATGCTGCAGTCCAAAGCTGGAGTCAGCATAAGTACACCGGACAAATGGGTCCCTGCAGTGAGACCTGTAGGTGTCCCATCCCAAAATGGACGTACATTAGCGGCGATCTTTTTCATTCTCTGCCAGCGCCGCTTCCATTTCCCGGTCTAATGTCGGGCCATGGAGGAATCGTACAAAGCAAAATAGACTTGACTTTGCCTAACCTGCCAAGTGGCTACAACATGACCAATGGCGTTTCTTTAGATGTATCTACAAGACTTTTCTTATTATTATATTACTGACATAAAGAAAAAGAACATTTAAATCTGTATAATAGATGGAAAAAAAAATACAAAATAGGTTGGGTTCACATGAGACCACCAACCACCTGGTTGATGGTTCATTCAGTATCTCAGTAATTACTGGGCCTATCTACATACGAAAAGAAAAACCTGGCCCAAAATTCAAAATGTTTTACTATGTCAGCATAAATATACTATGGTGGAATTATTTATTTCACATTAGCCTCATGAAGTGGTGTCATGATTCAACACAAAGGAATAGTGTTGAATAATTGTTGTCAGTTGACAGGACATTATCAAATAGTAGTTCAATAGTTCAACGTTTGTGTATTTCCATTTGGGATATTTCTTACAGAGACAAATTGAAGAACAGGAACGCGACTGCGGTGAGAAAAGCAAGAATCCATGTTTTCCTTTTTGGCAATGAAACTCATGTAACTGTCCACGGTAGACACGTTTAATGCCATACTGTGCAACATTCCTGGCTCTATCAACAGAAAAAGGATGAAGCAAACACTAAAAAGTTGCAAAGTGCACCTTTCAGTACATAAAGGCAGTACTTTCAACCACTTTCAACCACTGGCCCCCAACGCACACCCACTTGGAGCCACTGCCAGTAAGACTTGTGCTTTGTCAGTAAACAGTTGACCGTCCTTGTCAGTTAAATGTTTATGTAGCTGGCAGAGCTCCTGGTTTGGTGGGGGGGGGGGGCTGGCACGACGCACTGGCACTGAAGATAAGAGCGCAGATGAAAGCGGAGAGCTGTGATAAATAATGACGCTGGAGCCACCAACGAATGATCACACAAAGGAATACAAGGAGGACCGCACTAACAGAACCACAATGGAGAGATTAAATGGTGGTTTTACAGCCGCATATGGCCCCTTTCCATATGATACACATCTGGGGAAGTGCGTCGGATACATACACCCCGATGTCCCTGAAGAGATGCGCGTGGCAAGGTCAAGAGTATTTAGATGACGCAGCAGGAAAGCAGAATATATTGTGGAATGAAACTTCATCGTCAGGCTGTTTTATTTATATTCAAAGTTACCTTCTAAATCAGATGCTGGAGGTGTCTCTTTGCTGCAGGTAGAAGTACAAAGAGCCTGAAAGTAAAGTAAATTTACTTAACTAGTTTTTGATGGTCTGTTCTTTATGTGAGTCCACAACATTTATAAAATAGATTTAAAATACTCGTTACTTTTTGGGGGGAGTTTTTTCCCATTTAAAGCCCCATAATAATCTCATAAATAAGAGTTTGTGCAGATTGTGGATGCGATGTCAGTGATCAGACAGTTTGTTTTGACTTGGCTTTAATCTATTTTCAGGGTACTGAACAATATCTAACATGCTTTGACTTGGCTTATTCTTGCTTTTAATAGTAGTAAAAATGTACAAAATATAGGCTACTTAAATCCCCTTTTCCAAAATTCTAAAGTCTCTTGTCGAGCCCTAACATTTATAAACATTTTACAGGGAAGACTTACTAAGGAGGACTACTGTATTTTATTATCTCGAAGCCGCAGCAGTATCATTCACAAGACTTAATTTTAAACAAGTTGTAAAAAAAATACTGAAGTAATTCCAACAAGTAACACTTTGATAGACCTTGGACTAAATGGGACCGCTGTCTTTTAAATGAACTTATATTAATTTTTGGATTATTGTTATTATTATTTGCTCTTGTCTCTGGTCGTGTTCTTAGTTTTGTGTTTGTGTATATTGATATAAAAAAAACAAACATATTTTATTATTTTATAAAAAGAAACAAAAAAAAAACCTTCAGTACTCTAATGTAAGTAATAGTTTGACTGAGCTACTTTTACTTGTATTGAACTCAAACTTGACCAGGTGTATCTGTACTTTGACTACCTCTGTATTCAGCACCTTATAATTACTTTAACTATGCCGTCGTTACTACTGCTAATGCTATTACTACCATCTAAATGTTACTTAAACTTCTAGGCCTTGATCAGAGTCCCATTACGCACATAAGGCACAGCGCGTGGGGCATCGAGTGCTCCGAAGGGCACCAGCCTGACCAGGCAGTTTGGACTGAATGACATTTGTGCGTAATGGCTATTTGGAATGGCTATTAGTGCGGCAGCTGCATTGTTCTTTTACAATTAAACAGGGAGCTTTCAGTAGGCATAGTCTGTCTTTAGTTTTTATCAATTCAAACTAGGACTCAAGCGTTGCGTCTCTCTCTATTTGAAGTTTGAGATGTGCAGGGGCAGCTGCACAAGCCACAGTTTAAACAGACACAGACAGACCAGGGGCAAAGCTGGGAACGCATGCATATTCAACGAACCAAAAAGCAAAAAACTGGCACCCAAATGGCTAGCAGCGGCCCTGCACAAAGAAAAGAATACTTTGAAGAACGAACTCAGAAGGTTTAGTCCACAATACTGTTCATCACGACCTTTCTGCCATTGCCTTTTACAGTGGTTCTACTTCTCTGCAAAGATAAACTTACAATGAGATGGACAAGAAGGTTCAATCTCCCCCTCACTCCAGCCTCATCCTAGTAACTCATGTCCAGATAAGACACCCCCATCCCCTGTCTCCAGCTCCCTCCCTCTCCCTCTCCACCTGTAATATTTCTTCACTCCCACTCCATTCTTCGTCCCTCATCTTGCACTTGGAAAAGCGATCCGTCTGTGTCTTTGCTCGGGGTTGTGGCTGTTGCGAATCCATTACATCAGATAAAAGAGGGGACAGAGATGTGATGGCGCCTTGGTTCCCTCTGGGCCTGACACGTGGGGCAGAGGGGGAGAGCTTTATCCCAATATACTCTTATTAAGACGGAACACATGAGGTTCGATACTGCCCAGAGGTGGATGGAGCACTTAAAGTAAAAGTCCTGCTAATTCATGTATGTATTCGACAAGACAGATAATACTGTATTTAGAAAGTACTTTCTAAAGTACACCTAGCTGGATTAGTCTACTCTAGAGTTGTCAAAAGTATTGGATATTCTTACGCATAACATTACTAATTTCACCCATAATTGCTCAGACCCTTTTATCTTTCTGTCAAAATAATTATATGCGAATCAATACTAAAACTAGTAAATGTCTAGTGAACTAGTAACACACAATTACTTTTTTGTATCTTTTACTCCTTGTGGAAACATATAACACAAAAACAATAATACAAACTAAAAGTCATACATCATCATGTATTTTTCCCATGAACTCCATATAGTCTAATTTCTTACTCATTACCTTTTTCATTTTATCTAAAAAAAACCTGTGTTTTTTATTATCATTGTGGTATCGAAATCGGTATTGAGTATTGAGCCTATTTCTTTGTATCAAAATTTTGTTCGAAATTTAGAATATTTGGTCTTTGCGTGGTTGCATTGATGGGGTGGGGTGCCGCTATAAGCATTTCCCACTTCTATAATACTACGACCGTCTTGCTCCTGCAAATGTGGAGTATTACTACTTTTGCCGCTAATGAAAATATCACAAAAATGCACTGCTTCAACAACTGCCACCGTGACATACATATATACATATATACATATATTCCTCCTTACTGCAAATGGTGCACTGTATTATTACTACTTTTGTCGCTATGATGAAGATGATCAGTGGTACACATTCTAAAAACAAAACAAATGAGTATTCTGTCTTCAAAAACCACAACTGCAAATACTACAACTGCACTATAACCTCTTTTATCACTACAATGAAAATAATCAAAGATAAAAAATGTATAAACCAAACCAACAAGCATTCTCTCTTCAAAAAATGCTAACTACTACTATTTCAACAACTGCCGGCGTGATGACCATTTCACTAAAACATCACCTGCACTAAACAAAGATAAAAGCATGATTTGATTTCAAACATATGACAGTAGCTACTTCTCCTTTGCCACCATATGCCGGCTCTCACGCCGAGCTCTTTCCAAAACTAACACACTCCAAAATAAGACGGGTTCTTTCAGGTCAATAGCGCGACTTCCACAGTGAGCAAAAGACCACTCAGCCAACTAATAATCCCCTATTTGAATAATGGCCCTTATTCAATTTCATTCCCAGCCTCTCTTCTCTCTATTTGGGCTGCTTGTAATTTCCTCTCTTATCTATGGGGCGGCTCACACGACTTACGAGCTTCAATCTGCATCTCTCCGCAGACCCATTCAATGCAAAGTGAAACCCATCGTACATCATCTCTCCCCATGCACTCCCCCTTACGCCATAACTCTCTTTGTTTCTGCCTGCACTTGAATTCTGTTTAATCTAGAGATATTTTATAGTCGGGCAAGCGTCGCAGGCCAATAAATGAAGTCCTGAAATGGAGGTAATAGATCTTGTAGTTTGTCAAATGGCCACAAGGGGCTGGTTCCACTGTAGGAAGAGTACGTGTCTAGGGAAAAAAAGAACTTA
Organism: Chaenogobius annularis; assembly: GCA_015082035.1. NCBI lineage: Eukaryota > Metazoa > Chordata > Actinopteri > Gobiiformes > Gobiidae > Chaenogobius > Chaenogobius annularis. The sequence goes on from BJKM01000901.1 coordinate 164,418, forward strand.
CAAGCGCTTATCAAGAGTGTCAATGGTGTAAATGCTAATGTTAATCAAATAGGAACCAGTAGCAAGATATATAGAGAGATGCAATGACAATGGGTAGTGGTATATAGTGATTGCTAGTTTAAAAAAATGACTATCTACATGTACGACAATATATGTGATGATGGTAATGATAATGTAACACATTTTTACTCTGTTTGAATGCATACACACACACACACACTCGCGCACACATATGCACAAATAAACATACACACACACGTACATCCACACACACACACACACACACACACAATCACCCCGCTCTGAAGTTTTTAGACTGTTGTCCCTCTACTTGTATAATGTCTGTATTGTTGTCTGTCTTTTGCTGTTTTTGTTCTGTTTTGTAAATAAATAGAATAAATTCAAAAAATAATTAAAAAATAATTTTAAAAAAGGACTCAGTAGCAAGTTTATTCTAAAAATATAAAAAGGAAATAAAAAGTTAAACATAAACATAAAGTCCTACTGCTTTGTTAATTGCAGTTTTTTCAAGCAGGAATGATGATGGGAAAAAATACAAAAAATAATACCATCATCATCCTTTTCTGTTTAGATATATTAGCATAATTTCAAATGGAGAAATAGAGAGTGAAACCGATTAAATATAAATAGCGTTAATAGAGTTAAAGGTGCGTGATAGATATATATAGATGGACCAGAGAACACTCATGCACTCACATAGTTAACATGTCGCTTCATTCTGGAACATTCCCAAATGCTTTGATACGACACTGCGGTCATAAGCCTTCCCTAAAGAAGAGCAGTCATTGAATGCCGAAGACAATACCTGAGTACATTCACCGCTAGGCCATTCTCTAATCTGCGATTTGGTGGGCAAAGTCCTTGAAAGGTGTTTACCAACAGACTCACTATTTCCACTCTTAATATAACAACTCATTTAGATGTTCCAGTCATGGTAATTATCGTACCATCCACAGCACAGCACCAGGTATCTTTTGTCAAGGTGAAAATTGACATCCAACACTGAACACTGACGCGGGACAAAGCCTCAGATATCATATAATCTGTTAAGATGCCAAGTGCTGCTTTTACAGACAAGATGCCCCTGACCTGTGGGGTGCCCCAGGGGTCCAATCCTGGGACCCCTTCTGTATCAACCCTATACATGCTTCCGGACACTTACAGATCACGTTCGATACGCAGCGAATGTGTCCTATAATTATGCAGACGACACAGATCTATGTTTCAAAACTGTACGGGGAATATGAGACAGGATATATATCATGTCACTGACATCAATCAGATCAGGTGGTGGATCGCAAACAACATTTTTCAGCTGAACTCGACGACAAGAATAGCTGAAGATCATCAGTCTTGGCCCAAGAAACAAAAGAGAAATTGTTAACTGTCACCGCCAGAGTCTTCTGGCCTCTAAAACCTACAAATCAAGTTAGATAATCTGGGGGTAATAATCGGACGTCAGATGTTGAATTTTAACAGCCACGTCAGATCAATAACATCACAACGCCCAGCTTTACGCATCTAAAAAACATTGCCCAAAATCACAACACGCTCCTAGTGTCTAAACCAGACCTGGGAAAGACTTAATCCATGCGTTTGTCTCTAGTAGCTAGTAGGAGTAATCTACTGTAACGCGCTCGCTCAGCATGGCCTCTCATCAACACTGAGTCTGTATATATACAGCTGCCAGTCCATCAGAACGCCGCTGCTAGCGGTCCTGACGTCAGAACCAGGAAGCTATGATCACATTAGTCTGTGCTCAGGTCTCTGCACTGCCCCCTGTGGCATCAGAGAGAGGACTTCAAAGCAGCTCTGATTGTATATAAAAGTCTCACCATGGGCCGTTCACGACACTCAACAAGTCCATCTCGGACATGGTTCTCACTTCCGCCTATTATCTCTGGACCTACAGCGCTACAACTCGGCTCGCAACCGCTCACTGCGTGCCCAGAGTTCAGGGACCTCAAACATGGGAAAATTGCGCGTTTTCAGTTTTATGCAAGCTTAAAATCTGGAAGTCTTCCTGAGGTGTGAGACAGGCCCGCTTAACTCTGGCAATGTTCAACTCTAGAACTAAAATAATGTTTTGTTCTGGCTGTGCATATTGACTGAAATGCTTTTTTTTTGCACTCTTCTCTTTTATGTCTTGAACTATTATTTTGTTGATTTCTCATGTGGTCGTTTGTGTATTAGTATGTCATTGTGTTGGCGTTGTTCCTGTGTCTTTGTGATTTTAATGCATTTTTTCCTGTTGTGTGAAGCACTTTGAATTGCCTTGTGTACGAATTGTGCTCTACAAATAAACTTGCCTTGCCTTGCCTTGCCTTGCCTTGCCTTGCCGCCTAATGCCTCCGTACACTGACTCCAGTGCTGGTGCGGTTAGGGACCCACGCAGGTTACTTGAAGATTGCCTGTTATTTCAACTCCTGCCCATTGTGGTCCGCTTTTGACCAATGCCACACAGATTCCCGTGGTTTTGCCTCGAATGTCCTGGAAGCCGCACTAGACTGCTGCAGTCTCCGGCAAAGAAAGACTTCTTACGGGTTCTCTCCGCAGACCCGCCTGGGCTCCCGGGCCCGCGACCCCAGTGCTCGGGGGACCGAACCACACTCAGACCGGAGTCCGTGTAAACACGGCATAAGTAGTTAAGTAATCAACAAAGAAGGCTTGAGGGCACTGAACCCAATTTCTATTCTTCTACAGAGCAGTGACTGAGAAAATGTACCATCATTGACAAATTCTAGTGTGTTTCCCAGTATCCATAAAAATGTATCATAATATGATGCAGACAATACACTGCAGTACATTTCTTCACACATTGGTGCTTTTTCAATAAACTCATTTGGACATCAAGATTTTACAATGCTACAAGGAAAAAGTTAGATACAGGGCTTTTAAAAAGCCATTGTTCACTGCCTTTCCAAGAAAAAACAACCATAAAATAACCCGCCCTAGCCCGCACATGATAGATTGTCAGAAGTGTGTGTTTATGATGTCCCAGTGTCCACAAACGCTCCACATAGAGGCGATTGATGCCACTTCCCTTCTCTCTCCTCTGCTTCCTGTCTGGAGTGTGGCTGCGTCCATATGCTTCCTTAAGGAGGGAGGCGGAAGGATGCCATCACACCTTGCCTCCTCCTCTCCTCACTTTGAGCTCAGTGGAGGTCAGTGCTCCGGATTGGGTGGGCTAAGGTTGGAACGCTATGTAGAGAACAGGGTGTGCACCTTACTGTATATTCATCAAGTCAAGTGCAGGAATTTGTTTCTTAATGCATGCCCTTTTTTGATTGAATATATGTTGTTTTATTATTGCTCAGTGTTTTATGTTGCACCTTAAGGCCGAGACAAGTTCCTACGTTTTTGAATTTTGTTCATTGA
>BJKM01000902.1:0-47137 GCA_015082035.1 Chaenogobius annularis
TTTTATAGTGTTGTTACATCACTCAACTGTTAAGACATTCCTTTCCACTGTTTCCTGTTAGCGCTCAATGCTAAGTTGCTAAGGCAGAAGCGCTGCGCTGTATGAAAACATTACAGACTCACTGAAGTGCAAGAGAGCCCGAGGTGAAGCGTGGCTCTGGGACGGACTACAGAAACATCACAACATTCAGACTTTTGTCAGTGAGAGTCAAAAGAGTTTGAGAGTCAAAGGTGATAATGACAAGTTCTCCTGTACAAGATCAAACACATTTGAAATGTGAAAGAGCTGCTTCAGTCTGATCACAAATATAAAAGTCTAAATATTCCTCACAGTCTCATGTAAAAGAGGACGTTCAGTGTCACTAGATTCTTACAGAAACATGACAAATCTGCACTTAAAGTCAGTTCTTCTGAAACATTTACTGACAATTATCCAAATGAAAACAGTGAAAGGTTTACACTCAACAGTGACCTTTAACGAGTCTTTGACCTAAATGTGGACAATGTGTTGGAACCAGCCCAAACCCTCTGGATTAACAGGTCCTCGTGCTCAACACCGTGTAAACTGTTTTAAAGGTTCAAGTGTTTCCAATCATCACAAACCGCGGTCCGTTCAGAACCAGCTGAACGTTATAAAAATAGAAAATGAAAAACAAAAAGTTTCCAGATGAACCCGAACTGAACAGTTAAGGAAATAAACAACAATAATAGACCCGTTTTACCATTTTATTCAAGTTTAATTTAGTAAAAAGACTTCAGAAAACACTTAAAGATATCAAGTTATTTAAATAACATACAATTGTAAAGTAATGAGTTAAAGTTAAATTAATACAAATCTGAGCAATCCATTTTCACAACTGGGAAAACTGGAATTCACTGACCGTGTTTTGACCAACACAAATGAACACTGTAAACTCGTCTTGTCCACGCCCAGGAAACAGAGACACAAAGTACACAGTTACAACAGACAACTTAAAACACAAACAGAAAACAAAAAGACACTAACTGAGATAAAGAGGCGACTTTAGGCATTTATCTCCACTTTGTTTCACATTAAAAGCACTGTAGATAATTAGTAACAGATTCAAGTTGTAAATAGAATAGTATAAAAAGGAATAATAATAATGAAAACTACAACCAGTGATAAAGGGCTTCAGTGAAATGGGATTGAAAACTATTCTAATTTTGAAGGGGGCGCTGGAGAGCGGCTTTTGATCAATAAAAGGCAGCAGCAAGATTACTAACAGGAACTAAAAGAAGAGAGCACATTACACCGGTGCTCGAGTCTCTCCACTGGCTTCTGTCGAGTTTAGAATCACATTCAAACTCCTCCTCCTGACTTACAAAGCCATAAATGACCTGGCCCCATCCTACCTCAAAGATGCTATAGTACCTTATCATCCAAACAGAGCACTTGGCCGTCAAAATGCTGGACTTCTGGTGGTCCCAAGAGTCTCTAAAAGCACAGTAGGAGGTAGAGCATTTAGCTCCCAAGCTCCTTTGTTATGGAATCAGCTCCTGTCCATGTTAAAGAGGCCGACAAAGTCTCTTCATTTAAGACCAGGCTTAAAACGTTCCTCTTTGAAATGGCTAATGGTCAGGCCAGTTAGGAACAGAAATAAAAACCTACAGTTCCCAGCTATGCTGCCCTAGGAGCAACTATGAGGGAAGTATGGAGTTTGAGCACTCTCCTGTGAGAAAGACTACTTTTCTATCAAACAATATTTCATATTTAATTTCACTAGTGTCTGTTCATCGCTTCTCCTTCTTCTTCTTCTCCCACTTCTCCGACGGGAGTGGAGCAGGCACATCGATGACTTGTGGATCCAGATGCTACTCAACTGCCTGGAGGAACGCTCTCTACTCCAGATGAACGGTTCTTCATCTACCTGGATGAACTGCCTCTAGATGAACCTCCCTCTCTCCTCCTGATGGTTCTGTCTGTGGGAGGAGGATCTCTTCTTCACTGTGGAACTCCTCCAGGTTTCTACTTTCTCCCAAAGGGTTTTGTAGTTTTTCCTGCGAAAGGAGGCTCTAAGTACAGGGGGCTGCAATGGGACATTTTGCTAATTTCAATGAACATTGTTTTTCACCTGTCGCCCTTCGAGAAAACTGCTGTTGTGACTTTGGCCGTTACAAGAATAATTCAAAATCTCAAATTGAATTGAATTCAAAACACACAAACGCCTCATTGAGTCTCCTCTAAATCCCAACTATATTTGGAAAAGAGACTTTTATGCTTTCAAAAGTCCTCCTCAATGAGTGGGTGAATGCACAGTAAACATGTGGAGAGGTAAAAAATCCATGTGGGAGCAAACAAGTCTGTGTAAAAGTTGTTCGACTCGCTCAGGTAAACTGGAGTAAAGTGTAAAGTTACAACACCATGTCACAAAAACAATGTGCTGCCTTGGGATTTAAAGTGCAGAGCAAAAGTAAAACTAAACCATGGGATATTTCCTAATATTAGCCATTGATTTACCCTTTTTTAAACACACAGAAAAAGAACTGTTCTGGTTTTGAATTAAATAACTGCAGCCAAACCCACTCAAATGTTCTTTTTTACCCTAAGTAATAAGAGTGGAACTTCAGTAGATCTGCGTGATTCTTCTTCCCCTGTGAACACAAAAATAAGATGGAGACAAAAAGGATTCTATAAAATAACTATTGTGCAAAAAACCTTGATATAAATAAATCTACTCAACAGTGGATTCCGCAGACTTGGGATGAAGGTTTTGGATTTAAACTTTGTCCCATTGACCTCTTTTTTCAACCTTTAGTTACTGTCAGGATCAGACCAAATATTACAATAAATGCTAAAGATGAACTGCATAGAAAAAGCTTCAGTCGTTTCATCTGGACTCTGTTTTTAGAAAAACAAGAATGTGTTTGCGAACCAGCCCAAACCCCTCTGGATTAACAAGTCCTCATGCTCAACACCATGTAAACTGTTTTTAAAGGTTCAAGTGTTTCCTCTTCACCACAAACCAGTCCGTTCAGAACCAGCTGAACGTTGAACTAAAAATAGAAAATGAAAAACCAAAAAGTTTCCAGATGAACCCAAGAATCTCCAATCTGTGGATCGAGTCTGAGAACTTGAAGCATTATAATAGGAGTGTAACGTCAAGGGTTATTTAGCATTATAGTTCATGTTCAAACTTTAGAGCAAAGGCATATATGTTTATTATTTAGTTTATTAATGTTTCTTTTACTTCATATTTTACTAATCTATCTAACAGGAAAAATCAAATGCAGAATAGTAGCAAGTCTTTAATACATCTTGCAGTTTGAGAACTACTGTGAGCTGCCACTTGGGGCCGCCACCCAAAAGTTGGAGGCAGAGATAAAGTCTCAGAAGCGCAGAGCAAGTTGGAATGAGGTGAAATAACCGGTCACAGAAAAGGTCAAAGAGTTTATGCAGCTGCAGAGACGAGCTCACTCAGAGGGGATCTTAGCAGGGGGGAGATCCGGAATAATAATTTCGAAGTTGTAGGTTGGTACAACTTACGCGTGCCAAATGAAAAGAGGCGATAGGACAAGTTGTTTAACGAGGGGGAGTGTCAGGTCAATATTCATGAATCAAGACCAAATATAAAGACGTGTTTTGGTCTGAGCTACGGCTTTTTCTGCAGAAAATTGTCTCGGGTCGTTGGTGTTTGTCATCTCGCCAATAAAGACTCGTTTTGCATTGAAACTTCTCAAGTCTGCATTTCGGTTATTCTTCACAAAGAGTTTTCTTCTTCAAACTCAGATATTTGTCCTACTCAGAGTAAGTCCAGGTCTCCTGATACAAGCCTGTCATGTTTATCTTATTTGTTTGCACCGTTTTAACTTTCCCCTGAAACAAATCTCCTTTATTACCATTTAATTTCACTTGTATCTGTTCATCGCTTCTCCTTCTTCTTCTCCCACTTCCCCGACGGAAGATGACCTGTGGATCTAGATGCTCCTTAACTGCCTGGAGAAACGGTCTCTACACCATATAAACAGTTCTTCATCCTGCCTCGAAGAACTGGTTCTCCTCCTGAGTGGGTCCAGCTCCACTGTCTCTCTCTCGTCCTCCTGTCCGTCTGAGGGAGTTATGATTTCGTGGTTGACGTGGCAACACCAAGTGATGGCAACATCAGGAAAAAGGAACACGAGAAACTGGAGAAATACCAAGGGTCATTGGAACATTCGGGGGCAGTGACCCCCAAACTGAAGGAGGGGGTACAAACAGAATCCACAAAAGTGCAGTGCAGGAGCAGCAAAGATACTGAAGAACCCTCAAGCTCCAGGCCAGAGAGAGAGAGAGAGAGAGACCACCCGCAGAGGGGGAGAAGCGGAATATTAAATGTACTTCTTTTCTTTCTCCCGATGACCAGCAGAGCCACAGTGAGGATGATGGTGAGGGTGATGGTGACTCCCACAGCAAGTCCAATCAGCAAGTCCAGATCTATGGCTGAAAATACAAAGGGAATCATTTAAATAATCACTGTATTTCTGAGTTTGGTTTGTGGAGCTCTAACCTTTGAAACTAAATTGGAAAGGTATGATTTTATTTTTGAATGACACAAAATATACAAAAGCATCTCCATGGAAACAGCAAGTGGGCGTGTCTCGACAGAAGACACAATAAAAATTAACAATATTGTCCCTAACTACATTCTTATTATTTTAGAATTAGATTCAGAAATGGCTGACACAAACTTGGGCAACGATCAAGACTGGACTTGACACAGGAACAGACATCAGACAAAAGGAATAATTGCTTGATTTAAATTTATATAAACATAGAGCCTAGAGATTGAGGGTTTCCTGGGAGCTTTTCTGAGGGTTCTTCAGTATCTTTTGCCCGCGGCACCCTGTCTCCCACCTGCACTGCATCTAATATGCACTTTTCACGATGGACTGAGATGTCTGATATTTTCGCATCAGGGATCTGTTGTAGCCACTCCTCCAGTTTGGGGTCACTGCCGCGAGTGCTCCGATGACCCTTGGTATTTCTCCAGTTTCTCGCGTCCCTTTTTCCTGATGTTGCCATCACTTGGTGTTGCCATGTCAACTGTGAGTTACACAACAGCTTTCCTCTGCTCTTTATCCACCATCACAATGTCTGGTTGGTTTGCCATTACCATTCTGTCAATCTGTATCTGGAAGAAACATCTCTACTCCATATGAACGGTTCTTCATCTGCCTTGAAGAACTGGTTCTCCTCTTGAGTGGGTACAGCTCCACTGTGTCTCTCTCTCGTCCTCCTGTCTGTCCGAGGGAGTCGGATCTCTTCTTCACTGTGGAACTTCTACAGGTTTCTACTTTTTCCCAAAGAGGCTTGGTAGTTTTTCCTGGCCGAGGAGGGTCTAAGGACAGGGGGTGGGCTTGTCTAAGGACATTGGGACATTACAAGTCCCTATGAACATTGTTTATTCTGTTTTTATTCAGTTTTTTTCACTGTCGCCCCTTGAGGCAACTACTGTTGTGATTTTGGGCAAAAATAAATTGAAATGAATTGAATTGCACATAATGAGTGAGAGTGGAACATCCTCTTTGTCGATTTGTGACTAAATTAACAAACTTTCTAATGATTATAAATTAGTTAGAAATAAAGGCAGTCATTTAATCCCATAATGCAACCTGGAAGACAGTGGAGATGATCGTGTATTCAGGAAAGTCACAGCCCCCAGCCCCCCTCATCATGACAGACTCCCTCATCACCACCGTGGACTCCTTCCGCTTCCTCGGCACCACCATCACCCAGGACCTCAAGTGGAGAGCCCACCATCAGCTCCCTCATCAAGAAGGCCCAGCAGAGGATGTACTTCCTGCGGCAGCTGAGGAAAGCCAAGCTGCCAGTGCAGATGATGGTGCAGTTCTACACGGCCATCATTGAGTCCATCCTCACCTCCTCCATCACCGTGTGGTACGCTGGAGCCACAGCCAGGGACAAACAGAGACTACAGCGCCCTCTGCTGGGAAGGTGATCGGCTGCAGACTTCCATCTCTGCAGGACCTGTACGTCTCCAGGGCTCTGGGACGAGCAGGTCGGATCACAGCTGACCCTTCTCACCCTGGACATGGCTCTATTTGAGCCACTCCCCTCAGGCAGGAGGCACTCCCCTCAGGTAGGAGGCTACAGGTCCATCCGGACCAGAACCTCCCGCCACAAGAATAGTTTCTTTCCCTCTGCCGTTGGACTCATGAACACTTCTAAACTCCTGCACTTTAACCACAATTGAATCAGTCACTCACTGCACTACAACTGTAAATTAAACTGTAAATTCTTGTGTAGATAGTAAGTCTATTTTTATTTTATACTATACTGAATCTGTGGCTGTTTTGGACCAACTCCACTTCAGGAAAACACAGGACGTTTTTCAGGAAAGACATGGCTTTGATTTGTGAGTGACAGGTGAGGCTTGTTTAATGCCTCATTATATTTCATATTTGGGGGTTAGAACTGGGCTGTGCATCTGTCTGACCAGTGTGAGCACCTTAGTATAAATGTGTGTTTTGTGTATTAAGAGCATTATGCATGTCATATGTCACTCATTCATATAGTTTAGAGTAAATAAATAATAAAAGACATGACAATAGTACTAGGAATACAAGAAACAAACAGCCGTGAGTTTGTACCTACAGCGTGTCAAATACAGACATTTATATCAAATATGAATAAAGTATGTAGGTCTCGGCTCATTTCACTCCAAAACAGATGAGTGAGTAATTATATGTGCTTAATATGCCAGTAAAAAAGAATAATAGCTACTAAATTATATGTATATGTTATATTTATTATTAACTGAATATTGAATGATCACCCCATGTTTCCTCGCCTACTCAAATGTCACTACATTCTACTGCAGCTGACACTGACACAGAGTTCTACTGAGGATTCTGACCTGACTTAGCGTTGGTCCTGATCTTGTCTTCGCTCCAGTCTGGTCACTAAGTCGTCTTTGACCCCGGACAGCCGGAACACACACTCGTATCTGTCCCAGTCCTTAGGAGGGACTGAGGACAGGTCCAGGTTCACACTGGTCTGGAAGGTCCCGTCTCCATTGGGCAGGATCTCTCCAAAGTCCACCACTTCCTCAAACAGCTCGTGTCCATCTTGGGTCCAGAACATCTGGGCTTTGTCGGGGAAGAAGCCTGTGGCGTGACACGTGACCGGGGAAGAGGTGGACTTCTGCAGCAGGGACACCAGGGGGAGCTCTGACACACAGGAGGCACAGGAAACACAAACGCAAAGGGACAATGGCCAGCTCAGGACAAAATTCATTTCAAACAAATCAAACAAGCCTAACTGACACTATCCATGCAGCTGCTTTCATGACTAGATGTGGTTTCTATGGTTTCGAAGGATGTTTTTCTCTGTCCCGCAGGCTTTTATTGTGAAATAAGGATGAGAGTGGGAAGGACATGCAGCAAACACTGCACACATTCTGCCAACGAGCAACACCGGTCAATCTTCAGGGTAAATGTATGTAATATCACAGCCACAGAAAGAAACAGCCATTAGAAGGACAAAATGACAGAATCGGAGGCTGCAGATCTGAGGTTACGGGTCACAGCTGCTCTGAAGAGCGCCAAGCCTCCTCCTTCAAACATCACACCTGAAGAAGAGGAAGGCACTCTCAACACTACTAAAGGATCACAGCATTAACATTCTACCAGCAGACAGGGGGCGCTGCACTGTAATCCTCAACACAGCTGATTATGAAGCCAAAGTCCACAAGCCTCCTCGAGGACCACATACAAACGTTTGAAAAAGAGAACCAACCAGTAGCTACAAGAAGAAGGAGATAGATTGTTTACAGAAGATCGAGAAAGAAGAGTTCTAGACGGCCCCCTGTGTTACAGACTGTCTCCTGGAGAAGATAATCCATGCATTTAAGGCCCATTGTGTGCAGCCACAGATTCAATGCATTTCTAATCTGGACAAATACTCTACTAAATATATTAAAACAAGAAATGGTGAAAGAGGTCATCTTTGTTTTGACAGATGAAGAGTGGGAAAGTGTGTGTACATCCATCCCAGAGGAGGAGCTCAAAGTCACATGTTTGGAGAGACGTTTCATCATAACTCCAGGTCAAAGTGCTCATTATTCACAGGGAAATGCAACTGTTGGAGAAACAGCGCCACCAGGAGGAAAACCACTCTCACGTGTGTTCTGGGTCTGTCCTGTTGCTCAGAAATATTGTACTGAAATCAATAAAGCTCTGCAGACTGTTTTCGTCGTCACCCACCATCCCCTCGATTTCACAGTTTATGGCAGGGGTCTCCAAGTATATTTTCCAGGGGGCCAGATTTTTGGAAGGGCTCAGGTCTGGAGACCGGACTACAAAATCCCACCACATTTTATTTTTTAATGTTTTATCTTGTATAAGATCCACAAACACACAATTCAACAACAGAACTCAACTCAGGAACTTAAGGTTCAGGAGAAAAACAACAATATGACATGACTAAAAAACAGGACTAAAGCACTAAAACCAGAGTTTACCAGGAACATGACTCGGCTAGTGCAAAGCAGACCTGGGACAAAGACCAGGTTTAAACCAAGACCAGGTTTAAACCAAGACTAAACCAACCATATCTACCAGAAAAACAACTGGATAAAACTAAAGGACTAAAAACAGGACTAAAGCAGGACTAAAACAGGACTAAAACAGGACTAAAACAGGACTAAAACAGGACTAAAGCAGGACTAAAACAGGACTACTTTATAATAAATGTCATTAGAACTTTTGGTTCAAATGATATTAAAAACAGTAGCTGTCCAAAAGTAATATCTCACTTTGTATTTCGTTCTTCAGAACAAACGCAGCTGTCACTAGGCAACATGCACAGTATCAGTCATGTTTTTGCAGTCTATTAAAAATAGCCCAGACTGAGCATTGAAATAAATGCAAAGTAATGAAAAATGGACAACGGGAAACAGTTCCTGAAAGCACTAAACCGGAGACAACGGATCTGCACCTGAGAAATCATGTGTTTGTATCTTTCCTTCTGCTCCAGAGTCACGTTAAGATGTCAAATCTTATCACCAGGACGCCCTCCCACCATCACATCACCCCCATCCTTCAACAACTTCACTGGCTCCCCCATAAAAACAACGGATTCACTTCAAAATTATCCTAAATACTTTCAAAGCGATCCATAACCTGGCTCCACCGTACATCTCTGACCTCCTGCCACATCTCCACTCCCTCTCGCTCCCTCAGGTCCTCCTCCTCTCTCCAGCTCTCTGTCCCCTCTTTCCGTCTTATCTTCAATGGGGGGCAGAGCCTTCAGCCGCTCTGCTCCTCAGCTCTGGAACTCTCTCCCTCCTGACCTCCGCAACATAGACACCCTTCCACTTTTCAAATCCAGACTCAAAACTCCACCTGTTCAGACAATCCTACACCACATAAACTCAGTCACTCCAACACCACATAACTCAGTCACTCCTACAACCACATAACTCAGTCACTCCTAACACCACATAACTAGTCACTCCAACACACAATAATCAGTCCTCCAACACCACATAACTCAGTCACTCCAACACCACATAACTCAGTCAACTCCAACGCCACATAAACTCAGTCACTCCAACGCCACATAACTCAGGCACTCAACTCCAGCACACATACACTAACAGTCACTGCCAACACCACATAACTCAGTCACTCCTACACCACATAACTCAGTCACTCCAACGCCACATAACTCAGTCACTCCAACACCACATAACTCAGTCACTCCAACACCACATAACTCAGTCACTCCTACACCACATAACTCAGTCACTCCAACGCCACATAACTCAGTCACTCCAACGCCACATAACTCAGTCACTCCAACACCACATAACTCAGTCACTCCTACACCACATAACTCAGTCATACTCCTACACCACATAACTCAGTCACTCCAGTACACACCTCCAACACCACATAACTCGTCACTCCAACACCACATAACTCAGTCACTCCAACACCACATAACTCAGTCACTCAACAACCACATAACTCAGTCACTCCACACACACTCAGTCACTCCACACCACATCACACTCCAACACCACATAACTCAGTCACTCCTACACCAATAACTCAGTCACTCCAACACCACATAAACTCAGTCACTCCAACACCACATAACAGTCACTCCAACTCAGTTCACCTCCACACCCACATAACTCAGTCACTCCTAACACCAACTACCCCCCCATATCAGTCACTCCAACACTACATAACTCAGTCACTTCAACACCACATAACTTCAGTCACTCCTACACCACATAACTCAGTCACTCCTACACACACAACTCAGTCACTCCAACACCACATAACTCAGTCACTCCAAACACAACCCATCATCTAACAATAACTCAGTCACTCCAAACCACATAACCTCAGTCTACTCCAAAACCACTAACTCAGTCACTTCCAACACCACATAACTCAGTCACTCCAACACCACATAAACTCAGTCACTCCAACCACATAACTCAGTAACTCTCAGTCACTCCACACCACATAACTCAGTCACTCCAACACCACATAACTCAGTCACATAAACTCCAGTCACACTCCTACACCACATAACTCAGTCACTCCACCACAACTCAGTCACTCCAACACCACATAACAGTCACTCCAACACCACATAACTCAGTCACTCCAACACCATAACTCATCACTACACACATCCAGTCACCCACACCACATAACTCATCACTCCAGTCACTCAACACACATACACACATCAACACCACATAACTCAGTCACTCCAACACCCACACACTAAACTCAGTCACTCCAACACCACAAACCAGTCACTCCTACAACCACATAACCAGTCACTCCAACACCACATAACTCAGTCCACTCCAACACCACATAACTCAGTCACTCCAACACCACAATAACTCAGTCACTCCAACACCACATAACTCAGTCACTCCACACCACAAACTCAGTCACTCCTAACACCACATAACTCAGTCACTCCTAACACCACATAACTAGTCACTCCAACACCACATAAGTCCTCCAACACCACAATCAGTCTCCACACCACATCACTCAGTCACTCCAACACCACACTAACAGTCACTCCAACACCACATAAACCAACACCACATCGTCACTCCACCACATACTCAGTCACTCAACACCACATAACTCAGTCACTCCAACACCACATCTCAGTCACTCCAACACCACATAACTCAGTCACTCCAACACCACATAACTCAGTCACTCCAACACCACATAACTCAGTCACTCCAACACCCACACAACTCAGTCACTCAACACCACATAACTCAGTCACTCCAACACCACATAACTCAGTCACTCCAACACACATAACTCAGTCACTCCACACCACATAACTCGTCACTCCAACACCACATATTCCAACACCACATCTCAGTCACTCCAACACCACATACTCAGTCACTCCTACACACATAACTCAGTCACTCCAACACCACATAACTCAGTCACTCCAACACCACATACTCATCACAACACCACATAAACTCAGTCACTCCAACACCACATAACTCAGTCACTCCAACACCACATACTCAGTCACTCCGACACCACATAACTCAGTCACTCCTAACACCACATAACTCAGTCACTCCAACACATAACTCAGCACTCCACACCACATAACTCAGTCACTCCACACCACATAACTCAGTCATCCAACACCCATAACCAGTACTTACACCACATAACTCAGTCATTACACCACTTATTATTATTCTGTATATTCTGTTGTTTTATTCTGTTGTATTCTCTTGTATGTCCTTGGGTGTTCTGAAAGGCGCTTTTAAATTAAAATGTATTATTATTATTATTATTATTATTATTATTATTATTATTATTATTATTATTATTATTATTATTAATGAACCAGACAGAAAACAATATTTCTCTTGACATTTATTGGCAAAAAATATTCACATTGACTTTTGTGGTCATCTATTCATTAATGACTTTAATGTCGTCACACATGACAGTTTTAGTCTCGTTCATATGGATTTGGCAGGTGATGTACAGTTTATCAACAGTTTCAACCACACATTTCTTCATATCGGGGCAAATGGCACATAAGTGGCCAGTTCTTTTCACTTCATGTATAAATGAATCTTTACACAAACGCTTTCCAGATTTTGCTAGCTCCTCAACCAATAAACAGCATTGTTCGGTACATTGACAACAACCTGGATTTTGATGTTCACACTTCAGTTTAAAGACAATCAAGCTGGAGATGAAACACATTTTTCCATGACTCAAACCTGCAGCACTGTTAAATCTCTTCTTTAGGCGGTCATAGGTTTGACCGTGATTCAGAATTCCATCAGCCAAAAAGCGTTTGTAATACCAGAAACATTGACTTATATCTCCACACAATGGCCGAGCCACTGAATCTGAGCTCCAAATTTGCACAAACACTTTAGAAACATGATTTCCTTGTGCATCTTGCCATTCCACACCTTCAGTCTCCAATGATGATGCTTCTTTAACAAATGGCATTAAGAATGTTAACATAGATGGTTTACCAGGACCAACCATAATGAAGACATAATGTTCTTCTGTCTCACAGCTGGATGGAGTTCAATAGCTTGATACAAAATGAGCCAAATGCTGCATTTTGAACTCTTGAACACTGGTGCCCCGACACAATTCTAAATGAATGTCAAATCATCTTTTCCGAGAACTCCACTGCCACGCAGCTTCTGGTATTCTTCACCCGACTGTATGTCCGAGACAATCCCAGGCACTCCCACAGTAAGACCGACTGTGCTCTTGCAAAAGCTGCTTCATCTGGACTCGCATGGGGAAGACAAGAAAAAAACAACCTTTTTTTAAGTTTGCATCGGCATCACAGTGTGTGCTGCACGATTCACATTGATCAGGACAGTTAGTTCTAGCGCCCAAGTATTTGAAACAGCGTTCACAATAAAAGTGAACTTCAAATGTTGATGAGCTTCAGAATTCTTTTTGAAATAGATAATGTGAAGATGGGATCAACGATGGGAATATGATGTTGAACATTTCCAGCAGATGGGTCAGTGCTTCAGCAGATGACATCAGCATGAGTACAGTCTCTGCTCTTGAAAGTGGAGGATACAAGGGCTTGTCTTTGTTTACCTAAGAAATGAAAACACACAAATCAATAAAATAACAATTCAATATTATTCGGACAAATAATTTGTCATAATTACAGTAATAGGAATGTAAACCCACAAATATTGCCATCAAACAAAATATTGCACAGTATTTTTGGGGGAATTTGGGGCTCTGCAAATGAATCATGTTCCGTCTTTTAACAGTGGTTTAAGTTAAAAAAGGGGCACTTCTTTCTGAAGCTAGCAGAAAAATGTTTGTCAGATTGCAAATCTAATTGTGCAGTAGCTCAGTGATAGAGTTTAGAAAAGAATGCCTTAATGGAAACCTGTTAAACAACACGTTTCCATCATCCACAGAGAGTAAAAACATTATAAAAAAGTACACAAAATAGCTCGGGAACAACCAAACACACACTATAAGATCAGGTAACGTTGTTATAAATGCCAAATTTATATTTATCATCTGAAAATCTACGCATATGACAAATACTTTCAGACTCTAAAATTGTGCTCATTAAAAACGTGTATTTTGGCACAATACAGTGACACATATTTTGAATAGTACATTCCCAGCAGTTCATCGACTTGCTCAGATTTCTTGTTTACTTTTTGGACTGTTATAGCCATGGATGCTGGACAGGTTTTGACTGTTACGCATCATCAAGAGATCTATTAAATGTATGGATTATTGCTGAGTTTCAGATGACATCACAACTAAACTAAAAATTGATCTTATGAAAATTAAGATTTTAATTGTAATTAATGATATTACTAAAATCTAGTTACAAAGATAAATACTCAGGTACTGTCCATTTGTGAGGTCATGACATCATCCTAGTCTAGACTCGTGAACACTCATGTGATGTCATAATCTCAGATGGGGCAAGAGCCAGAATCCCCTATTGATCACATTGTACTTTGCCGTGTAAAATCTAAACGGTAAATTAACCATTTAATCTGACAAATTCTACTGGTGACTAGATTTATTAACTTCTTGGATTACAACAAAAATCAGCATTTTAACAGCATCAGTTGTAGCTGCCCCCGTCTGCATGAGATATTACTGGCCTGTAGAAGGTTGTGTCTGAACCCCAGCAAGAGATGGATTCCAGAATGTTTTGATGTTATGACCCAAGTTGAATGAAGGGAATTTTCCTCTTCATCACTGTTGGCACCACTCACGTCAGCTTCAGTGTCATCATTGTTAGTGTCACTGTTGTCCTCCGGGTCGATGGAAAACAAAACAACGAAATATGTTTTTAGAAGCACAGTAAAATGGATTCGAAAAATGAAATGAGGGAGTAAACAATGACAAGTAAGCAAAAAACATGTAGCGATCACATAATAAAAAGCAGTACATTTATAAAGGATTCAAATAAAGGCATTCAGCAGAAAATATTTATCGATCCATGTTAGGCCACAGTAAAAGTAAGGCTACTAGCTCTCTTCCCATAAAAGAGCCATTTAATCCACTCTTTTTCCAATACATATAGATTACAGTTTACTTCATAATGGAACATCCAAAATACAAACGCACCTGTTGAAACTGGCAATTCCAAATAGTGACTACTAGAACACAGAACTTGCTTAATTAAAAGTAAAATGTCCCCTTTGTAATATTTTTTATTTAGACAGAATTTAGAATGTTTGATCAACACAAACATTAAAGTCTCCATAATGCAGTTTATGAGGGTTATGGTAGAAAGCATTCATTTAATTAACTTATTGTTCTTATATCTTTTGCAGACAACTATCAGGAACTGTGCAGCACGAGAGAGGCCTTTATAAAGGGCGGAGACATTTACTACAGCCATCCAACCAGCAGGGGAGGATAAGAGCCAAAGAGCAAGTGGCGAGAAGAAGAGAGTCAGAAAAAAGAAAAACAGGTTCATCTGAGACTTATGTCTTCTTCTGACCGGACACACACACACACACACACACGCACACCGCACACAGCACACACACACACACACACACACACACGCCCGCACGCACACACACGCACACACACACACACACACGCACGCTCGCCACAGCACACACACAGCGCACACACTACGCACGCACACCACACGCACACACACACACACACCACACCACACACACACACACACAGACCCACACACACCACGACACAACCGCACACACACACGCACTACCACACACACGCACACACACACAGGCACACACACGCACACACACACACACGGCACGCCACACACACGCACACACACACACACACACCGCACAACACACACGCGCACACACACGCACACACGCACACACACACAGTCAACAACCAATGAAATGCCTATGGATGAGAAGAACCTGCAACTGTCAACTCACTTCAAATGTGATTAAATTAAGAATTATAAAAAAAATTGTCTTCAAATGATGAAGTAAAATATAGTCTGCTGAAATGAATCCTTTGTTAAATAATAGTTTTTTGTTTTGTTTTTTCATGTATTATGTTCTTTTTCATAAACTTGAAATGTCCAAAAGGCCTGTCCGGCTCAAAAAGCCTCAGACCAAATGATCACGCTATTAAAAAAAAGATCTGACGAAGCAGCCGCAGATTCCACGGCAACAGACAGAGAAGAAACAGGTAAAGTATTACTATATATAATCGTATGTGCGTGTGTGTGCATTTGTGCTGCTAGGACTATTTAAAACTGAAAATGTAGACACTTTACATTTTCCAAAATAGGCCCAGTAACAACCGCCAAACCCAAAGTGACGAGTCCTACACCTTGTGGACAGCGGTGGATCTGCAGCGCCACACAGCAAAAGACACCTGTGTTTACATTGTGTCCGCAATGTTTTCTTTGAAAGACTTTTATAGAGGTCTGTCAGAGCAGGAACAGACCGGGACCAACCCAGAACCAACACCAGGTCTAACTCATGTTTAGTTTAGTTCAATCAGGACTCACACCGTGACTAAATCCATCCAAACATGTTTTAAACAGGTCCAACCCAGACCAGGACTCACACAGGATGAACCAAGTCTAACCCAGACCAGGCACTCAACAGGACTGAACCAAGTCTAACCAATCCAGGACTCACACAGGACTGAACCAAGTCTAACCCAATCCAGGTCTCACACAGGCATGAACAAAGTCTAACCCAATCCAGGACTCACACAGGACTGAACCAGACTAACCAGAGCCACAGGGGAGAAACTGTTGGGAAAAAGTTTAATAACTGTATAACGAGAAACTGCAGTTGCAGGAAGCCATCGCGAGTGACTGCCTAATGAAAAAACAAAAGGCACTTTTTCACACGTCTATATAAAAACACAAAATCAAGTATAAATATATCTCGCGGAGTGGAATGCAGTCACTCAGTAAAATTCAAAAGAACATATAGTGACCAATAATGAAATACCCTGGAACATAGGTCACTCAATAATGTGTGTGTGCTTTTTTTTTCTTTGTATCTTGTAGTCAACTACAGAATGGGAGTCTTCAGATGATGATGATGATGATGATGATGATGATGATGATGATGATGACAGGCCCAGAAATGGTAGTAGAATGCACCAAAAACTAACACAACTGAAAGCTGAGAACCGGAAGCTTAAAGAAGGACATTTCAGACCACTAGTGGAAGCGACGCGTGGTGAGTCAGCAGTGTGGCACATTGGCTCTCAATCCTTTGTCGTTGCGAATGTTGGCATTCGTCACTCCCAAAACAGAACAATAGGCTGCCCGCAAAAGGCCTAATGTTTGACATTATATTGAGTGAATAGACCTTGACACATTTATTTAGTAGCCCAACATTAGGAATCTGCATTCACCACTACATTTATGAGTCTCTTTAAGATAATTGCATACATCTTATTTCCCTTATCATCTTGGAACCCCCAGAAATGAGGTTGAGAACCACTGGTTGAGCCACATTTTAAAGGACACACACAGAATAGATTTTTTTAACCCAGTTCTAACATTGTTCCCTCATCAAAAACATCCCTGAAGCACATTTAGCTTCATTCACTCTAGTTTGCTGAATCGTTAGAAAGTCCTCTCTCTCCGAGCCCCAAAATCCTTTCCAGACTCGTTCTGAGCATTTCTTGCTTCTCTTCCAGTATAATATGAACTTCTGTAATTTTGGTGTCAAAATGTAGGCAGTCCCATTGGAGTTTATACAGTATAACATTGAAGGAGTTCTGTAAACAGGACTCATTGTGTCTGAAAGCTAATGTACGACAGGGTCTAACGGCCGTTCCAAATGAAAAACATGTCAGCACAAGAACTTCTCCAATTCTTCTCCACAATCTTTTGCTGATAAATGACCAAAGCTCAGAGTGTATTCATTTAAAGCTCTATCCAGAACCAAACATTTGACCTTGTATAACTATAATATATGTTTAATCAGCCAATGTATACAGTACGTGGTGTTTTCTTTTTTTTTAGAGATTCTTGTGCAGCATTGAAGACCCTTACTGATCATCTGTCTTCGACTTAAGCACTCAATCACTCACATCCCCTCTGCCAAAACTCCTGCCCATGGCACCTGCCCATGCACCTGCCCATGCACCTGCCCATGCACTGCTATGCACCTGCCATGCACCTGCCCATCGACCTGCCCATCACCGCCACATGCACCTGCCCTGCCCATGCCCTGCCCATGCACCCCATCACCTCGCCTCACCCTCGCCTTCTCCTCAGAGGACTCTGCTATGTAATGCTTTGGCTTCTGCACTGATTTAGACCCTTGTGAGGAGAAGAGCAAGGCAATATATAAAAATAAATATACTTTGCTTTGAAAATTCAATTCAATTATATTTATTTTTTAACGCCAAAATCACAACAGTAGTTGCCTCGAGGGCTACAGTGGAAAACAACATAAACAATGTTCATAGGGAGAGGACAAGGCGGACGCGCCTCAATTTGCAGATACACGGTGGCGCTGGATCCACTCAGGAGGAGAACCAATTCTTCGAGCCGATGAAGAACCGTTCATATGGAGTAGAGACCGTTTCTCCAGGCAGCTGAGGAGCATCTGGATCCACAGGTCCTCGATGTGCCTGCTCCACTCCCGTCGGGGAAGTGGGAGAAAAAAGGAAAAAGCGATGAAACAAATTGCAAGTGAAATAAATATTAAATATTGGTTGATAGAAAAGTAGTAAGAAGCAGAGGATAGTGCTCAAGCTGCCATACTTCCACCAGTATAGTTGCTCCTAGGCAACGGAGCTGGGAACTGTAGGTTTTATTTCTGTTCCTAACTGGCCTGACCATAAGCCATTTCAAAGAGGAACGTTTTAAGCTGGTCTTAAATGAAGAGACTGTGTCGGCCTCTTTAACATGGACAGGAGCTGATTCCACAACACAGGAGCTTGGGAGCTAAACGCTCTACCTCCCTACACTTTTAGAGACTCTTGGGACACCAGAAGTCCAGCATTTTGAGAGCGAAGTGCGCTGTTTGGATGATAAGGTACTATAGCTCTTTGAGGTAGGATAGGGCCAGGTCATTTATGGCTTTGTAAGTCAGGAGGAGGAGTTTAAATGTGATTCTAAACTCGACAGGAGCCAGTGAAGAGACTCGAGCACCGGCGTAATGTGCTCTCTTCTTTTAGTTCCTGTTAGTAATCTTGCTGCTTGCACCAGTTGAAAGCTTTTATAGAGCTTTTAGGACACGCTGCAGCAGGAGTTACAGTAGTCTAATCTAGATGTTACAAACACGTGACAAGTTTTTCAGCATCACTTTAGGCAAGATTTTTCTGATTTTGGCTATATTACGCAGATGAAAATAGCGTTTACAGGCTTGAAAAGATCTTACAATTTGCGCATAAAGCTCAAAATGTATAACAATATGTCATGTTTTACTAGACCAAACAGCAGCTTGACACAGGATCAAGTTTAAATTCTACCACATCTAATGACATCAGTGGTCCTCAGGCCTTTCTGTACCGCCTAAGAATGTAATAAAATAGGGAACCTTGTCTCAATGGGACAAACAACCAAAATAATGGTTAACCAACACCCTACTAATCATCCAAACTCTTGAAATGATAAAATTTAAATATCATCTTTGTGACAGTTTTCACAGTTTTTCTTTGCTTTTCCTTCATTTCTTCATACTGTTGTATAATTATCACCTTATGGATGATCATTACAACTGAAATATCTGTTGCAGTGTCTCTTATGCCTGGCTCTGATGTAAAAGTGGCAAAGCAGAAGCTAAACTCCCTGAGACCCTCAAACCCCTCCGTGTACATTGGCGACACGTGCTTGGTTTGGTCTTCGGGAGGGAAACACTTTGTAGTTCCAGCCAGACAGGAAGAGCTAGAATCAAAGCCTCAACTGGATATTGACAAACTTGAATGCAATTATTAGGTGAGTTGATCAAGTGTATAGTTTATTGATTGATTGGAAATGTAATCGGAGAATAATTGGACTTGTCACTGGTTGACACATATGCTTCATATGATGAACGTGAATCCAGAGTGATTATGATGATTTAGATGCTCAGTTCTCTGAAATGCTGCTATATTTTATATAATTAGTAATGTTTCTTTTGTGTGTGCTCTTTTTGTAGCCCACGCGCTGTCAAAATCCCAGAATGACGACACACGACTTTCGAAGAATCATAAAAAAAAGCGCGACAATGAAGGATGTAAACAAACGTAAACATTTAACGAGCCACTAGTTACCTTTTGTTTAAATGTTATGTTTCAGTTTGTGTAATCCCATTTGTTCGGGAGTGTTCCAACGTTGGAAAGTGTTCACGTAGCATCAGGACACTTGTTTTGGAGATAATATATAACTGGATAAATAATCAGGCAGCTCCATCTTGATCTCAAAGAAGTGTCCACGATAACGACCTGCAGGACCCTGTCTACATAGTTTGCTGTGCTTGAAGAGGAGCGTGGCGTGTGAAGGGGCCGCGTGGCGTGTGAAGGGGCCGCGTGGCGTGTGAAGGGGCCGCGTGGCGTGAGCTCGAGAGCCGAGGCAGAGCTTCCTGGTTTACTAGGTTTGTGGGAAGACTCTTGCATATGTGCTGTGGCCTTCACTCACACACATCATTTGAAAAATCACTTCATGTTTTTGATGCTTCATAGAGAACATAATAGAAAGCTGAAAAGGTGTATTTAACATAATACACATCATAATATCAGTCTGTTCAATTCGCAGTTTTGATGATTCATGAATATGTTTAAATAAATAATGTGAATTGTCTATTTTGTGACCCTTTAATAGGCATTGCATGGTCGGGTGCTGGGACTAGAAGTATACTACGAGTGAATTAACTGTAACTGAAAGTTTTTTGAAACTTTACTTCCCTAAACTAAAATGTGACTTAAAATGTAGTAAACTAAAAGTCTACTTAGAAATACAGTTTAAGTTTACTTTATGACCAGTAAACTAAAAGTGTACTCCTAAATTACTATATAAATTATTATAATATACTTAGAAGTGTACTTATATAAACTTCAAAGTGGGCCAATTTAGTCCCAAGAAGTAAACTTCTGTGTAAACTGATAGTACACTTGCATTGGTATACTTGATATACTATAAGAAGTATACTTAAGTGTACTCAAGTATACCTAAACTACTAGAAATATACTCTTTTTTTGGTGAGGGGAAGCTGTCCTTTACTGTGTCTGCAGCGTCACACGTGTGAGCTTTGACAGAGCAGGAACCGGGGGGCTCTGGCCCGCCAAGACCGGCGCCGGAGCTGCAGCAGCGCGGAGTGCTGCGGATGCTGCAGTGCGGCGCAAAAAAATGTAATAATACATTTTAAATTATGGGAAACTCGCCCGCGGTCCGCCTTCTGGAGACCCCTGGCTTAGGGTTAATTATCATGGACATACGTAAAATGGGAATGGGAAAATTTAGACTTAATTTGAAAATGAATACATTTGACACTCGGGAATAAATGGGACATTTACTTTGGACTTGGGGCGCTTTGATTTAATTTAATTATGTTTTTTTTTTACGTGTTTTAAATTTTTTGAGAGAGAAAAAAAAAATTATACTAAATAAAATAAAATGATAATCAGGACAAAGGTTTTGACCTAACGAATGGATTTTAATAAATGTCTTTTGAATCACAGAAGATTTACAAACTGAACAACGAAGGAACATGAGGCAGAAAGAATAAATACAGTTAAATAAAAGTAAAATATGTGAAATAATACAATGTGAATATGTGTCAGCAACTAAGGATTATTTTAGAGTTCGACTCAAACCACCATTTGTACAGAGCATTGACACTTTTTTAACACATTTGAACCAAATAAAGTGTAAATCTGAAGCTTCAGAGAGAATATTTTTATTTTCTTAACCCTTTTTTTGTTTGTTTTCTTGATGAAAATCAGAAATAGTTTCTTCTCCAGCCCTGATGAAAATAGTCTGAGAAAAACCTAGAAGCGTCTGTGTTTCTGCTGCTTTAACTCCAGGGGGCGCTGTTCCTGTAGACGTTTCCAAAGGCGAGCAGAAGGTGGCGCTGGCTTTACTTGTGAAATTTGTGGAAATGGAGCGTGGAGTCGTCGAAGAGCGGGTTTTTCACCTCCATCTCACCGCTCTGAGCACAAACAGGAAACACCACGTGTTTAAAGCTGTAACTCCAGTCAGAAACACTGAAGCAGTGACCCGTCCACTTCATCCAGTTGAACTCCCGAGACCCGATCCGTGACCCGTGACCCGTCCAGTGACCCGCAGCAGCCCGTCCAGTGACCCGAGACCTCCAGTGACCGAGAGCCGTCCAGTGACCGTCCAGTGACCCGTCCAGTGACCGTGCAGCGACACCGTTGCGTCAGCCGGAGGTGACCCGTCCATCTATCCGATTTAAGCAGAAGTGAGATAATAGGATACACTTATGTAACTTTGTTAACCCTTGACCACGACGTCCAGTGAACCGGTCCAGTTAACCGTCCAGTGACATGCGCCCGCGAGACAGTAGCCCCTGTGACCCCTCTGCCGTACGCCGCCCCGTTTACTAGTGGGAACCACGAGACCACGTCCAGTGAAAAAAACTCTCCCGTGACCTCGTCCAGTGAGCCCGAGAGACAAGCCTTATACCCCAATAGTTATTCGCCGGATGCCGATGTGCCGTGTCCCGGGTCCAGTGATTACGCCGTCCAGTTGAACCGTCCAGTGACCCGAGACACCGTCAGTGACCGCGAGGACCCGTCCATGACCCGACCCCGTCCAGTGACCCGTGAACCCCGTCAGTGAGACCCGAGGAGAAGTGAATACCGGTCCAGTGCCCGTCTAAGTGAAACGATTCAAAAAATCGGCCTCCGGCCCCACCGATTTCGGGTACGAGACCCCGTCCAGTGACCCCGAGAAACCCCGTCCAGTGAACCCGTGAGGTGAGCCTGCGAGACTGGCGTCCCAGTACCCGTGACCAGTTCCAGCCAGCTGACGCCGTGACCCCCCTCCCCCCCCCACGACCCCCGGCACCCCGCCGTCCAGTGACCCGTCCAGTGACCCGTGAACCCGTTCCAGTGACCCGTCCAGGTGACCCGAGACCGTCCGTGGGAGGGGGGGAAACAGTGATCCGAGACCCGTCCAAGCTGACCCCGAGACCCCGTCCAGTACCCCGTTCCCCCCCCGTGACCCGTCAGTGACCCCGTCCGGTGACACCGTGAACCTCCGCCCGCCGCCCCCCGTTGTACCAGTGACCCGCCAGTGGAAACCGTGGACCCGTTCCAGTCACCCGTCCAGTCACCGCCAGTGAACCGTGACCCGTCCAGTGACACGTCTGATTGAAATCGCCCGTTCTCGGTCGTCGGTCTATCTGGCACACGCGCCTGGTTGTGTATTTCGGCAGAGCGACCGCCTTCCCGCATCGTCCATCGACCCACTTGCATAGCCTTTCTCCGCCTGACCACCGTCCAGGAGCCCGAGCGCATCATCATTGATTAGATTTAAGCTTGACCAGGCTTTTTTATCCGTCCAACCGACGTCTCCGTTGTGGCATCCGATACCGGCTATACCGTTGGTGTTTGGCAATTCGGAGCTGTTCATGAGCTATTAGGTGTATTATTCTTAACGACGTGTCCATTAAGAGTGGGCAGAAATTTTTGCACCTACTGAAGTGTGAACAGATTAGCTTTGGCTGATCGCCAGTGGACAGTGCTATTACAGAAGTCCTGAAGTAGTAGAGATAACAAAGCCACCAACGCGATCACCACGCGCTCCAGGCCGCTAAATAAGAGAAAACAGATTTGAGTCTAGTTAAAACGCCAGGAGAGTGATTAACTACGTTGATATCCAGTAACCACGGCATTTATCTGCCTGTCCAAGCTTTAAAATCTATATCATGATGATGCGCTCAGGGCTTCACGCTGGACGGTGGTCAGAGCAGAGGGAGAAAGGTATGTTCAAGTTGGGTTTCGATGGGGGACGTGCGGGAAAGGCGTCGCTCTTGTGGCGAAAAGCTTACTAGACCCAATACCCATGCCAGTAGCCAGCTTGCAGCATATTTTGAATTAGGCCCGCAGCGCACAGCGTGGGCGAGAGTTAGTTTCCGCAAGGAACACACTCCCTCCACTCATGCGACCTCTTCGTGCATACTAATTAGTAGTAAGAAAATGTAACCATTATTGTCATAAACGGGCGAAGCCCGTGCCAAAAAAGTGCGTACTAAGTGCGTACCTAGTTCTACTAAAGCTTAGAATGCTTCACAACTCAAGCACGCTCGAATAAATAGCATTGAATGCAGTTCAAAGTAATAGGGTCAATAATAAAAGTATTCAAAATATAAAAGTTCAAAATTAAACACGAAAGTCGCCTCGTAGTGACCGAGGGACCCACACCATGACGTAGGAAAGCACGGAACAGCTTTCTGAGAAAATGATAGTTATGACATTTGAAAAATGGCTGAAAACATTGTTTTTGCATCGTGCAATGATCGCTCTCACCACGCCACGATTTTCGCCAACGATTTAGTAGGGGGCACTAACGCGCCCCCATTTCTCCTCCCTTTTTCATTAACCACCTAACTGCCGAATATAGGTGGACCCGCGATGACATCTGCGCTACGTCTCCCTCCCGTTTGCTCAGTGACTTACCAATACGGGCGATTAAACGTCAGTAACGAAAATGTCAATATTTTGTGAAAAGTTTGCGCTGCCAACCGCCACAAAGACGATCATTTTTAAAGCACATGCGTAACGCTCTCTGAGGGAATAATTTGATGGTTCTCACGTACCCGCTGAAGATGAGTCTAGATTTTAAGGCCGAGCGCCACAGCTGGCACTCACTTCTATTGGAAAAATTACAGCAAGGATTCAAAACTCCTAACAACATACTACAAACTATACGTACAGAGAACGCCCGTTCACCAAGGGAGGACTAATGAGAAAGGACCCACCGACCGATCCAGATATGACCGTGACCTCTCGTCAGTGACCCTCATCCAGTGACCCGAGAACCTCGTGATTACCCAGTTGACCATAGACTAAACCTCGAGACACTATAGGACGGTGCCGTCCATGACATCTCAGGGAAACCCTAATGGCGCAGGGAGGCCGGAGACTCCTCGCCCTCCGAGGTGCAGGAGTGCCATCTCCTTCACGCCGTGACACACGTCCGTCCGCCGAGCTGATAGACTACGGTCATCCGGACCAGAACACTCCCGCCGACCTCCCCAGCACTGTACGCATCTCTTCTTTCCTCCTCATGCCCAATATCGGACATAGTTCAGAAACATCCGTGACGCAACCACCTGTTCCAGCTCAAGGTGAACCCATTGAGATTCCTTTTATCCCGATTCATCTCTTCTTCCTCTGCTTTATTGATCGCGACGAGCCCGGAGTATCGCGGGGCACGCAGCTCTAATCAGCTCAGAACTCCCAGACTTTCCGTTATTCCCCAGACACTTCCCTCCAACTCACCTCCGGGGGGGATCCGAGGTTCGCAGGCCAGCTCGGTGGCGACATAAGCCTCGAAAACACTCTCCCTGAGGGAGGACGCCCCAGGAGGCACATCCGGAAGCAAATTCCCCGAGCTACCTCACTGGCTCCTCTCGCAGCGTGGAGAGAGCAGCGGCTCTACTCCGAGACTCCTCCCGTGTGACTGGAGCTACCTCACAACACCTGAACATCTAGAAGGGAGCGCCACGGACCACCAACATGCGGAGGAAACTCACATTATTCAAACGCATTGTAACGTTCCGCGGATCTTTGGTCCTAGTTCGGTCACTACATATCACGCCTCACTGACACATAGGTGCAGGCGTAAGAAACGTAGATTGACCGGTAAGAAGATCGAGAAGGCTTTGGTACTTCGACCTACCAGCTCCTTCTTCACCAACAACGAGTTAAGTCCGATGGGCAGCGAGCGCGGATCACTGCAGACCTGCACGTCTAATGACAAGCAAAACAGGGCCCATGACCCGACCGATGCCTGCCCTTGTCAATCTTGTCAGCTCCAGCCTTCCTCACTTCGTGAACGGGAAGACCCGAGATACTTGAAAACTCCTCCAACATTGGGGCAGGACTCCCCACCTGGAGGGGCAGCCAACCTTTTTCCGGTCGAGAACCATGGCCTCCAGATTTGGAGTGCTAGATGTCTCATCCCAGACTGTCTTCATCCACTCGGCTGCAAACCGTCCAGTGCATGTTGCAGTCCAGGTTTAGATGAGCCATCAGGACAACATCAATCTGCAGAACGCAGAGATTAGAGATCTCCTGTGGTTCCCCAAATAGACCAGGACCCACCCATCCTGCCCCCAAACATGACTGCCCCTAGTAAATTCTGTTCAATACAATGATGAACAAGAACCGGTGACATAAAGGGCAGCCCTGGGGAGTCCACACGCACTGGACGACGAAAGGTCTGATTTTACCTGCCCGGAAGCGGCCACATTGCGATAACACAGCTCTAGCCTTCGCGGGTCATACACCTAGACGGACCAATAGAAACTATATCGAGATCGCTCTTGTCAGAGGAAAGCGGAGACACATTCGAAAGGGACTTGATCTTTAGCCTAAGCAGTATGACCGAAAGGTACCGATCACAGAACCCCCCCGACAATCGCATCATAGTGACCGCCTTGCAGCCGTACGTAACTAAGGAGGCGGACCCAACCGTCGAGACAACCGACCGACCGCGCAGCCCTGACAAGGCCCCGAGCAATTACGCCGGACGCCCGCGTATTTCCTGCACCCGCAGCATCCCCCAAAGGGCACCCGTGACATCGGACCAATTCTGACCAGAGCCGTACCTCCTCTCAGACAAGATCGAGAACAGCAATTGGCAGCTGGTGGCGGCAAGATACGCTCCATCCGCATCCAAGTGAATATACGAAATATATGTCTCTGAACTAGAATAGTAGCCTAAGACAGACTGCTTTCTTCTGAGACAGCAGCGTTGGCGAGTGAGTGAGACCTGGTACCGAATAGTTCTCAACGTCGACCGAGCAGATCGTGATGCGACCGCGGTAGACAACCCACCCTCCTCTAACTCTCCTCCGAGAAACTGACGGGGTTCCTGCACCGTTAATGTGACCAGTGACCCGTCCAGTGACCCGTGACCCGTCCAGTGACCCGTTAGTGTGAAGCAGTTCAAACAGAAGCACATTTACAAATGTTTCTTTACTATAATGATGACGTTTTTTTCTTTTTTTATCATCAGTTTGTCTCCAAACCAACAAATAAAACTAAGATTCACAAACATTTAAGGTCCTTTCAAAGAGGGTCAAAGCCCAACAAAAGCCCAAACTCGAGTCACTCAGAGCTCCAGCTTTACTCGGATACATCAGAGCTGCAAACTCTGACTCCATGACAACCCAATCACTCTGTGATTATTGTTGCCCTTGTACATTTTTTTAATAGGTTTATGGTCTTGGTTCATTCGGACTCATTTTGCAGTAAACATTCTACATGGAACACAGGATGGATTCAGTTCAGATCCTCTCACTTCGGATCAGTCTCTAAAGTCGAACTAAACTGAATTCAGCTCGATTGTGAATAGAATCTCCAGTTCAACCTCAAATGAAACAGTCCTAACCGAAGCAGTGAATCATGTGACCACGATCTGAACTGACCGGAGCGAGTCCTGGACACTCGTAAACGGTGAAATCGCCCTCGTCGTTCTCGTCGTCTGTCGAGGCTCCAGAGTCTGGCACTTTGGGACTTTCTCTGAGTCTGAGAGAAAACAAACAACTTTTACGTGAATCCACTCAAACGGCTTTTACGAGCGAGGCACTGAGGAGCGTCGTGTCGGCAGGAGAAAACCAAATACTTCAGTTCCTGTCAGTCACGTGACCTGTGCCACCAGTGGCCATCTTGGCTCTAGTCCTAAAGAAAACGGCTCAAATCTCAGAACAGTCCTGAACTTTACTGTCCGTGGTTCTGACGACAAGTTAAAACACAAATGTCACTTTGGTCTAGTGAGTTCTGTAGGAAATGCTAATAAAAATTTGCATTTGTGGATTAGCATTTGGGATTAGCATTTGGGATTAGCACAGGCCAAACAAACTCAAAGAAACCCCGTTCAAAAACCTGGTATCTGCGCTGACCGAGCTTTCTTCAACATTTGGCTTCCGTAAAAACAACAGTTTAACTCTTCTTCTTCTTGGTTTGTGATGTCCATTTGCGTGACCGATTTAAAGACTCACTTGTGGACGAAGAGCATCTGCTGCCGCTGGTGTTGGTAGTGAAACATCTGCGCGCTCTGCACCAGACGCCGGTCTCCAGGCTCCACGGGAACCACAGGAGAGTTGTATTAGTTTAAGAGAAGACGTCCAGAGTAAAGTCAGTGGGACAGAGAAAACCTCACTAAAACCTTGTGTGGAGCAGTATTCACCAGGTTGTTGAAGGTGTGAGGCCTCATGAGTCCATAATCCACCTTCTGAGACACACGCACTCCCCTCTGTAACCTGCAGGGGGAGCAGAAACCATTATGTACTACATTAAAAACATAACAAACACAACTTAAAAGAGGCTGTAGATGTTTCTTCATCGCCTCAAAATGAGACGTCGTCAAGATGTTTTAGAACTCTAGACTTTTGCTCCAAACGCAGCCTGGACGGGTGA
Source organism: Chaenogobius annularis (assembly GCA_015082035.1). NCBI lineage: Eukaryota > Metazoa > Chordata > Actinopteri > Gobiiformes > Gobiidae > Chaenogobius > Chaenogobius annularis. The sequence goes on from BJKM01000902.1 coordinate 28,101, forward strand.
AACTGACATTTATGTTTACAAAGGCTCAGAAGTGATGAGAACCTGTCAAACACACTTCAAACATGAATATAATAATATAATAGTACAATGAAGCTCGGGTGAAGCTCGGGTGAAGCTCATGTGAAGCTTCGGGTGAAGCTTCGGGTGAACTCGGGTGAAGCTCGGTGAAGCTCGGGTTGAAGCTCGGGTGAGCTCGGGTGAAGCTCGGGTGAAGCTCGGGTGAAGCTCGGGTGAAGCTCGGGTGAAGCTCGGGTGAAGCTCAGTGAAGCTCATGTGAAGCTACGGGTGTAGCTCGGGTGTAGCTCGGGTGAAGCTCGGGTGAAGCTCATGTGAAGCTCGGGTGTAGCTCGGCTGTGAAGCTCATGTGAAGCTCATGTGAAGCTCATGTGAAGCTCGGGTGAAGCTCATGTGAAGCTCGGGTGAAGCTCGGGTGAAGCTCGGGTGTAGCTCATGTGAAGCTGGGTGAAGCTCATGTGAAGTCATGTGAAGCTCATGTGAAGCTCATGTGAAGCTCGGTGTAGCTCATGTGAAGCTCGGGTGTAGCTCGGGTGAAGCTCATGTGAAGCTCGGGTGAAGCTCATGTGAAGCTCATGTGAAGCTCGGGTGAAGCTCGGTGAAGCTCGGGTGTAGCTCATGTGAGCTCATGTGAAGCTCATGTGAAGCTCGGGTGTAGCTCATGTGAAGCTCGGTGAAGCTCGGGTGAAGCTCGGGTGAAGCTCGGGTGAAGCTCGGGTGAAGCTCGGGTGTAGCTCGGGTGTAGCTCGGGTGAAGCTCGGTGAAGCTCGGGTGAAGCTCGGGTGAAGCTCATGTGAAGCTCGGGTGTAGCTCATGTGAAGCTCGGGTGTAGCTCGTGGGTGAAGGCTCGGGTGAAGGCAGAGTGTTTCTCACCTGACCCAGCAGGCTCCGGCGATCATCAGAGCGATGGATCCAGTGACGATGAAGACGCTGCTCATCACTGAGAACAGATAAAGACAGAGAGTGAGCGGCAGCGAGCGCAGAGACGAAGAACCACCAGTGGAGGACATCTTCTGCACCACCAGGACCACCAAGATGTTCTACACCACAAGGAGGACCACCAAGATGTTCAAGATCACAAGGAGGATCAAAATATGGGCCAAAATACAAGAAAAAGTTCAAAATAATGACCAAAACCACAAAGTTCACTAAAGGACAAAAACAAAACAAGATTTAACTTGTAAAAAACAAAAAAATCCACAGATTATCAGGATTTTTCTTGATTGAAAAAGGTTAAAATAGGATTCAAAACAATATATATAAAAAATTGAATTGTTGATCTCTGGTTTAGTCCTGAAGAAAAAAGAGCTCTGAAAAGATCCCGTTTCACTGCCGTTGGCCTCAAACACGACAAATAAAACAACTCAAACAAAATGGTCCTAAAGCGGCGGAGCACGTCCAGCTCAGAGTCACAGACAAACTCAGCCGACGAGGCATTTAAGTGTCACGGGAATTCACAGCAAACGCATCACAACGTGGAGCCGCTGCTGCCTTCAGGGAGCGGAGGAAATCAGGCACAGAGCTGCTTCTCATCTCCCAATTTCACGCTTTTCTGACCAACGTCTCAGTCAATTTCAGGGCTCCGAACGCTTTTACAACATGACCACGGGTCACTCTGGACCGGTCACTCTGAACATTTCACTGGACAGTGCAGAATGTCTTTAATAGTTTCAGGTTCTATTCATTTTCTTTCATTTTGTTTCACACTAGGCCCCACCCGGGTGGGGTCGGGGGTGCTAATATGGGCCGCACCCGGGTTGGGACGGGGGTGCTAATATGGGCCGCACCCGGGTTGGGACGGGGGTGCTAATATGGGCCGCACCCGGGTTGGGTCGGGGGTGCTAATATGGGCCGCACCCGGGTTGGGAGAGGGTGCTCTAATATGGGCCGCACCCGGGTTGGGAGGGTGCTAATATGGGCCGCACCCGGGTTGGGAGGGTGCTAATATGGGCCGCCACCCGGTTGGGAGGGGGTGCTAATATGGGCCGCACCCGGGTTGGGAGGGGGTGCTATGGCTCTTTCCCGGCTCACTTCTCAGCCTTGTATCAGTGCAGACGAGTGCATTTTGTGTGTTCTTGTGATCCTAAAGTCAAAGTTCTCTATTTTGCTAAAAGAAATGACAATATTCCCCCTCTTTACTGTTGGCCTGTCTGTGGTCAAAAACCGGGACAACTGGGACATGTCTTGTGTCAAACTGGGACAAATGAATGGTTTTGGACACATCTGCGGGGACATGGGACACAGGGCTCAAAGCTGGGACTGTCCCGGGGAAACGGGGACGTGTGGGGACCCTCGTTCACACACGTCTTAGTGCAGTTTGTATGAAGTTTAAAGAGTTAAAGAGTTTATTTATCGATCAGATTCAACTGGAATCCAAAACTTACATTTAGTCGAGGGAAAAGCTCTTTTATGAATATAAACTTTTATTCTTTCTGTCTTCAGCTTGAATGACTGAACTGAATGATGATCATGTGATGATCATGTGATGACACGTTGGAGATGAATACGTCTCACCAATAAAGCTGTTGATCATGATGTCATTTATCATTGTTCGCTTTCGGCCCAAACGTGGAGTTCTGCGCCACAAAGAGAAGCAGATGAGTGAAAAGTCACTTAAATGTCACTCTTTGTTACAACCCTCTATTTGACATCACGATAAACTGTTTTGACTTTCTTCACTTCAGAACAACAGTTTTCTCTCCGTCAGAGTTTGGTTCCAGACTAAATGGATTCTGTCCGGTTTCCACTCGTGACTTCAGGAACGTCGGGGAAAAAACAGCATTGAAACAATCCACTTTAAGAGATCCATTATTCTGCCGATTTCAGGCCTTGAATATTCTTATAAAATATACTTAAAAAGAAAAACCCTGAAAACATCTCAGCGTCTGAATAAAGCCTCAGTGGAACATTATGGGATTAAACTGGCGCAATGAAACATGCGAGCGTCCTCTAGGGGGCGTTGTGTTGTATGTGAGCATCCTCCAGGGGGCACTGTGCTGTATGCGAGCATCCTCTAGGGGGCACTGTGTTGCATGTGAGCATCCTCCAGGGGGCGCAGTCACATGCGAGTGCCATCAGAGCTGCTGTAAACACATTCTGACACAGCAGTGCTCTCCCCAGAGTCGGAGCGGGCGGGGCGGGAGGGGGCGTGCCGGCCCTCCGTGTGCCTTTTTCTCTCCGTGAGTATGAGTCTGATTGCGTTTTGAAGCTTTAGACTAAGACTTGTTTATTTGAAGTAGTATTTTAATGATGGCGCTGCCTAAAATATGAGATGAAGTTGGGTTTTATGGATGGTTTATTTTCCCCCATGTCAAAAGGGATGGCGGGCCATTTGATTTATCATATGGCGGCCCCGCCAGAGACCCCTGCTTCTGACGCTTGTCTGACGCTTGTCTGACGCTCGTCTGCGGACTAAAGTTTGTGGAGCTCAGAGTCCGTTTTGAGGCAAGAAAAGAGTCATTTTTCCATCTTTTGTGACAGAAAAACAAAGAGACATTTCGTCTTTATATTTCATGAATTCAAGACATTAAAAAACTTCTTTACTCTTCCTTCTTTTTCAGATTGACTTTAGTACAATCTTTATTTAAATTTACATTCGCAAATTTGAACACGTTTAAGACGCAAAAGTGAAACCAACCAATAAAAACGCTGTCGGCAGAAAGTGGGTGGGGCTTGCTGACCGTGCTGAGCAGTGCCGAGCTGTGATCGGTCGCCGTTGTAGGAGGAGTCAGGGAGCTGTGATTGGTCGCCGTCTCTGTGGGGCTTGTTTGAGAGGGCGGGGCTAAACCAGAGGGGGGAAAAACAGGTGAGTGTGACCTTTGACCTGTGACCTCTGCTCTCCCGAGGGCAGTACCTGAGAGAGTGACCTTTGACCTCTGCTCACTCATGAAGTCGATCTGTTCGTCCAGCTCCAGGACCGAGCTCCGCCCTGAAACACACACAGTTTGCTCCGCCTCCATCGTCTACAACAACCTCATCGAATTGTACACTTAAACGTGCTCATGAGGTCAAAGGTCATGGATTTGAGCCACAGAAAAGGAAAAACACAAATCTAAAAAACAAGACGTTTCAGATGTTAACACTAAACACATGAATGAGACTGCCCTCGTGTGGACACACAGAGAACAGCAGCGAGAGAACAGACCTGCTCCAGAACCCGGTCCAGAGCCAGACCTGGTCCAGAGCTAGAACTGGTCCAGAACCTGGACCTGCTCCAGACCTGGTCCAGAATCAGACCTGCTCCAGAGCCGATCCAGAGCCAGACCTGATCCAGACCTGATCTAGACCTGATCCAGACCTGATCCAGACCTGATCAGAGCAGGGACGAGACACAGCCGATGACAGCGCCCGAGTGTTCACACACACACACACACACGCACTGGAAACGTATAATGACCTCTGTGTGTGGGTGTGGCCTGGGTCAAATGATGAGTGCGTCTCGGATGCAGCACACAGCGCCCCCTGGAGTCCTCCCTCAGCGGCTGCAGACACGGTCCACAGCGAGAGGCCCCAGAACCACAGAAGTGTCTCCCCAAACGAGCGCAGTCCAGAGGGTGAGGGCAGAGGGAGTGGCCTGGGGAGGACAGGGAGGGGCCTGCACATGAGAGGGCGGAGCCGGAGAGAGAGAGGGGAGGTGTTAGTTTGTTCTCACGATCATCACAACATTAAAGTCTCTAGTTTAAGCTGTCTCTGGTTTAGTCAGAATCCTCAGGTGAGGTCAGGGGTCAGAGGTCAGGTGTCAGGGGTCAGGTTTATGCTTCATATCGCTGTAATTACTGGTTCTGTCCACATGAAACACAAACAGTCTTCTCTGTCTCAAGTCACATTGTTCTTTCTAAACCAAACTAATGAGCAGGACGAACGTGTGGAGTTCAGACGTGAGCAGAGACTCGCGGGGGTCCTCAATATTCAGCCGATAACAATTGGCATTAAAAAAGCTCTGAACTTCAGTCTGCCCACCACAGCGGGCTCCCTGTTTCTCAGCTCGTCTGCTGCTCTTTAAACATCTTTAACTGAGGAAACAGAACAAAATCAAATCTAACATTTCTGAGAATGTCATCAAACACGGAGCGGCAGTTTCAGAACATAATGTGTTTTTTCTGACTAATATTACAATCAGGATTAGATTTTTAACTATTTAAACCTGTTACGAATGTGTTTAAGAACACGAGAAACACTTCAGACTATTGTCCAAGTCTAGGTCCAAGTCCAGGTCCAAATCCAAGTCCAAGTCCAAGTCCAAGTCTGAGATGAAGGTCCAGTTTCAGGTCCGAGATGAAGATCCAAGTCCAGGTATAGGTCCAAGTCCAGATCCAAGATCCAGGTCCAAGTTCCTCTCACTCAGAGCTGTGGTTAGGGAGTCTGTCATGATGAGGGGGGGCTGGGGGGCTGTGGCTTTCCTGAAGTCCACGATCATCTCCACTGTCTTCTGGGCGTTGAACTCCAGGTTGTTACCGCTGCACCAGGACACCAGCCGGTCCACCTCCCTCCTGTAGACAGACTCATCCCCGTCCGAGATGAGCCCGATGAGGGTGGTGTCGTCCGCAAACTTGATCAGTTTTACGGAGTCGTGGCTGGAGGGCAGCAGTTTGTGTACAGGAGAAAGAGCAGAGGGGAAAGTACACAGCCCTGTGGAGCTCCTGTGCTGATAGTCCGAGTGTCTGAGACATTTTCCCCAGCCGCACGCACTGCTCTGATCCAACAAAACATATCAACACAAACCGATTGACAGGAAACACCTCAAATATGATTGGACTTTGTGAGTTATTAATGAGTTTTGAAAGAGGATTTTAAATGGAGCAGAAAAACGATCCATGCTTTGGATTCGAATTTAGAACGATGAGTAATTTGGACTGTTGCCATGGTAATGATCAGTTTAAAATGAAATATATCTGTTGGATGAGAAGTCCTCAAAATGATGCAAAATGAATGTTAATTTATTTGCCACTTAAATGTTTCAGATAATTTATGATTAGTCAAAGACACAAAGAAACACAAAATGCAGTTTTTAGATGAAGGTTTTCATTATGAAGAGAAAACACAATCCAAACATGGCCCTGGGTGAAAAAGGCCCCTAAACGTAATAACTGGACCACCCTTAGCAGCGACAACTGCAATCAAGCGTTTGCAGCGAGTCTGTTACAGCTGTGGGGGAGTTTTAGACATCTTTGCAGAACTGTTGTAATTCAGCCACACTGGTGGGATTTAGAGCATGAACCTCCTTTAGAAGGTCCTACCACAGCATCTCAACAGGATTCAGGTCAGGACTTTGACTAGTCCACTCTGTTTTGGATCATTGTCCTGCTGCAGAACCAAAGTTCACGTCAGCTTGAGGTGATGAACAGATGGACATTCTCCTTCAGGATGTTTTCGTGGAACGCAAATGGTTCCATTTATTACAGCAGGTCTTCCAGATCCTGAAGCAGCAAAACAGCCTCAGACCTTCACACCACCACCACCACATTTTACTGTAGGGGTGATTTTCGTTTTCTGAAATGTGGTGTTACTTTTACTCCAGATGTAATAGTACACGCACCCTCTAACTTTTGTCCAGTCAGTCCACAGAGTATTTGACCAAAAGTCTTGAGAATCATCAGCCTAAAAGTTTTGCTCAGCAGTGGTTTTACTCTTGAACTCTGCCATGGTCTTATGGTGGAGTCATAAACGCTGACCTTAACTGAGGCCAGTGAGGCCTGCAGGTCTTTGTTGTTGGTTGTTGTGGGGTCTTCTGTGACCTCTTGGATGAGTCGTCGCTGTGCTCTTGGGGTCATTCTTGAGAAGGTTCCACACTGTTCCATGTTTTGTCCATTTGTGGATAATGGCTCTCACTGAGGTTCGAGTCCCAAAGCTTTAGAAATGGATTTAGAACTTTCTCGAGACTCAAAGATCTCAAGCACTTTCTTTGTAATTTGTTCCTGAAGTTTTCTGGTCCTTAGCACGATGTCGAGCTTATGAGGAACTTTTGGATCTTCACTTTGTCGGTCGGGCAGGTCCTGTTTAAGTGACGTCTGGATTGAGAACAGGCGTGGCGGTATCAGGCCTGGGCGTGGCGGTATCAAGCCTGGGCCACGGTATAAATCGTTTGATTTAGATCAAACAATTGATCTAAATCATTTCAGCCTTTGAGAGCTCTAACTGCTCTAACCTCAAAAACATGTTCCACCTCGTGATGTCATCAGGTGCGACGAAAGCAAAACGACCTGACGAGGACTAAAATATGAAATCAGCCTTGGGGGAAATGATAGAAACTGACGTTAAATATTGTAGAATGTCTAGTTTAAGCTCAGATGGAACTCTCTGTCAGGGGTCAGAGGTCAGGTCAGGTTTATGGTTTCTGGTCTCTCTGTCGGCACAAATAAAGTAAAGTCACATTATCTTGCTCACAAAGGCCTCAGAAAGTGGAGCCGTTGTTTGACACCAAAGACGTTAGGACTTTAAGAGAGAAGATTAACTCGCTCAGAAATATTGGCCATCAAACAAAGACGCACATTGGTCGATCTCTAATTTTAAAGACCGGAGTTTTTCCATTGGACGAAACTAAAGCGATCAAAAGCGTGCACAGGAACAGTTTCTCTGACTTCTGTGCAAAGCCTCGAAACCGCATTTGAACCTCTCCTTATGGAATGCTTTGGCTTAGGATCATGTTCAGATAAAACAGACTCAATCCCCCGCCATCGCCGTCTTGGTTGTTACACCTCCCTGTTGTCCCTGACAACCAGCCTCAACCGACAACCAGCCTCAACCCGCCCTGCTGCCACGTGATTGGACCGTTAAACCCCTGGAGCGGATCGTAAACCAGTCGGCATGAGCCTGACAAGATGGATTGTCAAGAGTTTGTTCAAGAGAATCAAGAGAATTCATCTTTCTGCCGAGGATAGCATTTTTCCACTCAGGTCTAAAAAGTAGGCAAAACATTTATATAATCCTGAGCAGTTTCTTCTGCCGTGAGGATGCAGTCCGAGGGTCACTGTGTTCGAGTTTGTGACTTCAGAGCGAAACATTGCAGTTTTATAAGAGATCATCTCAGGCATTACACGGTTGACAAGCCTAAAATATAAGATTTCAAATACAAATACTCAGGTCAGTCTTTACTCACATTTGGGTTGTATCATTTAGTACATATTCTCTACGAAAGTGTGTTTGAGGCTTATGAAGTCAAACTTGAAAAAACACAGAAAAGCTCCTCACCTCATTTAAATGGATTCTGCAAAACAACACATCAGAAAAAAGGTTCTATGTCGAATCTGTTCTTGTTTCTTGGACATGGAACGTGCCCGAGAATCACCCATAAACCACACGTTTCAGTGTTTGATTTTAATCATGAGCTCATTCAAAACGTGGCACTTTGAGCCCTCCGTCTGCTCCCGAACCGCCCCCAAACCGCCCCCAAACCGCTCCTGAACCGCACCCGAACTACTCCCGAACCGCTCATGAACCGCCCCCAAACCGCTCCTGAACCGCCCGAACTACTCCGAACCCGCTCATGAACCGCCCCCAAACCGCTCCTAGAACCGTGTTTTCAATGTTCAACGAATCGAATCAATCCAACCGAGAAGCAGAAGCTCGTCAGACATTGGCAGCTGCTGATTTAGCCTAATTTTAACTGCTTATTAGAGTATTTTAGAGTTCGACTCATTATTTCTACTGAACACTGGGTCTTTTTAAACATTTGAACCAAATAAAGGTGAAAATTTGTGAATATTTATGAATAAAGTGTTTTTCTTTGTGGAGGTAAAGTCTCCTGCATGACATGAGATAATGCCACATTGTGGAAATATTACAGAGGAACATTTCTAGGGAAACAAGTACGAGTCAGGTTTGTGGAGAGACACAGTTTATACATTTTACAGTGGCTAAAACATCACGTACTAGGATTTTAATAATACAAGATGAATAAGCAGTAAGATCTCCATGGAGACGAGCAGGAAAGTTACATGGTGCAGCTTTAAGGGACCAGGACTACAGCGATTCTTCCACTTTAAAAACTGTCTAAAGCGGATGTTTGTCTGGACTGAACAAACAGAGACATTATTAAACCTAAACGTTGTCAATAAAACTCTTTATTCGTAAATATTCTTTATTCATGTGCTTAAAAAGGCTCAATGTTCAGTAGAAATAACCGTTAGAAAAAATAAATCATCAAAATGTTCCTTATTGCAGCTTTAGAATGAAACACTTTTTTAAACCAGTTTTTAGCCCGTTTTTAACCGTCCAGGTCAAAGGTCAAAGGGTAAACTCACCGGTGAACCCGCAGCTCAGCCGCAGCAGCAGCGCCGTGAGTCCGAGCACAGCGACGCTCATCCCGGCCAAGGCTCCGAGCTCTCACCGGGGGAAAAGCACCGGGAGCAGCGGCGGGGCGCAGCGGAGAGGAGCCGCTCATGCCCCCGGGAACAGCGCTCTGAGGCGGGCACAAACTCAGGAAACACCGGGGCCAGAGTCACACGGAGCGGGCAGAGAAAAGCCGAGGAGCCGCTGTGGAGAGCTGCAGCACCGGGACAAGCACCGGGACAGGCACCGGGCACCGGAGCGAGAGAGAGGCACGCACACGAGTGACGTCAGCACGCACACACCGTGATTGGCCCCCAGTGTTCTGCGGAGATCGTTGGAAATAAATCGATAACTAAAAGAAAGTGAATGAAAAATACAATTTATACATGCCCCTGCTGGCGACTGGAAACAAATCCAATTCTGAACTGATTACGGAAATTATATATATATATATATATATATATATATATATATGTATATAATGTATTATATATGTATGTATGTGTATGTATATGTATATATATATTATATATATATATATATATATATATATATATATATATATTATATACACACACACACACACACACACACACACATTTAATCTGTATATATCGAACAGAATAAACAGTGTTCATAGGGACTTGGTAATGTCCCAGCGTCCTGTGTCCTTAGAACGGATGTCCCAAGCCCCCCTGTCCTTAGACCCTCCTTCTCGGCCAGGAAAAACTACCAAACCTCTTTGGGAAAAAGTAGAAAACCTGGAGAAGTTCCACAGTGAAGGAGAGCTCCGACTCCCTCAGACGGACAGGCGGACGTGAGAGAGACAGTGGAGCTGGACCCACTCAGGAGGAGAACCAGTTCTTTGAGGCTGATGAAGAACCGTTCATCTGGAGTAGAGACCGTTTCTCCAGGCATTTGAGGTGCATCTGGATCACCGTGTCATCGATGTGCCTGCTTCACTCCCGTCGGGGAAGTGGGGAGAAAAAGAAGGAAAAGCGTCTTTATCAGAGGAGAGTGCTCCAGCTCCATACTTCCCCATAGTTGCTCCTAGGGCAGCGGAGCTGAAACTGTAGGTTTTTATTTCTGTTCCTAACTGGCCTGACCATAAGCCATTTCAAAGAGGAACGTTTTAAGACTGGTCTTAAATGACGAGACCTCCTCTACTTCCTACTGTGCTTTTAGAGACTCCTTGGGACCACCAGAAGTCCAGCATTTTGAGAGCGAAGTGCTCTGTTTGGATGATAAGGTACTATAGCCTCTTTGAGGTAGGATGGGGCCAGGTCATTTATGGCTTTGTAAGTCAGGAGGAGGATTTTGAATTTGATTCTAAACTAAACAAGAGCCAGTGAAGAGACTCGAGCACCGGCGTAATGTGCTCTCTTCTTTTAGTTCCTGTTAGTAATCTTGCTGCTTGCATTTTGAACCAGTTGAAAGCTTTTTATAGAGCTTTTAGGACACGCTGCAAGCAGGAGTTACAGTAGTCTAATCTAGATGTTACAAACGCATGGACAAGTTTTTACAAACGCATGACAAGTCAGCATCACTTCTAGGTGATTCAAGATTTTTCTGAATGTATCTATATTACGCAGGGTTGTTTTACAGGCTTGATTTATGTGCGCTTTGAATGAGAGCTCCTGGTCAAATAAGACTCCAAGGTTTCTTCCAGTGGAGCTGGAGGCCACACTGACGCTGTCCAGTGTGACCATCTGCTCAGATAAAGCGTCTCGTAGATGTTTAGGGCCTTGTACAATGACCTGGGTTTTTTCATTATGAATCCAGTAGGTGGCGGCAAATGCACCATGTGAAGCCTGTCTACTTAAACACAAAAGAAGAAGATGTGCGCAGAGGAGGCAGAGCTCTTCATCCTCTTCATCTGTGCTGGAGTTCACTTTAACACCGCGTTTTCACGCATTCTCAGAAGAGTTTTGGAGACGTTTGGCGCGCGTGGTGCGTAAAAGAGCCACGTGACTTTTTTAACCCAATCGCAGTGTCGGACCCACGTAAACCGCGGCTTCTGGAGCCCGGAGCAGGAGCGATGCAGACCCGGGACTCGCTCCAGACCCGGGACCAGGACTCTGTCCTGACCCGGGACTCTGACCCGGGACTCTGTCTGACCCGGGACTCTGTCCTGACCCGGGACTCTGTCCTGACCCGGGACTCTCTGACCCGGGACTCTTCCAGACCCGGGACTCCAGACCCGGGACTCTTCCCAGACCCCGGACTCTCTGCCCCCAGAGGCCCAGGACCAGGACTCTCTGCAGACCCAGGACTCGGTCCAGACCCCGGATTCTCTGCCCCCCGTGGCTCAGGAGCAGGTGGTGGAGTGTGGACCAAACAAACTGGGGGACATCTTCATGTTCGTGTCCCAGGGCAGTTTCTCTGACGCGGTGCCGCCGCTGCGCAAGAAGAACCTGAAGAGATTCGCGAGGAAGTTCATTATCGAGGGTAAAACTGCCTCAGTAACTTCAGGATCAGGATCAGAACAGGTTTATTTCCGTTGAACACAGTTCACAAACACAGTAACTTGTCTCGGTGTTAAGGAGCCACATGAAACAATGAATTATAAAATAATAATAGTAACATCTGTAGAGTCAAATATGGCATGCATATACTTAGGAATTTACAAATTAAATAAGTTAAAATAAACTTGGTCTCAGTCTGTACACAGACAGAGGGTCGGAGACAGTGCAGAAGCAAGCTGGTGCTGCTGGTGCTGGTGCTGCTGTGCTGGTGGTGCTGCTGCTGCTGTGCTGCTGGTGATGCTGCTGCTGGTGCTGCTGGTGATGGTGCTGGTGGTGCTGCTGGTGGTGCTGGCTGGTGGTGCTGCTGGTGGTGCTGCTGGCGCTGCTGGCGCTGCTGGCGCTGCTGGTGCTGCTGGTGCTGGTGGTGCTGGCTGCTAAAGTCTATTAGAGCTCTGGACCAAAATGTATCAAACTTGTATTTATCATTTTCCAATTGACCTGTGAGGGACTTTTTACAAACTGTATACATTTTACCTCCCGAAAATGTCGCCAAATGTTTAAAATGTTCTCAATTTGTTCACAAATTTCCCTCCACTTCCCACCACAGTTCAACAATAGCCTTTTGGTCTCAGTGTGTCCGTGTCCTCCTCAGATGGAAAGCTGTTCTACGTCGGCGTGAAGCGCGAGGAGAAGCGCGAGGTTGTGATCGACCCTGAGAAGAAGAGGCAGATCTTCCTCCAGTGTCACTCAAACGATGTGGGAGGGCATCTGGGCCAAAAGAAAACTGTGCACAGGATCCAGAGCCGCTTCTACTGGCTCGGCATCATCAGGGACGTGGTCCACTGGGTACGAATCGCGTCGTAAAAGCTAAAAATACGCAACAATTTAGAATTTCCAGTGTAGAAATGTCTGTTACTTTTACTTTTCTATTACAAAGAACAGAAACAAAACATTATTCTCTTGTTTTAAACAGTATTTTCACTTCACAAAAGTATAATTCGTGTTAAAGTGTATAATATTTCTGCAGATGAAAGTAAAAAGTGAGTGTTTGTCCAGTTAAAGTCTTAGTGTGTGTCATAATGTGTGTTAAATGTGTTTTAAAGCAGCTCTGACATCACTCACATGTGACAGCGCCCCCTGGAGGACGCTCACATGTGTCTGAAGCTTTCACTGACACGTCCCAGTTTGTAGAACATTATCATTGTTTGTCAGAGAATGGATTCTGGCTTCAAAGACAAATGACAACAATAATAACTCGATAATAACTGTGTAATTTGTGCTACAGAGAAGAGGCTGAACTTTGGGCCAGTTTTTAACAAACATTCTGATCCACTTTTGTGTTCAGATTAAAGTGAAAGAATATGTTAACTTCCACAATACTGCATTACATTGTATGTGCTGTAGTACGAATCGCTGCGCCGATAGAACCCAGTCTCATAGTTACAAACATCGAGACTCAGCAGTCTGTAGTACCCCCCCCCCCCTCACAGCTCTTGTTTCTGGTGAAGCCTGACCCCTGGACAGTGCACGTTAGCCCTGACCGCTGCTCTTAAACCGGAGGCTGTTTTATGAAAGATAAATTGGTACTCATCTTTTGGGCTTGATTGCTAAAGAGTCTCTATTGTATCCAACATGGCTGGCCTTCTGCCTTAGATTCATCCTATATTTCAATGTCTCTATACTCTTGAGCTGTTTGAGTCCTGTTCTTAGAGAGAACTGTCTTTGACAGTTATCAGCACTTACAATAACATATCCTTTGTTAATTAATTCAAATACGCATCATAATGCACTATACATTCATTCATTTCATTTCATATAATTCTACCGTCATATCCGTATTTTATATTGCGGAGTGAGATGGTGCCATCGTGTTGAAACGCACCCAAATCCAGTTTTAATCCCGTAAGCGAGCCCATGCCCACTGCGAGTCCTATCCCAGTGGATCTTGTGGACCTCTCTTTGGCGGTTCAGGTAGTCACCCGACATGGTGGGTCCAACTCGTCACATGGTTACTAACACTAGAACATACTAGACACGACTGTAGTCACAGGAGCTCCATTGTTTCATCTCTCACATTTCATTCACTTGGGGCCAATTACAGTTGCCAATTAAGCGCTACCGTCCTTGCTGGAGCGTTTGGGAGTGAATGCCGGCTGCAGAACCAGAGAGAACCCACGTGTTCAGGTCGGTACAAGAGGTTCTGCTCTGAGGACTGTCTGATGATCCGTTGGCCTTCTCTGTGTGTTCATGTCATGTAATGTTCGTTTCTTCTACTGTGTATCATTCTTACTCGTTTCAGAGGTCATGTACGATACGGTTAATATAATCATGTTGCTGCAACTATTACTCGAGTTAAATCGAAAATTCAATCGGCAGACTTAGCATAAAGCTTCGATTATTATTTTATTGCTTCGATGATTCGTTTAATTTAATATTTAATTAAAACAGTGAATCTGTGGCGCCGGAGGCACGAACGACTTGTGGCGCTTGTTTCCACGGAGCTTGTCCGCTCTGACAAGGATGCAAACAGGTACCAAAAATAGCTAAAACAATTATTGAAGTTAATTATATATACATACATACACACACACACATATATATATATATATATATATATATATATATATATATATGCCATTCTATATATATTAAAAATAAATGGGACAGAGAAGGCAATTCTGTTTTGACAGATGAAGAATGAGAAAGTGTGTGTACATCTCAATGAATGAATCACACATTTGGAGGGAGTTTTTTTTGAAAAAAATTAACATGTTTCTTCATAACACCTTGTCAAAGTGCTCACTATTCACAAGGAAATTATAACTGCTGGAAAACCCGGTTGCGAAGAACCATTGCCATGATTTTTGGGATCGTCTTGTTGCTCAAAAATGTTGGACTGAGATCAGTAAAGCGCTACACTGTCTTTGACACCACCATCCCACTTGAAAACTCAAAACTGCCATGGACACAATAAATGGATATTTTGGAGAATACTCCTGGCAGCAGGAAAGAAGGCCATCTTCAAAACAATGTATGACTCAAACTGCAACGACAATCAAGGACTGGACCCAAGTTATAACTGATATTTGAAAGATGGAAAAAGAAATCACATTCTGACTTAATTTGAAAAATTACCTTTTTGACAGTCTCTTAAATATGACTCATTTGTTGGACAAGTTGTGCTTGTTTTCTTTGCTTTCTCTCTGTGTCGTCTTCTTTGTTTTGTGTTTTATGTGTTTAATTTTTTTTTTTTTATGAAAAAAATTAAACACAAAAACACCAAAAGTCACCACTTTTTTTCCTAAATTTACCCAGCTTTCTCTTTCTAGAAGTGTGAGTCCTGGTTTCAGTCATTGAGCAGCTATAACAGTGTTGTTTGGATAAGAAACACCAGACAAATTCTTACAGAACTAAGACTGAAGAACTGAAGTAAAAGAACAAAAGATGTGACTAATTAGTTAAATGATTTAATGTTCTCTTCAATTCCATTCAACTAAGACCATTTAACTTATAACAGCAGTGGTTCTCAAATGTCACTAGTGAGAGTCTATAGGCTTATTGAAGTACAATCTAGAGCAGGCATGTCCAAACTACGGCCCGGGGGCCAAATGTCAAATGTCAATGTCAAATGAAACATTTGGAATGATTCACTTCATTGTCTGGTTGTCTGTGGCCCTCTGCTCCGTATAAATTTCAAAATGCGTTCCTCGGTGAAAAAGGTTTGGCCACCCCTGCTCTAGAGTTTCTAAAATCCGATACTAAGCTAGATAGGCTACTCATTTGAGCATGTGTTAACAGGGTACAAGAGTAATAATAAAAAAAATAAAATGATTAATCGGAAAATAATCGTGCACGGTGGCAGAGTGGTTGGGGCTCTTGCTTCCCAATAAGGAGATCATGCCCAACATCACATGATCTCTGGGTTCTTCTTTCTTCTGGTTCAGTCTGTTCCTCTCTCTTCTGTGTTCAGGTCCGTTCTTGGTCCGTTCTTCTCATGTTCCGGTCCGTTCTTCTCTGTGTTCAGGTCCGTTCTTCTCTCTTCTCTGTGTTCAGTCCGTTCTTCTCTCTTCTCTGTGTTCAGTCCGTTCTTCTCTCTTCTCTGTGTTCAGGTCCATTCTTCTCTCTTCTGTGTTCAGGTCCGTCTAAAGACATGCATGTGTTAGGCTGCCTAAGGCCAAAAGTCACTGGGATAGGCTTCAGTCACAGACGCGCCCTAACGGAAACAAGCACTAGAAAATTAATGGATGAATATTAATCATTTTACTTTTCCTGAACAGCTTTTGAATGATCTTGAGCTTTAACAGATCTGATCACCAGGTAACATTAAGATGGTTCTATTATTTGTGTGGAAAATTACATTTTATTGTGTACAAAAAGAGGAATCGAGTATTGAGTCTCATCTTTAGTAGGCTTGGAAATCAAGTTTGAAATTGTAGTATTATGACAAGTACGTTAATTGTTTGATTTGAGACTTTTATTCCTGTTTTCCTGTCTCCTAATTACAATCTGGTTTGATGTTCTCGTTTATACATGGTTAATAGGTTTGACTTGGTTTGATCCTGCTTTAGTTCTGGTTTACTCCTGGTAAAAGTCCAGGTTTAGTTCTTGCTTAAGTCCAAGTTTATTCTCAATTTTGATGTGGTGAAAACACCCTTGTCTGAATTTGGTGTAGAATTAAACTACTTGGAAAGCTCAAAAATGATGAAACAGGATGTGGTTGATTCATATTTGTGCGTACTGTAGTTTGAGGACCACTGCTTTAGATGATGATACTTTAAGGCAATACAATCACATATGCAAACAGCAACACATTGTCCGGGTAATGCGGTTTGCTACAGATCAGAAGTAGCTGGTGAAGTCTGTTAGACCTATTTGACTGTGGGTCAGTGCGTCATGGGCAGGCTGACTCTGAGCCCCCTTGCCGCTGCTCCGGTTCCCCGCCAGCTCCTGTAACACGGCTGTCCTGCCCTGACGGTCGTGTCTGCGCTTCTCCATGACCATGTCCTCCAGGCTCTGAAACTCCAACACGTGCGAGAGTTTATCTGATACAAAGATGTTGTATCTGTAGGGCTGTTTCCCGATGCGTATCTCTCCTCCAGTTTTAAACTCTCTCTTTCCAAACCTGCACCACGCGGCAAAGCACTCCGCGTTCCTCCAACTCAGTTCTCGGTCCTTGAGTCCCACCTGCTCCATGGCGTTCTGCACCACCATGTCCGCGCCAAGAGGTTTGAATTTATAAAAGTCGTTCACGATCCTGCAGCGTCTCCCTTGACTCGCATCAGTCAGAAAGCTGTTTTTGATCTCCGCTCTGTGCAAGTGTACCACCTGAAAGTCCCCCACGTACACGGCCCAGTGCGGATACTGGCCCGTGGCCACAAACTCCACCAAGTCCCCGGCTTTGCACTTGTTTAGAAGGTTCTCTGGGGAGTACACGTCCAGGCTGGTGGATTTGGCGCTCTTCTCGTAGATGCATTCGTCTCGGTTGTAGTAGACGACGCAGCGCACCTCGTCCCCCGGGTTGAACGGCTTCTCTTCCTGGTTTGGGTCCCTCTGCGAGCCGTCCACCGCGCAGCCTTCCTCACGCTCGTCTTCATCGTTGGAAAAGATATAAGAAACGCCGATCCGCGGTCCGTCCTCCGTGTCTACGCCGTTTGGGTCCACAGTGGGAACTTCAGCGTAACTTAAATGAGACAACTTGTCGACCTGGTTCCCCATTCCGCCGCCTCCTGCGTCTCCTCCAGCGCGCTCACGGCTCTGCACCTGCGGTCGTGAGAGCGACGTGTAACGCGAGACTAAAAACAAGCGTCTACTCAACAGACATCACCACCACATGTCAGCCAAGACAAGCACCTTAAACTTTCCTCTTTTTTTCCGTGGCGCATTCGTTCGAACCAAATTACGCACGAAATGCCTAAACATCAACAAGTGGAGGTGAGCTTCCACACGTTCACGGAGTCTGACGTTCTGTCGCGCTTTTACATGTTGCTGTAGTTCCGCACGAAAATAGGAACTGAGAGGAAGAAAACAGTCCCAGGTAATTTGATCATGGTAAATCCTGAGTGTAACGCTGCGCTTTAGTGGTGGTGCGTCGATTGGAGACAGGACTTATGGTCCAGGCTCCGCATCGCTTCGGCTCTTTATTTAAAGCGGAAGTGCATGCAAAATCCACTGCCCTACCTTCAATAAACACACCTTCTTGTCCTGTTTGCCAATATTGCAGGATTTAGTTGGCTAATTATTAAACAAAATGTTAGCCTAATGAAGTTTGAATCGATAATCATAATAATATTAATATTAATATTATTAATAACAATAATCTTAGATGATAATACACCGACATGAATGCTATCAGCTATTGCTTTAATTGTCTTCAATGCAAATACATTTAGGGAATATATTTTAAGTTTGGCTTGGGCTCAGAGGAACACTGCCTCCACTTTAACCACTTATTACTTAACAACAAACTTATTACTATTATGGCAATTTACTAAAGAGGCGACTATCCACCTACACATTTCCGATTCTAAACCAGAGTCTGGACAATTAAGAGAAAAATTATCCTCGACAAAGTCCACCACAAACCGGCCTCATCAGTATAATTCATCGTGAGAACCCAACGGAGGTATATGTCATTTTATTGCTTTTAGCACGTGTCCGTCCTTGAGTGAACCAGGCAGCGCTGTCATTTGCACCCTTGTGTCTCCTACTGGGGCAATAAAATCTGAATTTCCGTGGCACTGGTTTGTGGCCTGCCTTGACTCGTTTTCTCAGTTATGGGCTATTTTCTCACCACCATGTCCCAACGGAGAGTAGAATGTGCTCAGTGTGCACCCAAAATGGCAGTCTTTTTTAGAGAGAGCATCTGTCCTGCAAGTGTCAGTGAGGCTGGAGGAGAGGTTGATGTTGGGGCATAATATAAGAAAACTACAATAAAAGATAAATGTGCGCTTTCAGAGTATTGCAGTAAAGCCAACTGCATCTTTTGGTTATCACAAAAACCCATGGCAACAGATTACTTCAGTTCCCTCCTTGAAGCACTTTGAGGACTCCAGATCTCAAAAGCCACAGTTTTGGGATGTTCGGATCCTGTTATCGATCAATTATCAGTCATCATCAGTCAAATTTAAATCCTTATTTTGATCCCTTCTAATGCTTATACAAACTAACTTTGAAGACAAAATGCTCACTCCCTGGCACAATATGCCAATTGTCATTATGTCATATTGTAATAATATTTTCCATAATGCAGAAACAAACTTCATCTGTCATGATCTTAATGTTGTGCTAAAC
>BJKM01000902.1:47744-215492 GCA_015082035.1 Chaenogobius annularis
AGACAACATAAGACGATCTTTACACATAATGAGCCAAATACAGAAACAACAAAACAAAGCTGTAATAATAAGTCTGGACGCTGAGAAGGCTTTTGATTCTGTGAGCGGGACTTATTTATTTAAAGTGCTGAGAACATTTAAAATTGAAAAAAATATTGGGGCTCTTTACGATGGTCCAATATCAAGAATTAAAATCAATGGTCATCTGACCGATCCACTGACTTTAGAGAAAGGGTTGAGGCAGATCTGATCCCCCCTCCTGTTTGCTTGGTATTTGGAACCATTGGCCCAATTTATTAGACAATCAAAAACAATTCACGATGTCACAACTGATTTGACGGAACATAAAATTGCCTGCAGCAGATGATGTTCTGTTGTATTTGACCAAACCAGACATTTCCATTCCTAATGTGATGCATTTCCTTCCTGATATTGATCCAATGTCTGGATACAAATTTAATGTACAAAAAAAACTGAAATTCTCTCTCACTGGCGCCCCCCTCTGTCCTTTAGAAAGACTTACCCATTTAAATGGCAAACGGAATCTCTTAAATATTTAGGTGTGGTCCTCCATAAAGAACTATGAATAATCTCAGAGAAAAACTATACTCCTCTTTTCTCCACTATCAAGAAAGATCTTAGACTTAAGTCTAAGTCAAAGGACTGAAACTATAAACATGAATGTTTTGCCCAGAGTCTCTGGTCCAGACTCTCCTAATTTCCATCCCCAACTGTTTGATGAGTGGAATAAAACAATCTCAAGATTTGTGTGGCAGGTTTAGACCCGGTTTGGTCCTGGTTTAGACCTGCTTTAGACCTGGTTTGGTCCTGGTTTAGACCTGGTTTGGTCCTGGTTTAGACCTGGTTTAGACCTGGTTTAGTCCTGGTTTAGACCTGGTGTAGACGTTGTTTGGTCCTGGTTTAAACCTGGTTTGAACCTGGTTTGGTCCTGGTTTGGTCCTGGTTTAGACCTGGTTTAGGCCTGGTGTAGACGTTGTTTGGTCCTGGTTTAGACCTGGTTTAGACCTGGTTTGGTCTTGTTGACACTGTTGTTCTTTCTCAGAGCTCTGATCAGACACAATCCTGTCCACATCTCAGAGCCCTCCAGGAGCATCAGGAGGCCCTCAGGCTCAAGGTGAGCCAGATACCCTTCCCTGTGAGCCAGATACCCTTCCCTGTGAGCCAGATGCCCTCCCTGTGAGCCATGCTCTCCCATTAGAAGTCTTCTTCAGAACAGTTCCTCTAAACTCACTTGGAAACACAAAAATAACTTCTGATTCTTCTTTTTGCTCATTGTTTGTTTAACTTCATGTCGTCTCTCTCTGGTCTCTCTCTTGTCTCTGGTCTCTCTCTCTCTCTGGTCTCTCTCTCGTGTCTCTCTCTGGTCTCTCTCTTGTCTCCCTCTGGCCTCTGTCTCACCCTCTGGTCTCTCCTCTGGTCTGTCCCTCTGGTCTCTCCCTCTGGTCTCTCCCTCTGGTCTCTCCCTCTGGTCTCCTCTGTCTCTCTCTGGTCTCTCCCTCTCGTCTCTCTCCTCTGTGGTCTCTCTCTCGTGTCTCTCTTCTGGTCTCTCTGTCTCTCTGGTCTCTCTCTGTCTCTCCTCTGGTCTCTCCCTCTGGTCTCTCCCTCTGTCTCTCTCTCTCTGGTCTCTCTCGCTGGTCTCTCTCTCTGGTTCTCTCTCTCTGGTCTCTCTCTCTGGTCTCTCTCTCTGGGTCTCTCTGCGTCTCTGTCTCTCTCTGGTCTCTCTGTCTCTCTGGTCTCTCGTCGTCTGGTCTCTCTCTGGTCTCTCTGGTCTCTCCCCTGGTCTCTCTCTCGTGCTCTCTGTCTCTCTGGTCTCTCTCTGGTCTCTCCCTCTGGTACTCTCCTCTGCTCTCTCTGGCGTCTCTCCTCTGTCTCTCCCTCTGGTCTCTCCCTCTGGCTCTCGGTCTCCCTCTGGTCTCTCTCTGGTTCTCGGTCTCTGGTCTCTCTGTCTCTCTGGTCTCTCTCTGTCTCTCTCGTCTCTCTCTGTCTCGTCTCTTCTGGTCTCTCTCTCTGGTCTCTCTCTCTGGTCTCTCTCTGGTCTCTCTCTCTGGTCTCTCTCTCTGGTCCTCTCTCTGTCTCTCTCTGGTCTCTCTCTCGGGGTCTCTCTGGTCTCTGGTCTCTCTCTGTGTCTCTCTTGGTCTCTCTAGTCTCTCTGGTCTCTCTCTTGTCTCTCTCTTGTCTCTCTTGGTCCTCTCTCTGGTCACTCTCTCTGGTCACTCTCTCTTGGTCACTCTCTCTGGTCACTCTCTCTTGGTCACTCTCTCTGGTCTCTCTCTCTGTCTTCTCTTGGGTCTCTCTCTGGGTCTTCTTCTCTGTCTCTCTCTGGTCTCTGGTCTCTCTTCTGGTCTCTTCTGGTCTCTTCTCTTCTCTTGTCTCTCTCTTTCTCTCTCTTGTTCTCTCTCTGGTCTCTCTCTTTGTCTCTGGTCTCTTCTCTCTTGTCTCTCTCTTGTCTCTCTCTGGCTCTCTCTGGTCTCTCTGGTTTCTCTCTCTGGTTTCTCTCTCTTGTCTCTCTCTTGTCTCTCTTGTCTCTCTCTGGTCTCTCTATGGCTCTCTATGGTCTTTCTTGTCTTCTCTCTTGTCTCTCTCTCTGGTCTCTCTCTGGTCTCTCTTCTGGTCTCTCTCTGGTCTCTCTCGTTGCTCTCTCTGGTCTCTGTCTTGTCTCTCTATGGTCTCTGGTCTCTCTCTTGTCTCTCTCTGGTTTCTCTCTCTTGTTCCTCTCTCTTGTTCCTCTCTGGTTTCTCTCTTGTTTTCCTCAGGTGTTGGAGAACATGAACGCCGCGTACAAACACGAGAAGAGGAAAAACCACAAACAGAAATCCCACCGCGTGAATTCAGACTCTTTTTTCGGCGCCTCACGTTTACAAAGTGACGGTGTGAAAAGGCGCGGCTCTAGTTCGTACCTGGACTTTCATCTCCAAACTGTGCAGTGACCGAGAGAGACACATTTTCGCCCTTCAAAAGCGATTTATGAGAGGAAATGTTCCAGATTTGTATTGTACAGATTGTACTAAAGGTCTGGCGTTTGCTGCCTTTTCAAATGAACAGAAGAAACGAATTAAACCACACAAGATTTTCAATGATAAACTGACATCAGATCTGAATGATTGTTTTTATTTTAAGTCTTGATCACCAAAAAATAAGTCACATTTTAAACTTCCAATAAAAATGTCGCTTGGTTTGCTACCAAAGATGGAGACAGACATATTTTAAAGGGTATCCGAGCTTCACAAATGTATAAACTGTGTTTATAATATTTCTGTAAACAAAAGTAAAAACTATTGTGTGTCTGCACTTGAGTGTTTGTCCAGTAGAAGTCTAAGTGTGTGTCATTATGTGCAGTAAATGTGCAGTAAATGCAGTAAAATCCAACATTCGGAGGTTAATCGAGTTTCTCCAGTCAAATCGCATTATGTTCCACATTAACGTGTTTAAAATATGATTTTTTTAAAAATATGATTTTTTAATATATAAAATTTATTGGAGTAAAATATGTTCCAAATTTGAGCTCTGAAACGATCACAATCGGACAAAACTCTTAATACTTTTGAAAAACATTTGTCATTGACGTTTCTTTCCGCACGTTTGTGGGCGGAGCTTTCGTATTCACTTCCGCAACAACACTGAGGCACAGAGCGACAAAAAAGAGACAAGGTGTCACTCTGCAGTCTTTGAACAGGGCAGTTCAAGCATACAGAGAGACTGAATTCACATCAGATAATCAGGAATCCATATGAATCCATAAAGTTTGATTTGTGGTGTTTATAATAAAAATGTGGATGAATTGGAAGAATTCTTATGTTAAATTGGTAAAAACGTGTTAATCCAATGCACTCACAAACGATCTTTGATGCCGGGCTCAACGTGAACCTCACGATCCGCTTAAACTTATTCTTTTTAACAGGTTTTTACGCGTTTAAAGTAGGTTTTTTGTCATGTTTAATGCTACGGATGTTATTGT
The DNA here is from genome assembly GCA_015082035.1 of Chaenogobius annularis. Taxonomy (NCBI): domain Eukaryota; kingdom Metazoa; phylum Chordata; class Actinopteri; order Gobiiformes; family Gobiidae; genus Chaenogobius; species Chaenogobius annularis. The sequence goes on from BJKM01000902.1 coordinate 51,721, forward strand.
GACTTTATATTTCACACTGACTTAAAACGTGTGGTGAAATGAGCTGAAGAACAGCGGAGATCAGATCTATATTACTTTATTACCTGCGCGTTTTACGACGCATTCTCAGTTCAGTATTGTAAATGAATCATCTTTGACTTCATTCACTGCATTTGACTGAAGTCCTCCCGTCATCCTGGTCCTGATTCAGTCCAAGTTTAGTCCTCCTGAAACCTCCTTAAACCTCTGGGAAAGACTACAGGTTCAGTTTTTGTTTATTCTTTTTGAAATTTTTTATTCTATGTCCAGGTTTATTCTTAGTTTAGTCCAGTTATAGACCTGGTTTAGTCCTGGTTTTGTCCAGTTCTAGACCTGGTTTAGTCCAGGTTTATTCTTAGTTTAGTCCTGGTTTATTCTTAGTTTAGTCCTGGTTTAGTCCTTTTTTTTAGTCCAGTTCTAGACCTGGTTTAGTCCTAGTTTAGACCTGATTCCCTCCTGGTTTAGACCTGGTCCTGTCCTGGTTTAGTCCTGGTTTAGTCCTGGTTTAGACCTGGTTTAGACCTGGTTTAGACTTGGTTTAGACTTGGTTTAGACCTGGTTTAGTCCTGCTTTAGACCTGCCTTAGACCTGGTTTTTCTACTTAGTTTAGTCCAGTTCTAGACTTGGTTTGGACCTGGTCTATTCCTGGTTTAGTCCTGGTTTAGTCCTGGTTTAGTCCTGGTTTATAGTCCTGGTTTAGTCCTGGTTTAGACCTTGTTTAGACCTGCTTTAGACTTGTTAGACCTTGTTTTTCTACTTAGTTTAGTCTAGTTCTAGACCTGTTTAGTCCTGGTTTAGACCTGGTCCCGTCCTGGTTTAGACCTGTTTGTTCTTAGTTTAGTTTAGTCCTGCTTTAATCCTGCTGTCGACCCTCTGACCTCTGACCTCAGATGGCCCGTTGTGGTGTCCTGGCTGTCTGCGTCTTCTCCGCGCTGCTGGACCTTCTGCTCTCGTCTCTGCTCCTCACCAGGGCTTCAGCTCTTGGCTTCTCGGTCCTGTTCCGGTCCGGTCCTGGCGCTGTGAGGTGTCGGCGTGGCTCCGCTCCGGCCCGCTGCTCGGAGCCTGCGTTGGCGTGGCCCTGAACAGACACGACGGGCCCCGGCGTGGTCCCGATGGGCTCCGGCTGCGCTCCTCGTTGCCATGGCGCTCGTCACGCTGGCTGTGGCCTTCGCTGGTGCTGAGCGAGCTGGACCGACCGCAAACCAGGCCTGGGAGCTCGCGCTGACCGGCTGGAGCTGCCCGCCGCGTCTGTGGGGCTCGTGTTGCACTGGAGGATGCTGGGAAACGCCCAGGACACGGTCAGAACAACCACAAAGTGTCTCCTCCGTTGTAAAAAGCATTTATGAAACGCAAAGAACACGGCCGCAGAGAAGCCAGTTCTGGTCCCGCTTGGTCCAAAAGTCTTGTCCATGTGTTCACAGTCTCTCTCGGCGGCTGAGCGGGGAAACTGCCTGACCGTAAGCCTTTCAAAGGAATACATAAATCACATGCCCTACGCCGATGGATCCATCTCTTGTTGCTGTTCATCTCTCGTGTTTGCATCTTCCTGAGAGCACGTCTTACCTCTGCTGGTGTTCGGTGCAGGTGTTTTTTACCTTCAGTCTTCAGAAGAGTTGCTGGATGTGAGAAGCCACGCCTCAGTTGTCTCTTCCTGAGCTTCTCTGACGTGGCAAAAGCTCATTGTTGACGAATTCCGTACATGTGCAATAAAGCTTCTTGCCTTTTACTGGAGGTCTCCTTTAACTTCTGCAGCCTCCATGACGCGCTCCTTCTCACACTGGTTCAGAAACTTCATTATCAGGCCTCAGCTTCTTGTCTTCGTTGGCCCAGACGATGTGCCGAGGACCACAACTCCAGTGCCAGATATAAGCTCTGTGAGTAATCCTCTGTGGAAGCCCTCCGTATCGTCTCCTCCCTCGTGCTCTGACCCCCACAAGCTGAGATTGTTCTGCAGGACCTGGTCACCTCACGCAGCTCGTCGATAAAGTCTGAGATGTTCTGCTCCGCCTCAGCGATGTGTTCGCCTCCACCTCCTTCTCCTCCTCCTTCTCATTTTTCTTCTCCTCCTTTTCCTCCTCCTTCTTCTCCTCCTTCTTCAACTCCTTTTGCTTCTCTTCTCCTCCTCCTCCTCCTTTTCCTTCCTCTCCTCCTCCTTTTCCTTCTCCTCCTACTTCTTCTCCTTCTTCTCCTCCTCCTCCTCCTCCTCCTCCTCCTCCTTCTTCTCCTCCTTTTCCTCATCCTTCTTCTTCCCCTCCTCCTTCTCCTCCTTCTTCTCCTCCTCCTCCCACCTACACGCAACACAGGGGTCACCTGTTGTAAAGTTATGTCCTCTTTCCCGCCAGTCCTTTGCGGGTTCTCGTGACCCCTGCTGGAGACGGGACTCTGTGGAGGTGCTGAGGCCGAACCCCCCTCTTGAGCTGCGCTAGCATTAGCATTGTTAGCTTGTGGGGACGTGGGAGGTTACAGTTCTTCAGTTTTAATAGTTTAGGCCTCTATAGCCTTTTCCAGGTTCAGTCCTCTCTGACAGCGTCCTGCTCCTCGGTTAGTGGAGCAAAAGGAGGTTTCACCAGAAGTCTATAAACGCACATGTTTCATAACTTATTCTTGTCACGTTTGTTCCTTTCTGACAGTGGATGTGATGTTCCTCTCAAACTGGGAACGCGCTGCTGGAAATCGAAGTTTTCAGTTTGTTGTAAATGTTTTTCCTTCACAGTCGTCAGCTGAAGACACTGAGCGGCTGCTGGACCCGACCGAGGACCAGACCAGGTCTAAAGTCCTGGATCCCGACCAGTCTGACTCAGGGGCCAAAGAAGAGCCTGAAGACACAAACTCGGGGGCCAAAAAAGAGCCTGAAGACACAAACTCAGGAGCCACTCTTGGGCGACTTCTGAGTTACTGCAGAAAAGACACTGGGCTTCTGTCTGTGGCAACGCTCTTCCTCCTCATCTCTGCAGTCTGTGAGTCTGCTCTAGACCTGGTTTAGACCTGGTTTTGACCTGGTTTAGACCTGATTCAGACCTGGTTTTGGTGCTGTTTCAGGTGAGGCGTTCATCCCGTTCTTCTACGGCGTGGCCATCGACAGTATCGTTCATCAGAGCATGGAACACTTCTCCAGACCGGTGCTGATCCTCGCTGCTCTTGCTGTTGCTAGGTGACACTTTTAGTTTCTTATTTAGTTTTATTCATCTTTGTTTATGTTTGTATGTGCCACGTTTGCCTCAGCTTTGCTGTCAAAGGGTTTAAAACAACTGTGCGCCGCTCAGGAGGAGCTGACTGGACTGAGCAGAGTAATTTCACTTCATCAAACAAACTATCGCTGTGTTATTAAAATACGGTTTTTCTAACTCCTCTGCACATGCTCAGTTAGGGCTTCACTTCTCTGCACATTCTCGGTTTGGGCTTCACTTCTCTGCACATGCTCAGTCAGGGCTTCTCTTCTTCTCTGCACGTGCTCAGTTAGGACTTCACTTCTCCTCTGCACGTGCTCAGTCAGGGCTTCACTTCTCCTCTGCACATGCTCAGTCACAGGTTTCTTCAGGTGGTTGGAGTTTGTCCTCAGATGTTCAGAGCTCTAACACATGCTGCTGTCCACTCTGGTTCTAGAAGCTCATGTTAGAGGGCGGAGCATGAACGGGCCTCTGAACACGCCCACAGACTGAGCAGCTGCTGGAGAAGAAGAACCAAGCTTCCTGCCGTACTGCTCAGTGGCCTGTAGGGGCTTCAGCAGCAGAAGTGAGGGGCAAACGGGCCGATTTGGATATATTTGAGAACAATCACTGCTTGCCTTCATGGACCTGTACATCTGTCTTTATCAGTTAGATCGTAAGATTAGCTGGTTGTGAGGTTGATCGTGTTAAGCGTGTGAGGTTGAATGTGTTAAGGTTGTGAGGTTGATCGTGTTAAGCGTGTGAGGTTAAATGTGTTAAGGTTGTGAGGTTGATCGTGTTAAGCGCATGAGGTTGATCGTGTTAAGCGTGTGAGGTTGATCGTGTTAAGCGTATGAAGTTGATTGTGTTAAGGTTGTGAGGTTGAACGTGTTAAGGTTGTGAGGTTGATCATGTTATGGTTGTGAGGTTGATCGTGTTAAGCGTGTGAGGTTGAACGTGTTAAGGTTGTGAGGTTGAACGTGTTAAGGTTGTGAGGTTGAACGTGTTAAGGTTGTGAGGTTGAACGTGTTATGGTTGTGAGGTTGATCGTGTTAAGCGTGTGAGGTTGAACGTGTTAATAAGCGCGTGAGGTTCATCGTGTTAAGTGTGTGAGGTTGAACGTGTTAAGGTTGTGAGGTTGAACGTGTTAAGGTTGTGAGGTTGAACGTGTTAAGGTTGTGAGGTTGAACGTGTTAAGCGTGTGAGGTTGATCGTCTTATGGTTGTGAGGTTGAACGTGTTAAGGTTGTGAGGTTGAACGTGTTAAGCGCGTGAGGTTGATCGTGTTAAAATAAGCGCGTGAGGTTGATCGTGTTAATAAGCGTGTGAGGTTGATGTGTTAAGTGTGTGAGGTTGATCGTGTTAAGCGCATGAGGTTGATCGTGTTAGCGCGTGAGGTTGAACGTGTTAATAAGCGCGGTGGGTTGACGGTTATAAGGTGTAGTTAACGTGTTAAGGTTTTGAGGTTGAACGTGTTAAGGTTGTGAGGTTGATCGTGTTAAGGTTGTGAGGTTGAAACGTGTTAAGGTTGTGAGGTTAACGTGTTAAGGTTGTGAGGTTGAACGTGTTAAGCGCGTGAGGTTGATCGTGTTAAGCGCTGTGAGGTTGATCGTGTTAGCGCGTGAGTTGATCGTGTTAGCGCGTGAGGTTGACGTGTTAAGCGCGTGAGGTTGATCGTTGTTAAGCGCGTGAGGTTGATCGTGTTAAGCGCGTGAGTTGAACGTGTTAAGCGCGTGGAGTTGATCGTGTTAAGCGCGTGAGGTTGATCGTGTTAAGCGCGTGAGGTTGATCGTGTTAAGCGTGTGTTGCAGCTCGATGGCGATGGCGTGAGAGGAGGAGTCTTCACTCTGGTGTTCGCTCGGCTCAACCTTCGTCTGAGGAATCATCTGTTCACGACGCTCATGAAGCAGGAGATCGGGTTCTTCGACCAGAACCACACAGGTTCTGCTACAAGGAACCACAAATGCACATAAAAATACATATAATACACATGATACACATATACAAATACACATACAGTACCACAAGTACCACAGTACCAAAGTTTATCGAGTTTTATTCCCTGAGCAAATTCATCAAAATCATCTAAAGTAAGTAATACGTGGAGTAACATCACATCCTGTGTGTCGCCCCCTGCAGGTGACGTTCTCTCTCGTCTGTCGTCGGACACGACTCAGATCAGTGACCTCGTGTCTCAGAACCTGAACGTTCTCCTGCGCAGCGCCGTCAAAGCTTCAGGGTTCTGCATCTTCATGTTCAGGCTGAGCTGGAAACTCACGCTCGTCTCCCTCATGGGCTTCCCCTTCATCGGCCTCGTCTCACAGCTCTACGGAGACTACTACAAGGTCTCGCTTAGATCGGGTTTAGACCGGGCTTAAACACCGGGTTTAAACTACCGGTTTAAACGACCGGTTTAAACTACGGGTTTAAACGACTGGGCTTAGACCACCGCGTTTAGACCACCGGGTTTAGACTGGGTTTGGACCACCGCGTTTAGACCACCGCGTTTAGACCACCGCGTTTAGACCACCGCGTTTAGACCACCGGGTTTAGACCACCGGGCTTAAACCACCGGGTTTAGACTGGGTTTACACCACCGGGCTTAGACCACCTGTTTAAACCACATCAGGACTTGTTTTAGACGGTTCAGGACTGGGTTCAGGACTGGGTTCAGGACTGGTTCAGGACTGGTTTTGGCCGGGTTTAGACCGGGTTCAGGACTGGTTTAGGCCGCGTTTAGACCGGGTTCAGGACTGGTTTAGGTCGCGTTTAGACCGGGTTCAGGACTGGTTTAGGCCTGGTGTGGGAGACTCTGGTATTGTGCATTAATCGTGGCGTCTCTCCAGGCCCTGACCAAAGAGGTGCAGGCCACTCTGGCCGAGGCAAACCATGTTGCCGAGGAGACGCTCTCTTCCATGAGGACGGTGCGGAGCTTCGCGTGTGAGAGCAAAGAGGCCGAGTCGTACTTGGGCAAACTGCTGCTGGTCTTCAGACTGAACCGCAGACAAGCTCTGGCCTACGCGCTCTACATGTGGTGCAGCTCTGTACGTATCCCGTTTCTTTTTATCAGAGGCTATGGCTATAATTTGTCCTCTCAGAACTGCTTTGGAAGCATCCCAGAGGATGGGCGGGGAAGTTTCCCTCGTGTAATTTTCCTCCAGATAAGTTTTAATGATGTTGGACATTTTGTCCTTAAACAAAGCGTCATTAAGCAGACTGGCATTGAACCTCCAAAGGGTGTTTTTAGTCTTTCCTCCAGATCCACAGAGATGTAGATTGGAGCATGATCACTTAGGTCTATTGTGCCTATATCTGCTTCAGTGATTTTAGATCTGAATTTATTGAAGGTAAAGAAATACTCTATTCTGGAGAGTAAAAACCTTCCCATTAATAGTTTATCAGTACAAATCTGCCCTCTTTATCTGTACATTCAAAACTGTTCAAAAACGATTCAGTTTGAGATCAATATTGCAGCTTATCTAGTTTGTGCTTTTCTATGCTGCTTAAATGTGTCTCTTGTCAATATATTATGCATTTTTCTTTCTTTTCTAATTTTTTTTAAATGTTTTTGATAGTTTGATTGGGTTCAATGCCGTTTACGTTAAAGGATGCTTCTTGTCACACTTCTGATGCCGTTGATTTGAATTTGCTCTTGTTAAGTGACTAATGTCTCTGGTCGAAAACACAACACACAAAAAAACAGGTGAAAAAATAAAATGGAAAACAAAAGGGTTCATGCTGAAAACATGCTGAACCCAAAACCCAAAGCCATGCATAATGACTGGGCCCCCGAACGTCTCCCCCGTCTGCTCCTGGTACCTCCCCAGACCACCACGCTCCTGTGCCGCATCACAAGTACATTTTCCCACAATTCCAATCTTCCACATTTGGTATGCCGATAAGTGCATGCAATTAATTCATGTATAAAACAGACAGCCAACAGGGGGCATAAAGTCTGATGTCAAAAACAAATAATTCACGTTACAATCGTCTCTTTCCTCAAAACAAAAGATATATCTTATTATGTGTAGGGCCCTAACACTAACCTAATATTGCAGTACTATGATCATTTTAACTGCAAAAGGGCTCAAGTGACCCTGGCGGTAACCACGTCAGCGTAACTGTTTAATGATAAACTATTTCTTGTTTTCCCACACTCGCCTTTTAAGCAAACTTTCCTCGTGTTCTGCCTCAGACTCAGGCTCCAGTCTTGAGCAGACCGGGTTTTGTCTTGGCTTTCAATGAATCTCGTCAGTGAGCACTAAATACACAGCACAAGTAACCGCGCCGGCGTTCAGACTGAGGTGCTGAGGAACACAAAGTTACTGCTAGGGATATAGTTTAACTTCAACAAACCTAATTATCTGACCATGACTTGAACTCACATGCCCCACGTTGGTGGATCCATCTCTTGTTGCTGTTCAGTTCTCTGTGTTTTGCATTTTCCTGAGGAGCACTTCTGCCTCTGCTGTTGTTCTGACCATGTGTTTTTTACCTTCAAAAGTCACCAAAAGAACTGCTGGGAACGAAAAACCATGCCTTAGTTTTTATTATGTCTGCTTCCAATGAGTTGGGTTCCATTGTGCCCTGACTTCAGCTCTCCATCACGCCACGTCACGTTGCATTTCACGCAACATAAGGGCCACCTGTTGTAAAATTATGTCCTCTCCCCATTGTGCCTCTCTTGTTAGAATGCTAGCCTCATTCACTTTGATTGTTTAGCTCCCGGAGCATTGCCTGTGTCTTCCATGTTTACTCCTCCCTCGTTCCTTGGGATTAAGCGGGTGAAACAGTGAGTTTTAAGGCGAAATTCGGCATTAGCGGCGCGAGTGCTTGACTGTAGTCTGACGTCATAACAGCAAGTTCTATTAAAAGTAGTTATATATAGATATACTAATTTGATTGATATTAATATCATAAATTCTACTGAAAAATCTGTTCTTTAAAAAAAAAAGAAAAAAAAAAAGACCATCCTTTTTTTAGGATATGAACATATACTAGTGTTTCAGATGAGCAAACTGAATTATTTGACTTAAAAGTCGCATTAAAATACAGATCGATAAGAGTAGTAGTATCAACTAAATTCAAATGTGGAAAGATGTAAACAATAACCCTCTGTAGCTCCTGAGATCTTCTCAGAGCGCGGAATGTGGAGACGGAGCAGAATGTTCATGTCAGTATTGCATTTCTCAAACACATCTGCAGATTCACTCGAGACATTTGATCTGCTCCTGCTCAGTGACGCACTACAGCAATACAAGAGGATTTCATTATTTATTTATTTAACCAATCTCATCGAGATTAAAAATGCATCAAACAACAAAGAAGACTAACTACATTTTACACATTGATCAGAAATAAATCTATAAAAACTCTACATGAAGATTGTTCCCTCAACACATTTATGTCAGTCTTGTACATATTTAGTACATAGTTATTGGGACGGGAAGGCATCTGACGATAACTCTGTGTTCTTTCCCCAGCTGTCGGAGGTGGCGTTGGAGCTGGCCGTGCTGTATTACGGAGGACACCTGGTGGTCTCTCAGCAGCTCACGTCTGGAGCCCTCATCTCCTTCTTCATCTACATGCTGGAGCTCGGCGAGTGTCTGGAGGTTACGTCCTCGGTTAGCACGGTTTACGGTAGGTTACACGTTACGAGTAGGTTAGCATGGTTTAAACCACGTTAGCATGGTTTACGATGTGTAGAGAATCTGGAAAGAGTTTATTGCATGACAATGAAACAAAATTCACAAACATAGAACTTGTCTCGGCCTAAGCACGGTATCAGTTACGTTACACGGAGTTAAGTTCACGTTAGCAAGTGTTTAAAGCCACTCATTTGAGCACGTTAAAGTAGTTAAAAGGTTTAAGACTTAGCAAGGTTTAAAGTACCTGGCATAGTTTAAGCCACGTTAGCCATGGTTTAAGCCAGTTTAGCAAGATTTAAGCCACGTTATCACGGTTTAAGTACGTTAGCAAAGTGTTTAAGTCCACATTAGACATGGTTAAGCCACGATAGCAAGATTTAAGACACGTCAGCAAGATTAAGCCACGTTAGATGCGGTTTAAGGTTACGTAAGCATGGATTAAGCCACAATTAGCATGTTTAAGCCACATTAGCATGGTTAGTACTTTAGAAGCAAGAGTATGTGAGCTCCTCCTGAGCGAAAGTCTACCTGAGCCCAAGAAGCCAGACTGCTTTGGAGCTAGAACCTCTGACTCACTTTTAGGACCTCACCATCCAAAGAGATGGAACATTTATACACCTTTTAATCAAATAACAAATACGTTTTTCACTCTGGTATAATTTTTTAACACACAAATGCTTGTTGCCGTTCTAATCTGCGTGTTGTCTCCTTAGAGCATGCGTCTGTGTACACCGCCTCATGCAGAGGCGTCGGAAGCGCCGAGAAGCTTTGAGTATCTGGACAGAGAACCTCTTCACTCTGCAGACGGAACCGAGAACCGGAGAACTTTCTGGGCTGGTGGAGTTCAGAGACGTCACCTTCGCTTATCCCACTCCGGCCTCAAACGCACACTCTCAAAGTACAGCGCTCTTTGCTCAACACGAGCTCTTTGCTCAAGCTTTGTCACACAAGCTCTTTGTCTACACTTTTGCTCAACACGAGTGTACAGCTCTTTGCTCAAACACGAAGCTCTTTGTTCAACACAAGCTCTTGCCTCAACACGAGCTCTTGCTGTTGCTCAACACGGAGCTCTTTGTTTCATCACAAGCTCTTTGCTCAACAGCGAGCTCTTGCTCCAACACGAGCTCTTTGCTCAACACGAGCCTTTGTTCATGCCACAAAGCTCTTGCTCAACACCGAGCTCTTTGCTCAACACGAGCTCTTTTCTCACAAGCTCTTTCAACAACAGCTCTCTATATCACAAGCTCTTTGCTCAACACAAGCTCTTTATAATAATCTATAATCCAAGTCATCGTTACACATCAGTAAACGTTCATGTCTGTGGTTTCCTGAACGTTGAATTTCAGGGCGTGTCGTTCACTCTGGCCGGCGGGTGACTGCACTCGTGGGCCCTCTGGTGTGAAAGAGCTCCTGCGTCAGCCTCCTGGAGAACTTCTACCTCCCCAGAGTGACAGGTGAGTCTGCCGAGAGACACAGGTGAGTCCCTGCCGAGAGCGACAGGTAGTCCCTGCCCCAGCGCATGCGACGCCTGCGAGCGACAGCTGTCCCTCAAGCCGCGAGTCTAGCAGACGACCGGTGAGTCCCTGCCCCAGAGCGACCGTGTGAGCCCTGCCCAGAGCAACGGGTGCGACCCTGCCCCAGAGCGACCGGGTGAGCCCTGCCCCAAGCGACCGGTGAGAGTCCCTGCCCAGAGGAGCGGGTTGAGTCCCTGGCCCCGCCAGTAAACTGGATACTTCTATGTTTGACTGTTTCTAAGAATCCAAAGCTCCTGATTGGACTACCAAACCCTGTTTTGCAGTGTTACGACGGGCGCCCGGCTGCAAGTCTGCACACCAGTATCTCCACTCAAAGGTCTGTTGTGTGATTAGATTTCATCTCGTCACTTAAAACCCACATAATCTGCATTATTTGTGTTGTTCTCTTCATTTTTGTCTCGTTCCTTCGCTTTGGCGTCTCATGTTTTCGAACTTCAAATAATGTTTGTCCTGAAAATCACACAACGTTCTCTCAGTGAAACTGTAATGTGAGTTTTTGTGAGGCTCAGAGAAGGAGCAGAGAAGACGGAACAGTGTGAGAACAGTGTGAGAACAGTGTGAGAACCGAGTTAGAATCATAATCAGAAAAGGTTTATTGCCATTGTCAATGAACAAAATTTACAAACATAGGAACTTGTCTCGGCATCAAAGGTGCAACATAAAACACTGAGCAATAATAAAGACAACATATTTTCAATCCAAAGGGCAATTACTATAGTATAAAATAAAAATAAAATAGTGAGTGATTGAATAGTTGCAGTTAAAGTGGCAGGTGTTTAAGAAGTGTTCATGAGACCAACGGCAGAGGGAAAGAAACTATTCTTGTGGCGGGAGGTTCTGGTCCGGATGGACCGTAGCCTCCTGCCTGCGGGGAGTGGCTCAAATAGACCATGTCCAGGGTGAGAAGGGTCAGCTGTGATCCGAACTGCTCGTCCCAGAGCCCTGGAGACGTACAGGGCCTGCAGAGATGGAAGTCTGCAGCCGATCACCTTCTCAGCAGAACACACCTCCCTCCTGTAGACAGACTCAAGTCAGTGATCCACCTGCAGGTGGAGTAAGGTACGTTGAGCTGGGAGAGCTTGTCCTGGAGCAGAGCAGGGAGGATGGTGTTTAATGCAGAGCTGAAGTCCACAAACAGGATCCTGGCGTAGGTTCCTGGGGAGTCCAGATGCTGCAGGATGAAGTGGAGTGCCAGGTTGATGGCATCGTCTACAGACCTGTTGGCTCTGTAGGTGAACTGTAGGGGGTCCAGCAGGGAGGAGGTGAAGGACTTGAGGTGGGGCAAGACCAGGCGTTCAAATGACCATGACTACGGACGTCAGCGCCACAGGCCTGAAGTCATTAAGTCCAGTGATCCGGGGCTTCTTGGGGACAGGGACAATGATGGCAGACTTCAAGCAGGCTGGGACATGGCATGACCCCAGGGAGGTGTTAAAAATGTCAGTGAAGACGGGGATCAGCTCTCCTGCACAGTGTTTTCAAGTGGCAGGAGAAACACCGTCTGGTCCAGCAGCTTTTCAGGGGTTAGATTTCCGAAATAGTCGGTTTACATCATGTTCCTGAACTGAGAGAGTGGTGGGGGGACCAGGGTTGGGTTGGCAGAGGTGGCCACCGTGGGGGAGGGGCTGGTCACATCAAACCCGGAATAGAAGGTGTGAAGTTGCTCAGGCAGTTTTCTATTGTCTGCAGCAGGGGGGGCTCAAGTGATTGGTGAGAAGCCGGAGCCCCCTTCCACACGGAGGCGGGAAGTTGTCAGAGAACTGTTGCTACAGACGCGTGTTGTACCTTGCTCTAGCTCGAGTTAGAACCGATTTAGAACCGAGTTAGAACCGAGTTTAGAACCGAGTTAGAACCGAGGTAAACAGAGTTAGAGAACAGAGTTAGAACAGAGTTAGAACAGAGTTTTAGAGAAAAAAGTGGGTTTTGCGGAATGTGTCCTTAATTAAAGCATCAATCACACATAGTTCCAGGGGTGTGTTGTTTCTCCTGCAGGTGGCGCTGGTGGGCAGGAGCCGGTTCTCTTCGCTCGGACGGTGGGAGGAAACATCACGTACGCCTGAGTCATTTGACGAGGGAGAACGTGGAACAAGCTGCAACCGAAGCCAACGCTCACGACTTCATCTGCGCTCTGCACCGGGGATACAACACAAGTACACACAAAACACTTAAAAAAGACAATTGTTATTTCTTTGAACTTTTAGATAGATTTTTCCGATATTGTCCTTTTCATTATGACTTTATTCTTGGGGCTGGATAATTAAGAACAAACTGAAAGGTAATTAGGAAATGAGCTGACAGGATGGGATTTTGTGGGAAGACAATGAGGTCACTAATCTCTCTTCCATATGTTAGAACAAGATCTAAAGTGTACTTGTGACTGGATTCGCTTTATTACATTTGAGCAAACAAATGCTATCTAACAGGGCGTTGAAGGAATTCTGAGTGTTCTCTTCACGTTCACGTGGATATTGAAAGCTCCAGCTATCACTACTTTATCCCAGTCTAACACCAAGTTTGATATAAAGTCTAAGAACTCTGTTAAAAACTCTGAATAGGGACCAGGAGGTCGGTAGATCACACAGAGGATACGATACAAGTGTGCGCACAAAAATGTGTGTGTATCTCCCCTCATGTATGTGTGTGTGTGTGTGTGTGTCTCTCCCTGCAGGCGTGGGGGAGAAGGGCGCTCAGCTGTCCGGAGGTCAGAAGCAGCGTGTGGCCATCGCTCGAGCTTTGGTCCGAAACCCACAAGTTCTGATCCTGGACGAGGCTACCAGCGCTTTGGACGCTCACAGTGAACACATGGTCTGCTCCTGTCACTTGAAAACGTTTACAAATTTGGCTTCTGACGGCAATGTTTTGATGATCTCTGGTCCTGGTTCACCCAAACACAACTCATGTTTTCTTCATAAATCTGATCTAAATCTTCCTCATACTTTTTAATCCTGAGGTCGATCTGAGCGAGTCACAAAAAGTCGTTTAGTCATTCCAAGTTTGTGTGTGTGACGGGCGTGGCTAAAGCTAGCGTGCACAGGAACAGTTTTGCCTCATTTCTTTGACTTCTGTGCAAAGCCTCTACGCCGCGTTTGAACCTCTCTTGACAAAGCGAGTGCTGTGTGGCGACAAACAGGAAACAGCTGTTGCTAACGTGCTTTGCTAGGTTTGTGTTGCTAAGGCTCGACATATAAGTTAGCATCAGTGGAAACACGGCGCTTTAGTACAAGATCAAGTCAGAGTTTGGAGACACATGATTCTTTTGTGTTTCTCTGCTTTTTGCCGTCTTGTTTTGGCCTGAGTCTATGTTCTCTCTGATCCAATCATCTGGCTGTGGTGTGGAGCTCCTCCTCCTGAGCTAAAGTCCACCTGGAGCCCAAGATCCAGACCGCTTTGGGAGCTAGAACCTCTCAGGACCAGAGACTTAAGACTGAGAGACACTTTAGGACCAAACAGGACAAACAGAACCAAAGGAAATGGCTCTTTTCCTCAGACTCTCAAATCTTCTAATTTTCCAGCATTTTTATTTGAATTTTCAGGTGCAGCAGGCTCTGAGCTCGGGGATGAAGGATCGCACGGTTCTGGTGATCGCCCATCGCCTCAGCTCGGTGGAAAAGGCCGACCACATCATCGTGATCGTGGACGGACGTGTGGCTGAGCAGGGAACGCACGCCCAACTCATGGACTCACGACAGGTCTACCACAAACTGGTCCAGAGACAGGTCCTGGGACTGCAGGATCCAGAGCAGAGACCGGACCAAGAACCGGACCAGAGACCGGACCAGAGACGGGACCTCAGAGCAGCACAGAGCAAACGCAGGAGCGAGAGCAGCGACGGTGAAGCAGAGTCCATGCCTCAGTTCTGAAGCACAAGTGTGAACTGTGACAGGATCTTTGGGTAAAAAGTAATTTATATTTATTCATGCAAAGGGAAATAAGGATAAAGTGATATAAAGTTATAGCAGGCGCTTGTACTGGTCCATGTGATGTCTTATGTAACATGGTCCAATCTGAAGTATCACATGATGTTTGCTCCGCCCATTGCTTGTGTCCACCTCAGGAAGGGTCAGTGTGCCGTTTGTGAGTGAAAAATGCAGATTCAAGCTTTAAAACGAGCTCAAACATGTCTTACTCCAGCGATCACAGGAGACATGGGAAACGAGCTCAAACGAGTCCTTTTAAGGGACAAAGTAGGGCCTATTCTGAACATCCCTCTGCGCGGTTCATCTTACAAAACAGACATGATATTTTTGTTTTGAATTGTTTGTGTTACGGCGATTATTTATTCTGAAACATGGATGATCAGAAATGAGCTTTACCGTGTTAGAATCTTGTGATGAAACCTGATATCGGTATCGGCGAGTCCAGACGAGGACGTATCGGTTTGGGGGAAAGTGTTGGTGCTTTTCTGTAAAAATAAAGCTGTCATTCAGAGCTGGGACTCACTGACCTCCTCTTACAGGCGGACTCAGGTTTTATTTGAGTGAGTTCAAACTAATCATGTCACAGGTTGTGAATCTCAGAAGGATTACTGATCAGAAACAGAGATGCACACTTACACAAGCATGCACCACACACTTGCACACACCACACACACACACGCATGCACACACCACACACACACTTGCGCAACACACACACACACACACACACACACAGATATTGGTTTTCATAAAATCACACTTAGACTTTTTGGATGATTTAAAAGATACAATTATTATGAATCAAAAAATGAGTTTCTGTTTCACCAGTGACACAAATGCACTGTTTTTTAAACACTGACGGCTTTTGTTTGACTTTTTTAGAATATTATATATATATATATATATATATATATATATATATATATTATATAATATATATATATAAATTATTATAATAATATATATATAATATATATAATATATATATAATATATATTATATATAATATATATAATATAAAATATATATATATATGCAATAATTATATATATATATATTATATATATATGCATATATGCATGCATGCGTGCATATGCATGCATGCGTGCATATAGCATGCATGCGTGCGTGCATGCAGAAAAAGATTCAGTTTGAGTCATCTGGACTACAACTGAATAAAACACGTCCGAATGCTTTCTCAGCCTGTGGATACCTGGCTTGGGCTCTTAACAAATGTAAGAGAACCAAAAAGCAGGACAAAAAGGGAAACAGAACCAGAAGAAAGGGTTTCTCTGTCCCTTATGTTCAGGACTGTCAGAAAAACAGAAAAGAATTTTTAGTCAACACGAAGTCTCTGTTTCAACCAGGCAACACGTTAAGACAAAAACTGGTTCACTTTAAGGACAGGATCCTACACAGAAACAGAGCAATGTAGTATATTCTATCCAATGTAGTGAAGAAAGTTGTAAAGAGCGCCACATAGGTGAGACTAAAAGCCACTTCACAAAGGCTTTATCAGCACAAAGGCACTTGAGTTCGGGACCCCAGAGCGCTGTGCATCTTCATCTCAAAGCCACAAACCACTCTATTGAAGACAGTGAGTGGAGATTCTGAGCAGGAGGAAAAGATGGTTTGAAAGAGAGTGAAGGAGGCCATCTTTGTTAAAAAAGAGAATCCTTCCTCAAATCGTAATGGAGGTTTAAGATTCAACCTTCCAATTGTGTATACTGGTTTGTTGAAAACCCTGGAGACGCCCGAGGCATTCGGATGCTAAACAGGCACTCAATGAGAGGGAGCCAGAAATGAGGGAACAATAGGATGTTGATGGCCCATCCCAGTTAAGTTTCAATGGGCCATTATCAGGAGGTCCCGCCCTGTGGGCAGGGCTTTCACAGAGTAGGATAAAAACCTGAGCTCTCAGACTTGTTTCACAGATTGAGAATGACTCTTGGATGAGATTCGAAACGAGTCCAGATGACTACAACTGAATCTTTTTCTACAATGACACACTCCTCTGGACGAATGAGGGATTTATTTATTATATATTTATTATATATATATAATAAATTGTTGTTATTAAATGAATGTAAAAGTATCTCAAAAGGGTTTATGTAAAATACAATGTTTGTTCCATAGAAATCAGAAATACTTGAAATGTACTTAATAACACTAAATGATGTATTTACTTTTAATCGTTCGCCTTTTTGTTAAATAAAAAAATTGCAGAATCTTTTTTCTCACACCAGTTTTCTAAAAACGAAATCATATTGAAAATTCTGTCTGTACATTTTCCAACGCCAATGTGAACAAAGCAAGACATTTAAAGAGGCACTACGTCACTTTTCTGGTATGGAATGGTGTGATTGTTTTGCCTGTAACGTTGCATGGACGGGCTTTAAGGTTCAACTAATTCATCTTGCATTTGGCCTGATTTATTGCACTTTTAAATCTAAAAAAAAATGAGGCAAAATGTTGAATTTTGATCCCAGTTTTCAGTCCGATCTAGTTCAGTCACAAACTAAATAATAAATCTCAAATCGTCTGTAAATGTTTTTGTGTCTAAGATGTGGACATTTAAAGGTGCTCTGTCCATGTTTCACTTTTAAATATCCAAAATATGTGACATGTTCAAAATGGTGTCTTTAAAAGTAAAACGTTTCCTGTTCACCTGCATCCGCCGCTTTTATTGTGACGCTCAGGCCGGAAGTGCGTCTCTTGGTTTGTGACTTGACTTCGGCCTGACGCGCATCACCGCCGCATCACCGCCGCCTCTGCTCCGGGTGCGTCAGCTGCTCTGGCCCGGTGTCAGAGCCTCTCCTCCCGCTGCAGACCCGCACACACAGTCCCGCACACACAGCCTCTTCTCCGGGTCTCACGCGCCGCGTCATGGGGTAAACGCTCCGTCTGCAGCGGCCTTCTCCGGAGCTGTGTGACCGTCAGCCGCGCACCGACCATGGGCTTCCTGCACCAGCTGCACCTGCTGCTGTGGAAGAACGTGACGTTGAAGCGCAGAGGCCCGGTGAGTGCGGGCACACGGCGGGCACCCGGCGGGCACACGGTGGGCTGGTGCGGGTTCAGCGCCGCAGTGACAGAGAAGAGTGTAACAGGTTATAAACATGTCACAGACGGAAATACAAACACCTTTTATTTACGCTGTAATACAAAATGCACATAAAGCCTCAGTGGAACATTATAATTCAACCCTAACCCTGATTTGGCCTGCATACAAATGTCCCCCGACCCCTCCTTCTCATCCCCCGTGACCCCTCGCGTCATCATCCCCTGACCCTCCCTCTCGTTCCCTGACCCCTCCCTCTCGTCCCCTGCCCTTCCTATCCCTCCACAGTCCTCTCTTTAGCAAACTACTGAGACTTCTGTCACTGAGCATTCGGACACTCAGCTCATACTTCCTCCTCGCCGCGGGTCATGTGACTCTGGCGTCCGGGTAAAAAAAGTCTGTAAAACTCTATGATAAAATAGATCCGTCTGGACAAGTCGAACTGGATTATTCTACTTCTGTCAGTGACAGAGACTCAAATAAGGTTAGCGGCTGACGCCGAGCGACTCTGCCTATTCTGCGGCTAACGCTAGCACTCTGCGGCCAACGCTAGCGACACTGCGGCCACGCTCGAACTCGCAACGCTAACACTGGACGCTAGCGACACTGCGGCAACGCTAGCGGACACCTCCAACCGCTAGCACACTCGGCCAACGCTAGCACTCTGTGCTTATTTCAGTAAGTGTTTAGTTCATATTCTTGTCCAGTGCGTTTAAGTCCGTTGTGTCCAGTTAAAACCTGTCGCTGTCGTTTTTCACACTCTCCCAGTGCATTGTGGTCTATAGTGACCCCTAGTGACAATCGCTGACACTACTTTTCATGGTGCATTGTGGGACATTTTGAGTGCACTAGTTTTTCAACTGCTGGACATTCGGACACACTAAAAATTGCGTGAGCCCTGAAGAGTGCCCCCTGTAGAACATTCGGACGCAGCCTTTTACAAACAACCAAACCACCACCAACCGCAAACAACACCACCAACCACAACAAACAAACACCACCAACAGGCCAAAAAAGCAGTATTCTGTGCAGACTCTCTCCTCTCTCCCTCTTTCTTCTTTCTCTCTCTCTTCTCTCTTCCCCCCTCTCGTTTGTCCTCTCTCTCTCTCGTCCCCCCCTCCTCCTTCTGATCAAATTCCGAACACAGTCTCTTTGTAACTCAATGTCGTCAGTTCTGGATCTGCTTCAATGACCTTTTGTCCTCAGACTGTGACTTGTCTTTATTTACCACATGTCATGCTAGCTCGTTAGCCTGATTATACTTACTCATTTGCCTCTCCGGAAACAGCAGATTCCTCCATCGTCGCAAATGTGTTGATTTAACAAACAAAAAGTCCAATTAAACACTAATTATCAGATTAACAAGATTTACTGGATTTTATCAAATGGACAATGTCCCTGTCCTTAGCCCCTCCTCTGCAAGTCACAGTGCTCCCCCTGTCTGTGTGAGGAAGAGCACCCCCTGTGTCTGTGTGAGGAAGATCGTCATGGCACAATCAAATCAAAATAAAAGTCAATTTGGTCAAAAATGTGTCCATTTCCAAATTAAGTCTGACATTTTCTCCATTTGCCTGATGTCTGTTCTTATCTCAGTCCAGTCCTTGATTGGTGGTGATGTTTGAGTCAGCCATTTCTTTGTAATGGCCTTTTTTGTTTCTGCTGGGGTACATTCCAAAACCATCCATGTCTTGTGTCCATGGCAGGAGTTCTGTTTTGTTATAACAAAATTCTCTCCAAACATGTGACTTTGAGCTCCTCCACTCGGATGCACACACACTTTCCCACTGTTCATCTGTCAAAACAAGAAACACATTCAAGCAACAGAAAATTATTATTGTATTTAAAAGTAAATACATCATTTAGTGTTAAGTACATTTCAAGTATTTCTGATTTCTATGGAACAAACATTGTATTTTATGTAAACCCTTTTGAGATGCTTTTACATTCATTTAATAACAATTATATATATATATATATATATAAATTCAAGCAACAGACCAAATTCAATCAGCATTTGAATATGAAAATACATGTTTGGACCCTTAATTTGCCTGTTATGTCAGAACAAAAAAAAAAAATAGGAGCGGAAATAACAGTTTTGGAAAATAACAGTTCTGGAAATACAAAATGCAATCAAAAGATTAAAGAACAATAAATCTGTGGCATAAGTAATAAGTGGTATAAAGCTCTAAAGACACTATTACTCCTTTGCTTTTATCAACTTTTAACTGGGCCTTTAAAAGCTCAGATTTTCTGTGTGTGAAAGAAGCCATCATGGTCACGGTGAGGACCCAAAAGCAGCACAGAGGGCAGTCGGTAATGACCTTTATTATCACAGCAGTCTTTAACAGTTTATACAGTGGCAGGGTGAAAAGTCTTGGTTCACAGGGATCTTCTGCGAGATCTGAGAAGAAGTGAGCCTGGTGTCGCCAACAGGTGGATTACCTAGTTGGCTGACAGGTCCAGTGGTGAGCGGTGTAGCCACAGAGCCGAGCATGGGTCTAACCAGGAGGGAACAGGCGAAACTTATGGTCGAAGACAGAAGGCTGAGGTAATATCCAGGGCAGAGACGAGGTAGACAGGTCGGGGAAAACCGCTGGAAAGTCAGGCATAACACAAGAACAATCTGGCACTGGAGCAGAGAAGGGAGCAGGCTTAAATGCAGAGCTGTCACAGGTGTGGAGAGTTGGCCTGATGAGGAGGTGTGGCTAACAGGTAGAGTGGAATGATACCAGCTGACGGGAGATGAGCAGACAATTATATCCTTAATACCTAAAGAGGGGAAGGACCGACTTGACTGTGCCTCATACAGACCAATCTCAGTTCTGAATTTGGACTATCATTTATACACCTCAATTATCTCCAAAAGAATGTAACAGATACTCCCAAATTTAATCCACAATGATCAGACAGGATTTATTACCAAGCAACAAACACAAGACAACATAAGACAATCTTTACACATAATGAGCCAAATACAAAAACAATAAAACAAAGCTGTAATAATAAGTCTGGAAGCTGAGACAGCTTTTGATTCTGTGAGCGGGACTTATTTATTTAATGTACTGAACAAATTTAAAATAGATGATTTAATTCCAAAAAATATTGGGGCTCTTTACGATGGTCCAACGTCAAGTATTAAAATCAATGGCCACCTGACAGACTCTGACTCTGGATAGAGGGGTGAGACAGGGCTGTGCCTGGTCTCAACCTCTTGTGTGCTTTGTATTTGGAACCTTTGGCCCAATTTATTAGGCAATCAGAAACAATTCCCGGTGTCACAATTGATGGGACTGAACATAAAATTGCCTATGTTTAATTGTATTTGTACAAACCAGACATTTCCATACCCAATGTGGTGCATTTTGTTCAAATAAGTTGGTCCAATATCTGGATACAAATTGAATGTACAAAAACTGAAATTCTCTCTCACTGTGACCCCCTCTGTCCCATTTAAATGGCAAACGGAAACGGAATCTCTTAAATATGTCGGTGTGGTCCTCCATAAAGAACTATCAACAATCTTAGAGAAAAACTTTACTCCTCTTTTCTCCAATTTCAAGAAAGAACTTGAAAAATGGACTCTGATCCCAGACTTAAGTCTAAGTCTATTGAAACTATAAAAATCAGAAATCAAGATATATTTATTGTCATTGTCAGTGAACAAAATATACAACATAGGAACGTGATTTGATGACAGATGCGACATGAGAGACATGCATAAGAGCATCAGCCACCCAGGCAGACGTGCGGC
The DNA here is from genome assembly GCA_015082035.1 of Chaenogobius annularis. NCBI lineage: Eukaryota > Metazoa > Chordata > Actinopteri > Gobiiformes > Gobiidae > Chaenogobius > Chaenogobius annularis. The sequence continues at coordinate 72,796 of BJKM01000902.1, forward strand.
GCCTGCTGGAGAACTTGAACTCTAGGAAAAGGAAATACAGTGTCAGCCATAAGCATAACAATGATACACAATATACAACACATATTATGAATACAGTACACGTGGTCACGTGGTGGTATTTTTCCATTGGATGTGGGGGAGGGTCACAAACTATAGAAGAAATAGATAGGGGGAAGTGCAGACGGTGAAGGCTATGAATGTTGTTTGTGCGTGTGTGTGTGTGTGTGTGGGTGTGTGAGTGGGTCAGTGTAACCTGCTGTCCAGCTGGTCTCCTCAAGGCTGGGAGAGAAAGATGAGGGAGAAGGAGCAGGGAGATTGTGCATAGGATGGGTAAAACATAGTAATTTGCCAAATCATGTAGTCCAATCATTTCTGGTCCTCTGTTTAGCGATCCGTTTGTACCATTGAGTTACTCCATCTTTCAAAAAGTTCACTGCGCTTGATCTCATCCTACAGTCTTCTGCGCGTCCGTAGTCCGGACTAAGATATTTTTGTCCAGTTCTACGAGCTGTGCCATACTGTACTCAAGTCTTTGTTCGAGTCTTTTCATCCTTTCACTCAGTTCCACAAACTCCTCATTGTTGTTGTCAAACAGTAGCTGGATGAATTTTTCTGTCTTCCAATTTTCCGATGGACCAAGGCGACTCCAAGCCCAATTAGAAGGAATCCCGCTATCATAAATCCAAATACGAATAGGTCCTCCACATTTTCTACGAGCAAAGGGCTTGGATGCATAGGACTTGCCAGTTGTTCAATAGTCCGTATGTACCCCGCTGCGTCCGTACCATCGGGACAGGAGGCTTCTCCCGGAGCTCAATGGAAAAATATTGAGAGTAATGTTGTGCCGGGGTTCCTGTACAGGCCTTACTGGCAGGTGACAGACGGGTGAGTCATTTTGAGGAAGTTAAGAATCCCTGGGTAAAATCTGTGCTTCCAACATGGAAGGAGCTGATCAAAACATACAAACTAACAAAGATGTTCAAATCTTAAACTGGTCAGTTTTATGACCAAGGTTTTGTACCAATAGAACTGACCTGACATTCAAGGTATACAAAAGGTATAAAGGTTTTCACCAGATTAGAAAAGAAAATCACATGAAAAGCTTTGGACTGTTGAAAGAATCCTTTGACTTGGAGAAACTGGACTATTTTTTTTTTTTTTTTTTAGGTTTTTACAAATAAGGAGTTATTATAACCAAGATATTAAACAAAGTCATGACCATTATAACCCTCTGACTCTGGCTGAAGTCCAGGTTGTGGCTCTGGTCCTGGCTCTTGCCCTGGTCCTGGTCCTAGTCCTGGCTCTGGTCCTAGCCTTGGTCCTGGTCCTAGTCCTAGCTCTGGTCCAGGTTCTAGTCCTGGTCTGCTCCTGGCTCTGGCCTAGTCCTGTCTCTGGCTCTGGTCCTGGCTCTGGTCCTGGCTCTTGGTCTGGCTCTTGCGCTGGTTCTGGTCTGGCTCTGGCTCTGGCTCTGGCTCTGGTCCATAGTCCTGCCTCTGGCCCTGGTCCTAGTCCTGGCTCTGGTCCTGGTCCGTACTGACTTGCGTCTCTTGTGTTTTGTGTGGGTTTTGGCCTTTGAGATCTTCATTCCTCTGGTTCTGTTCTTCATCCTGCTCGGACTCAGACAGAAGAAACCTGCTCTTCCCGTCAAAGAAGGTCACACACAGTCACTCAAACTTTAAACTCTTTTTTTATTAACCGACTGAAACTGTGACGTTCATGTTCGAGTCGCTCATTTCAGCGGCTCCTTCACCAGAACATTTTGAACCAGATCTCATTTTCACAGTTTTACATCGAATCAACAGCAGAAACGGCAGAGAATAAGAGAAGTCGCTTTTATATTGTAACGTTTTATTTAGATTAAACAAAAAGGATCAAACGCACTTAATTTTTCTGAAATACCACAAAGGGTCATGGTCTATGTAGTTTTCTGACACCAAACAATATATTTGAACAAAGAAGCTTAGAAGTCATTCAACTGTGATATTATTTTAAGACTTTGGCTGAGACCATGTCTTTTGGTGATTGTTACAAACCTGTTTCAGCCCTAGTCTAGACCGATTCTAGACCCGTTCTAGACCTGGCTCTGCCCTAGTTTAGACCTGTTCTAGACCAGGTTTGGACCTGTCCGGTTCTAGACCTGTTCTAGACCTGTTTTAGATCTGTTTCTAGACCTGGTTCAGCCCTAGTTTAGACCTTGTTTAGACCTGTTTTAGATCTGTTCTAGACCTGGTTTAGACCTGGTTTAGATCTGCTGGGACTACCACTGTTTGCGTTTGTGAATATGTTTGATTGCCTTTTGTTCATTTCCAGTCAGTGATTTTGTGTTGTTGTGTTTCTTTTGTGCATGTTTGTGTCGTTGATGGAGCAGTGTGTAAGTCCCTCTGTCAAACTGCACCACTTCATTTGCAAATAATACGACTACTACTTCAAATACTGCAGTACTTATCCTTCAAACGCTGCAGTTGTTGAGATACTGTGTGCTGTTCTTAACCCTCTCCACATCTGACCTCGTCCTGACCTGCGAGTCATCGTGTGTTTACAGTTTCACCTGGGTTTCACCTGCGTTTCACCCTAGTTTCACTCCACTATCTCTGCAGTTTCTCCCCAGTTTCATTCCATTTTCACTTCAGTTTCACCCCAGTTCCACCTCAGTTTAACTCCACAGTTTCACCTCAGTTTCACCTCAGTTTAACCTCAGTTTAACTCCACCGTTTCGCGTCAGTATAACTCCAGTTTCACCTCAGTTTCACCTCAGTTTAACGCCACAGTTTCACCTCAGTTTCCAAGTTCATTCCCCAGTTTGAGTCAGTGCTGAATTTGCGTCAAAATGAACAAACTCAAAATAGATAATGATGATGATGATGAGGATGAGGAGGAGGAGGAGAGGGAGGAGGGGGAGGAGGGGGAGGAGGGGGAGGAGAGGAGGAGAGAGGAGGAGGAGGAGGAGGAGGAGGAGGAAAGGAGATGATGATGAAGAGAGTAGATGAGGCTCTTGATGAGGAGGAGGATTATGAGGATGATAAGGAGGGTGATGACTATGAGGGATGAAGAGGAGAGGAGGAGGAGAAATGATGAGGATGATGTGATGAGGATCATGATGAGGAGGAGGAGGAGGATTATATGGATGATGAGGCGGGTGATGATTATGAAGAGGGGGAGGAAGGTGATGAGGAGGAGGAGGAGGATGATGATGATGAAGAGGGTGGTGGTGATGATGATGAGGGTGAGGAGGAGGAGATGATGAGGAGGATGAGGATCATGATGAGGAGGAGAAGTATGAGGATGATGAGGAGGGTGATGATTATGAGGATGATGAAGAGGGTGGTGATGATGAGGATGAGGAGATGGATGATGAGGAGGAGGAGGAGGAGGGTGATGATGAGGACGATGAAAGGATGAGGAGGAGGGGGATGATGAGTATGATGATGAGGAGGATGATAATGATGAGAATGAGTATCATGACGATGACGAGGAGGAGGATTAGGATGGAGGATGATGAGGATGGGCAGATTTGGTATAAATGACAATATTATTTTATACCTTTTACCACAAAGTACTGCTCAACGGGAGGAAGAGGTTTGACCTTATTTAAACTCTTCATTTTAAATCGACTTTAATTACAGTACTTACACTTCCTATTATATTATATTTTATACTACACCTTGAGGACCTCTTCCAAGCCATTCCATAATCTAAGACCACGCACTTTATTTTGTTGTTCTTATTTTAGGTGTTTTAACATGCAATGTATAACTTTTATCTTTAAACATGTTTATTTTAAATACCGGTAGAATAATAATAATAAAGTTTTTAACCGTGTCTTGCATTTTAAGATGAAAACATAGTCAAGATAACGGCTAGCATGACTGACTCAAACTGGGAAATTACTCTTAGTCTGACCTCTGACCTCCTGCTCCTCTCTGTGACCTGAGTATCTTCAACATGGAGGACCTTGAGTGCCACGTTAAATGAAATTAAGCTTTAGTAAAAAGATGAAAAATACATGTTCCATAAAGAAAAGCCGATATCAGACCCTCCACCAGAAAAGTTACATAGTGTACCTTTAAAAGAGTTGTAAATGCATGTTGCAGTACAGTACATAAATAAAAAATCGTTTAATGAAAGTTTGTTGTTAAATCGTTTATTAAATGTTATTGTTTTCATATATAAAAACATTAGTTAATTACAGATTATGTTTTTTAAATTAATGTTTTAAATCATCTTTCCAAGACTTTAATAAAATATTAATTTCTTTTTGCATGGCATTCAGGGTCTTTTTCTAATTATTAACATGAGTGTTTTTATTATTATTGTGGTTTTATTCATTTATTTGTGATAATATTAAAAGGATTTCTCTTAGTACTATTAAGGGAAACATCCAAAGTAAACGTACTAAAAACACATCTAATGTTGTGTTCAGCCCGCGGTGTAAACGGACCAGGCCGAGCGTTTCAGCGTTTGGCGCCTGAGCGTTAGCGCGTTCTGGGTGTCAGACGCCAGAGTTGGAAAAACAGATTTCTCTAGGATAGTCATGGTGCGTCGACCAATCAGGAGCTTCCTCTAGAGTAGTGGTCATTCCTCTGAAGAACAGCCACAGGCAGCGAGAGGCGGAGTCTCGTTCAAACGTGCGTCAGGGGCGTGTCTCCGGCCCAGAATAGGCGTCCAACTAGATGCGTTCAGCGCGGTTTTGGCGGCTGTGTCATTATTCCTGTGTGACTCTGTGTTTGTGTCTGACTTCAGCGTTCTACAGCGCGGCTCCTCTGACCTCGGCTGGAATCATCCCTGTGATGCAGTCGCTCTGCCCCGACGGGCAACGAGACCAGTTCGGGTTTCTACAATACAACAACTCTACGTAAGACGCTCCTGTCTGCTCCTGTCTGCTCCTGTCTGCTCCTGTCTGCTCCTGTCTGCTGTCACTGCTGTCTGCTCCTGTCTCTGTCACTGCTCCTGTCTGCACCTGCCACTGCACCTGTCTCTGCCCCTGTCTCTGCTCCTGTCACTGCTCCTGTCACTGCTCCTGTCACTGCTCCTGTCACTGCTGCTCCTGTCTGCTCCTGCTTCTGCCTTGCACCTGTCGGCTCTGGTCCTGGTTTGGTTTCTGTGCTCTGACATCGGTTTGGTTTCTTCAGGAGTGACGCTAGTTGTTGGAAGAGGATCCAGCAGTGGTGGATGTGGAGCAGAACAGGATCTTCTCCTCAGAATGGACCTACTTTAGGGTTCTGAGCTGGACGAAGCCGTTCTAGAAACACCTGCAGACACCTGAGAGCTCTTGTCCTCCTTTACCTGAAAAGACCACGCCTTCTCTTTGAAAACCAAAGCAGCAGGTCACGATTATAAGAGTTGGTTCTATAGAATTGCATAGTTGATTTCGATCTTATCTGTTCCTTCTGAACGTTTCTGTTGGCACGGTTCTCTCGCGACAGTTTAGTAGGCTTGATATGCGTCGCCCAAAGTTATGCTGCGAATTCCGTTTCCCCCAGTCTCAAACTCCATTTGTGCAACGGACGACACCACGACGTCTCCCGATCTTGCTTCTGCCCGACGGAAAGGAAATAAATAATTCCTTCTATCCGGTGTTCAAAAACATTTCAGTTATACTAGACTGAAGCGCAATCTCTTTTTTCGTTGCAGCGTTTCTGGCTTGCCACACGACGCTCAAGCTCTGCTCAGCTGTGAGCGTCTGGGACCCAGCTTTTGCTCTTTCCTGATAACTATCGCATCCAACTTTGCTTATGCATCAAAGAACGGTTGCCTGCGCTTGGCCTTTCGACGCACAGCGCGCATATGTCCCTACGAACACGTTGAACAGACCGAATACAAATACTTGTCAACCAAACCGCCTCTTCTTTCTTGGGGGAACTCTTTGAAATCTTTTTTCCTTTTGCTCTGCACCGAGCATTTGCTTCTTGCCGCTTGACCCCCGAGACCAAGAGAAGGGGCAGGCGCGGCAGGCAGAAAAGAAAGGGGGCAGGGCGTTGCGGACGGGCAGACACGAGGAGGGCAGACCCCTAAGAGAGCCAGAAGAGGGCGCCGACCCCACAGAAGGCCAGAGAAGGGGCGCCCGACCGAAGGCCAGAGCAACCGGCCTGGTCCGACCCTGAGGGCCGAAGGAGGAAGGAAGTCCGACCGAAGCCAGAGAACGGAGGCCGACCCGAGCGGGCCAGAGGAAAGGTCCGACTCGGAGGCCAGAAGAAAAGGTTCCGACCCCAGGCCGAGAGCGAAAAGGGCCGACGAGAGAAAGGGCCGACCTGGCCCTCGAGGTCCAGCAGAAGGGGGCCGAACCGAGGCCAGAAGAAAGGGCTCGCCGATGAGGCCATGAAGAAGGAGGGCCGGCACCCATAGTCCACGACGAGAAGGGCCGACCGCCTGGGCAGAGTAGCAGCTGTGCCCCGGGAGACTTTACAACTTCCTTTCTGAGAAAAGACAAACCCTCTGTTGTCTATTATCTCCACTTTATTCTTGATCATCGTAAGAAGAGAGATTCACAACAGTTTCATCGCACATGTTCCAGTCCTGCTAAGCTCACATGACTGCCACCACTGGTAAACGTCTGCAGGGTGTAACAGTGGAGCTCCTCTGAGTTTTTAAAGTCCCTTCACCCAAACCCTTGATTTAACGATGTTTAGTTTGAGTTTCCTTCCCTCACACTGCAGCAGCAGAGGCACTCTAGCGCCCCCTGCTGGTGTTTAAGAGCTGTAACATAACAGATCTGACTCGGACTCCTTTAACTCCTCCTTGGATCAGGTTCCACCGTCTGATCTTCGGAGCATCGCAGAGAGATGACGTCGTCCGGAAGCCGCAGAGAAGTCGGAGCAAAGCAGACCTACCTACACAGGTGAGAGCTGCAACTGCATTAAATGCGCTCTTCAAGATCACAGAAATCACTGTTCAAAGTTTCCCTGGATTGTTGCGTCACAGTTAAAAGAGTGACTTCTCCCTTGACATAAACCATCACCTGTGTGTGTGATATATATATATATATAATATATAATATAAATATGATATAGTATATATGTATATAATGTGTATCTGTGTATATCTGTAAATATATAAAAAGTCAAGACATACAGTACCTAGTATAACATATATACATCTGCATTAATGCTACACTACATTGAGCCTTGTGTTTTACTTCTCCTTCTGTCCTGCAGGAGGCGCTCCTGGGCAGAGTGCGGGCTCTGGACCGAGGACTCCTGGACCGAGCTCTTCTGGATCCCAACGCCGCGGCCCAAAGACCGGCTCTGGTCCGGATCATGTCCAGAGTCCTGGGTCTGACTGAACCAAAGAACGAAGAGCGAGACCAGCGAGAGCTCCAAAGAGCTCAGGTACAGGGGTCTGCAGGGGGAAGGGGGCTCCCCCGCAGAGGTCTGCAGGGGCAGCGTGTGGGTATGGACATACTGAGCGCAAATCATGAGCGTGTGGACAACATAATCATGAGCGTGTGGACACATAACATGAGCGTGTGGCACCACTATTCATGAGCGTGTGGACACATAATCATGAGCGTGTGGACACATATCATGAGCGTGTGGACACATTCATGAGCGTGTGGACACATAATATGACGACGTGGATCACATATCATGAGCGTCAGCATGAATGTGGACACATATTCATGAGCGTGGGACACATAATCAAGATCATGAGCGTGTGGACACATATTCCATGACGTGCGTGTGGACACATAATCATGAGCGTGTGGACACATATTCATGAGCGTGTGGACACATATTCATGAGCGTGTTGACACATTCATGAGCGGGTGGACAAATGCACATATTCATGAGGGTTTGGACACATAATCCTGAGCATGTGGACACATATTCATGAGGGTTTGGACACATAATCATGAGCGTGTAGACACATAATCATGAGCGTGTGGACACATAATGAACGTTTAAAGGCCTGGGTCAGCGGTCAGTGGCTCGTCCAGCAGAAATGACCTTATCAATCTGACCTTCTCTCTTCAGCGTCTGCTCCTGAGCGGCTCCACGCTGCAGTCCCTCACCTGTGCAGACAATGGCGCTGCTCTCGCTCAGCTCCTATTGGCTCCTGAGACTGAGGGGGCGGGGCTTCAGGCGTACCGGGCGGAGCTGTGTGGCGGGGTCGAAGGTGAAAGGTCACAGAGGTTTGAACAGCTGAGGGCGGAGCTTCAGGAGCAACTCGACAACGGCAAACTCAACAACAAGGTACAAATACTGCTACTGCAAATACTCACGGTCTTCAATAGAGTGGTTTGTGGCTTTAAGATGAAGATGCATGGCGCTCTGTAGTCCTGAACTCGAGTGTCTTCTGTGCTTAAGTTAAGGAGGCAATCTTTGTTAAAAAAGTGAATCCTTCCTTAAATTGTAAAGGAGGTTTAAGATTCAACCTTCCCGTTGTTTATAATGGTTTGTTGAAACCCTGGAGACGCCCGGGGCATTCTGATGCTAATCAGGTACTCAGTGAGGAGGTAGCCAAAGTCAGTGTACAATAGGATGTAGAGGGCCCATCTCAGGGCTGTTAGTAAACAAAGGGATTAGTCAGATTTCATTAGTAAGATATAAAACGAAAGTTACGCATGTAACTACTGTTCTATGAATCCCGGATGACCACCAGAGGCAGTGCCTTAAGCACTAAATGATCATCTTTCGCACATGCGCAGGTCGAGAATTTAATGACAACAAATTCACCTGTGACCTCTCTGTGACCCACGTGAGTCTAAATAGTCACGTAACACATAGAGCTCAGTCCCTTTTCTTCTCATAAGCAACGCGGATTCCGAGGGACTGATTGCTCTGGCGGTCGTCCGGGATTCATAGAGCCGTAGTTACATACGTAACTTTCGTTCTATTTCATCCCTTATGACCACCAGATGCGGTGCCTTAAGCACTGGATGACACATATCAACAACATCCCGAGGCATCCCATAGGACAATACAATTTTTTTTAGATAAAACACACCTACCTTATGACAAGGAACGGGGCACTCCGCTCATGGCCGCCCAGGAGGTGAACAGGCTTCTGGTCGAGTGGCATTTCACACCCTTCGGAGGCTGACGCTTCTGAGAGGTATAAGACTGCTTAACGGCCTCGACCACCCATCGAGCAAGGCGCTGCTTAGAAAGCGCTTGACCTTTCCTAGGGCCATCATAGCATACAAAGAGGCAATTTGACTGCCGAACAGGTGTTGTGGCTCGTATGTAAGCCACTGAGGCCCCCGTGTCAAACCGAGCAAGTTGGAGGGGCTGAGTGCTACTCGAAGAAAACATCTTAGGAAGGAAAGTGGCATCCGGCCAAAGTGACCCCTGAACCATCAGCATTCCACCTGCAGCAGGACTCACCAAAAGACAAGGCTTGTTGTTCACCGATCCTCTTACCGGAAGTCATAGCCAGAACTCCAGGGACAAATCCCAAGACGGGCCACACGGCGTCTAGGAGGGTGAAGGCGCCGCGCCCCCTTCATGAAAAGTGAAATAATCCTGTCACTTCCCACCGAGGCACCACCAACACGGTCGGAACTGAATATGCTAACCCCGGAAGAGAGTGCACAACACCCAGACGTCTGCGCTGGGTGGGCTGAGCAGAATGAGGTGGTCCTGAGATCGGAGTCCAGGGCCATCCTTCTCCGATCACAGGGCTGTCCACCCCATGGACGCGTGGTGCTTGTATGGGCCAACGGGGCAACGGAACTGAGGGCCAGACGCAGACGGGCCGCCACGCGGCGGAGACCGACCAACTGGTTCCTAATCCGGCTAGCCTGTGCAGTGCGTTCCAACGCCTCCAGTGCAGCCGCACCAAAGAGCTCTCCTGGGACAACTGTACGCTCCGTAACGTCCTCTTACACGGTTCCGTGAGGGGAGACTGGGCCAATCCACACCTGGCGGCGAGCCTGCGTCATTGTGGACAACATGCGACCGAGCTCCCTGGACATAAGAGCAAACGCATGCTAAAAAAAAAACGAGCAAACGCATGCAGAGACGCATCAAGCATTCCCTGCGTTGGTACATCCACATTATACTTCTCCAGTGCAGTGGAAAGACCGAGCAACAGGTGGGAAAGAGAGTTCCCCGTCCTACCCATCCGCGCTCCCGTATTGTACGCCCCGGCACAAGAGTTCGTCGGTGATTCGACATTGCGGATTAGGGCACCTCGGGTTTGCCCTAAGGCCCTCCTCCGGAGAGACAATGAGCGAGGCAACAGCCGGCTCGACAGGCAGCATATGGCCCAGGCCGAAACTGGGGGGCATCTTGCATGGACGCCAAGGCCCTCCCATCTGCCGTCAAGCGCGATAATGCTCTCGTGTCAGTCCAGCAAGCGTGCAGCTCCCTGACGTACTCCTGTGAGGGCGGTACGACCACGGAGGGGACAGTCCGTTGGCGCTTAAAAAAGGCACTAGTAGTAGCCACAGTCACTTGCGGCACGTCCAATTGCAAGTGGCTTAGCGCAAAACGAATGACAGAGGGGCACATCGTCATCCCTGTCCGGAGCAGCCCGTGGAAGCGTGGGAGCCTGTCTCTGAGGCCCGAGACTCCAAATCCAGGGCGTCGCACTGAAAATGCGTATCGGATGCAGCCACTAATATGGCATCCTCCTCATGCATGGGCGCCGCATATCCCGTGCAGGAAAACCCAGATCACCGCAGCGCTCGTCTCCCAGTCGACGGGCTCAAATGCCGTCAGACGAGCAATCCGGGCCGAGTGAGGCATCACGACACAATTGGGGCAAGCATCCGTAGTGAGGCCTTGCCTCAAATGCTCCACGCCCAAGAACGAAGGGCATAAATCGTGCCCATCGTCCTGCTGCATCGGCGCCCTACTGGCCCTGCAGCCCAGCGTCTCGAGCATTTCGAATACGAATACCCTTACGAAAATCAGGGCAGGCCGTGAACGCCTCCCTTTATTATTATATTTTATTTTGTATTGTTTTTCAAAACGGTCAATGCGGTTAACCCTTGCCGAACCAGGTCGAGCCGGAAACGCCCACTAATGGTTCGAAACTGAGTGTTTAGCAATGCTAAAACACAAAAAACGAGTTGTTCGGGCAGAGGACGTCACTACAGACTCTCAACAAAAGACGCTGAAGTAGGGCTAACGCAACTGCTCAGGATAGTTGGGGAAAAAACAACACCAAAATAATTAGTTGTCAAACATTACTTACAAGCGGGACGAAAGCTGCCGCTCGAGCCAACTACGGCAGGAGCACACAATAAACGGAGCAGGAACGAAACCGGCTGCTCAAACACGACTCACGACTGTACAAAACCAGTCAAAAGACAGCTAAAGTAGCTCTGAAACAATCAATAATCAGGCTTTCTTTTCAATGTACTTACCTGGCGGTGTAGTCGGCTACAACCACCTTGCTCAATGTTTCCGCTTCAACTCAAACAAACATGCATGCGAGAAGAAGAAAAGGGACTGAGCTCTTACCTGGTGTCATGTGACTATTATTTAGACTCACGTAGGTCACAGAGAGGTCACAGGTGAATTTGTTGTCATTAAATTCTCAACCTGCGCATGCGCTTAAGATGATCATTCATTGCTTAAGGCACCGCCTCTGGCGGTCAGAAGGGATGAAATAGAACCTGAGTTCCCAGACTTGTTTCACAGATTGAGAGTCCAGATGAAACAACTGAATCTTTATCCACAATGGAACACTCTTGGACGAATGAGGAATTACACCGACACCGACCTTTTTCTGCAAATATTTATACTGCAAATACTTCTACTGAGAAGCATTTCCCTGTGAATAATGAGCACTTTGACTTGGAGTTATGACGAAACGTCTCTCCAAATATGTGACTTTGAGCTCCTCCTCTGGGATGTACACACACTTTCCCACTCTTCATCTGTCAAAACAAGATGACCTCTTTCCCATTTGTTTTTAATATATTTAGTAGAGTATTTGTCCAGATTAGAAATGCATTGATATAATTTAGATATTTTCACCCTTGAAAGTTCTGATTTCTAAGCCTTGATAAACATTTGTTTGACTTTGTTTAATTTCTTGGTTATAATAACTCCTTATTTGTAAAAACTTGTAAAAGTCCTGTTTCTCCAAGTTCCAGGATTCTTTCAACATTTCAAAGCTTTTCATGTGATTCTCTTTTACAATCTGGTGAAAAACCTTTAGATCTTTTGTAATCCAGACCTTGAATCTCAGGTCAGTTCTATTTGGTACAAAACCTTGGTCATAAACCGACCAGTTTGAGATTTGAACATCTTTGTTTAGTTTGTATGTTTTAATCAGCTCCTTCCATGTTGTAAACACAGATTTTACCCAGGGATTCTTAACTCCCTCCAAATGACTCGACCGTCAAACACCCAAAACCAACTTTTCTTTTGATACTTGTAGTGTTTTAAATCAGATTCAAGGTTTCTTGCCAGTGACATCTCCAGGAGGTTTCTGTGACTGTGAGCTGTGGATGTCACACATGAGAAAGTGGAGAAGACTTCCTCTGAGACACTTCTGTTTTAGAGCCGTCAGTGCTAACACTAATGCTAATAACAGTAAAAGTAAAGCCACAAACCGATGACGATTGTAATTTGGACGTTGTTTGGTGTTGGACATTACAGACTGGGAGGTCTTCAAGAGCTGCCACAGAGAGTTTGGAATGAGTACAAACAGGACACTGTGACGTCATACATTCGTCGATTCTGTGAGGACAGCATCATACCAACACAAACCAAAGTCACTTTCAACAATGACAAACCTCCTGGTTCACTTACCCAAAACTGAGGCAGTTAAGGCAGCAGAAGGAGGCAGCGCACAGGGCTGGTGACAGGGGGCGCTACAAAGACGCAAAAGTATGGATTTAGCAAAGAGGTTTCTCGAGCAAGATCTACGTACAATACGCGTCTGAAGCAGCAGTTCTCTGACAACAACCCCGCCTCCGTGTGGAGGGGGCTCCGGCTCCTCACCAACCACAAGCCCCGAGCCCCCCCTGCTGCAGACAATCGAAAAACTGGCTGAGCAACTCAACACCTTCTACTCCAGGTTTGATGTGACCACCCCCTCCCCTACGGTGGCCACCTCCGCCAACCCAAACCCCCCGAAAAGCTGCTGGACCAGATGGCGTCTCTGCCGCTACATTAAGACATTGCGCATTAGAGTTAACCCCCGTCTTCACAGACATTTTTAACATCTCCCTGGGGTCATGCCATGTCCCAGCCTGCTTCAAGTTTTGCCATCATTGTCCCTGTCCCCAAGAAGCCCCCGGATCACTGGACTTAATGACTACAGGCCTGTAGCGCTGACGTCTGTAGTCATGAAGATCATTTTGAACGGCCTGGTCCTGCCCCACCTCAAGTTCCATTCACCTCCTCCTGCTGGACCCCCTGCAGTTCGCCTACAGAGCCAACAGGTCTGTAGACGACACCATCAACCTGGCATCATCCACTTCATCCTGCAGGCATCTGGACTCCCCGGGAACCTTTACGTACCAGGATCCCTGTTTGTGGACTTCAGCTCTGCGTTCAACACCATCCCCTCCTGCTCTGCTCCAGGAACAAGCTCTCCAGCTCATAAACGTGCCTGACTCCACCTTGCAGGTGAATCACTGACTTCCTGACGGACCAGAGGGTAGTGCGTGCGGCTGGGGAAGAATGTCTCTGACACTCGGACTATCAGCACCGGTGACCACAGGGCTGTGTACTTTCCCCCTCTGCTCTTCTCCCTGACACAAACTTGCTGCACCTCCAGCCACGACTCCGTAAAACTCATCAAGTTGGTGCGGACGATACCACCCTCATCGGGCTCATCTCGGACGGGGATGAGTCTGTCTACAGGAGGGAGGTGGACCGACTGGTGTCCTGGTGCAGCGGTAACAACCTGGAGTTCAACACCCAGAAGACAGTGGGAGATGATCTGTGGACTTCAGGAAAGCCACAGCTCCCCCAGCCCCCTCATCATGACAGACTCCCCCACACCATCTGTTGTCGGACCATAACAGGTAGTGACTTCCTTCCCTGCCTGTCCAGCTGGCCGCAACCAACTACCCAGGACTCACGAGTGGGCTAGACAACTTCCATCCAACAGGCGCACTCAGCTCCGGTCAGTCATAGCAACAGACGCTCTCAGCAGCAGGCATGTACGTTGTTCATATGCGGCAGCTGGAGGAAGCTAAGGCTTGTGACGCTAGTCCTGTGCAGATTGGAGTGGGTTCAGTTTCTTTACGACAGGGCCATGATGTTTGAAGGCTCCTTCCCAGTCGCATCCTCTACGGCTCTCCTCCATTCTCATTCCGTTGTCGTTTTATTGGCTCACAGGCGTTGGATTGCCAGAGAGCCAGTTGTCGTTTGAAGTTAACCGTAGAGATGCGGTTTTTTGTCACTCACGCGAGACTGTTATTCTGTCCAGTCCTCTGAGACAGAGTAAGAGGTAAGCCGTGATCGGGGGGCATCCCGAAGAATGGGTCTGAATAAAGGGAAACTTTTAGATCAGTATTATTCCCCTTTATTATTCAGTAATCTGCAGACTCAATCTCATGACAGGCTTGTAGTATTCTTGCCCAGAGTTGTTCAGGACGACGCAGGAGTCGGATCAATGCTGGCACAACATACGCGCCATATCTTCTATTTATTCGACGCAAACCTGTGACAATGGTCACACATTTGAACACCCACATCCTGATCTCAGGACACATAATAAAGAGGACTACCGGTCCATCCGGACCAAGAAACCTCCCGCCAACAAAGAATATTTCTTTCCCTCTTGCTTGTTGGAGACTCAATTGAAGCACTTCTAAACACCTGCACTTTAAACTGCAAAATATTCATACTCGACTGCACTCAAACTGTAAATCTAACTGTAACTCTTGTGTACATAGAAATGCCTTTTTTATTTGTTATTGTATGAGTCATTTGAAATGTTTCTTATGCATGCCCTTGTTGATTGAAATATATGTTGTTTTATTATTGCTCAGTGTTTTTATGTTTGCACCTTGCATTGCGAGAAACAAGTTACCTCATGTTTGTGAATTTTGTTCATTGACAATGGCAATAAATTCTCTTTCTGATTCTGATTACTGATTCTAATCTACATATAAAACATCAGTTATAAAGAGTCTTTCTGGTCCTCATGCCTTCCTCTGTGGCCTCTCCAGGGCTCCACACGGCCCCTGCAGGTTCAGAGTGCTTACTGCGGGATCCTGGCAGATGGTAGAAGCGTTCTCCTGCAGCGAACGTGACCTTTTGTCCGGCCTGGGCGGTGGCTGCTGCGCAAGAGCCTGTGCCAAACGGTAACGCAAACCGCCCTCGGCTTCATCATTTCCGGTGTTGGACCATGTTCTCATCTCTGGTCTTATTCAGGTCTAACCGGACTTCCCCCTCCCCCACCACCTCCCCCTGGCCCCTGAACTTCACTACAGGGGGCGCTAACAGCACCGATGCCCCGGGGCCCGGCGAGGGCCGCAGAGCAGACGGGAGTAGAACCCACAACCCTCACTCACAGTTTTCCGCCTTCGTCCAGCTGTGGGCCGGACTTCAGCCCATCCTCTGTGGGAACAACAGGTAAAGACCTGGACCAGGACCTGAGCCTGGACCTGGACCTGAGCCTGGACCTGAGCCAGGACCTGAGCCTGGACCTGAGCCTGGACCTGAGCCAGGACCTGAGCCAGGACCTGGATCTGGACCAGGACCTGAGCCAGGACCTGAGCATGGACCTGACCCTGGACCAGGACCTGAGCCTGGACCTGGACCTGAGCCAGGACCTGGACCTGAGCCTGGACCTGAGCCTGTTGCTGACTTTTGTTCTCGTTTGTTCCTGTTCTTCAGGAGGATCGAGCCCGAGGCGCTGAAGCAGGGGAACATGAGCTCTTTGGGCTTCACCTCCAAAGAGCAGAGGAACCTGGGGCTGCTGGTCCACTTGATGACTACAAATCCCAAGATCCTTTACTCTCCCATTGGCTCCGAGGCCGACAAGGTCATCCAGAAGGTCAGTCCTGGTTTATTCTTGTTTCAGTCCTGGTTTAGTCCTGGTTTAGTCCCGTTTTAGACCTGGTTGGTTTCTGGTTCTGTTCCAGGCCAATGAGACGTTTGCGTTCGTGGGAAACCTGACCCACTTCACTCGTCTGTGGCTGAACATCTCGTCTCAGCTCAGGAACCTTCTGCAGGAGAACGCTCTGCAGAGCCACTTACTGTGGCTCCAAAAGGTTTGGACTCATCTTAGAATCATCACCTTTCACTGACTTTATGTACTTTAGATTGTAAGTGTTTGTTTGGAAGCTTTGGGTCTGAGTCCCTTTGTCTTCTAAACACTTCAGTCGTGGTTGTGGTTGTGGTTGTGGTCCAGGCACAGTTTCCTCTGGTTTCCTCCTTGAAAACACTTTCCCACTCTTCATCTGTCAAAACAATAGATTAGATTAGATTCAACTTTATTGTCATTACACATGTACAAGTACAAAGCAACGAAATGCAGTTTAGCATCCAACCAGAGTGCGCAATAATAGTAAGTAACAATATACAGATAATAATAAATTAGGTGATGCTAAAATAAGGAGCTGTAGTATATAAGTACAAATATACAGATTGATTGAGGTAAAGTGCATATTATATATATTGTGCATTAACTGTATTTAGACTATAAACAGGGACTTTAATTAATTCATATTCATTTTCTACCGCTATTTCCCGTTAGGGGTCGCGGGTGACTGGAGCCTATCCCAGTGCCTTTGGGCCTTTAAACAGGGACTATAGACATAATTTACAAAAGCAAATGGGCATATGATAATTAAGTAGTACAGATTGAGTGAGCATTAAATAGTCCATAATAATAAACAGTCGCTGCCTAACTTACTAGACTCGTGCAATGTACAGTACGGTTTTCAGTGCAACCAGATCCAAAGTGTTGAGTGCAGGAAGGTCCAGTAGTGCTGACCCGTCTTTGGACAGTGGGGATAATGACGGGTTTGTAGGTGTGGTGTGGGAGGGGAGGGGTTCATCGGCATGGGGCAGAGTTCAATAAGGACACAGCTCGGGGGAAGAAACTGTTCCTCAGTCTGCTAGTCCTTGTCCGCGGGCACCTGAAGCTCCTGCCTGAGGGAAGAGGAGAACAGCTCTTCCCATTGTTTTCACATATTCAGTAGAATAATCCGAATTAGAAATGCATTGCTATAATAATGAGGTCAGACTGACTATTTATTTTTTTAATAAGTTTTTTAGACTAATATTTGTAGTTTACTATGTCCCAAAAAAAAACCAACCAAAAAACATTATATATATAATATATATATAAACTTAGCCTTGTTCAGACCTGGCTCAGACCTGTTTTGACCTGGTTAGAACCTGGTTCAGACCTGGCTCAGACCTGGTTCAGACCTGTTTAGACCTGGTTCAGACCTGGTTCAAACCTGGTTGTGTCTGTCCTCAGCTGTCCTCGGAGCTGCAGAGACGCCCCGGTCTCTTGGACTCGGACCAGGATCTTCTGGAGACTCTGACCAAAGGAAACCATTCTGTCCCAGACCGAGACGTTCTTCCTGCAGCAGCTCGACGCCATCGACAACGCGGCCTGTCAGTGGAACCGCTTCATGGACAAGGTACAGTGATCCCTCGCTATATCGCGTTTCATCTTTCACGTTCGCGCTTCACGGATTATTTTTACAGTGCAGATATTTTTCAGTGCATTGTGCTCTGAATCCTATTGGCTCAGCGGCTTTTACTGTTGTCTAGAAATAAATATTACGCTGTACTTATATGGTTTTCATTGTCAACAGTTTTGGTTCTGTACATTCTGCCAACCCTACGTTGCATTTTTTCTCTGGACAAACCCACAATGTCAGCGCACGGCACAAGAATGGACCTTTGGACCCTTTATGAGTTCATTGCAGTTCTCAAATATAATCGGAGTGTGCATATCCGATTTATAAAAAATCTTGTCTGCCAGAAAAAACGCTCTCACGTTTATTTTTGGAACGCAACTCCCGCGATAAACGAGGGATCACTGTACTGCGAGTGCCACTGCGAGTGCCACTGCTAATACTACAAATACTACAACTACCATTCTCCAAAGACACACGTTCTCGCTGCTCATTTCCTGAAGCTGAAGCTGGCTCTGGATTCTTGTTGATCTCTGATGTTTTTTTGTTGCAGCTGATGAAGATGAGCGTTGTGTTTCCACTGATGCTTAGCCAGCTTTAGCCACGTCCCTCACACACACACACTTGGAATGACTTAACGACTTTTTGTGACTCGCTCAGATCGACCTCAGGATCATTCAGGAGGATTTAGATCAGATTTCTGCAGAAAACATAAATTGGGTGTTCTCCTGGTGTTCTTCTGTTGCAGGTGAGCGTGGACGTGTTCAAAGGCTTTCCAGATGAAGACAGCATCGTAAACTACACTCTAAACCAGGCCTACCACGACAACGTCTCCGTGTTCGCCAGTGAGTCCCACAAAACCTGGTCCAGACATGGTCCAGACATGGTCCAGCCCTGGTCCTTCTGTTCTGGTTCTTCTTCTCTGGTTCTTCACCCTTGTTTCTTCAACCCTGGTTCTTCTGTGTTTCAGGTGTGATCTTCCAGACAGACGGCAGAGGTTCGTTGCCTCCTCACGTCAGGTATAAGATCCGTCAGAACTCGAGTTTCACGGAGAAGACAAACGAGATCCGCAGAGCGTATTGGAGACCAGGGCCCAACACCGGAGGAAAGTTCTACTTCCTCTACGGCTTTGTCTGGATCCAAGGTCCGTCCTAAACTCTTACTTCAAACTTACTTCTACTGCAGTAATATACTCTCATGTGAGTACATTTTGGCTGTTTTTCACCTGCAAAGAGAACATGCTGGAACAAACTTTGACCTTGGCGTCCACCTGAGGGAGGATCTCTGCTGGTCATGTAACACCTCAGCCACGGTTCAGATTCTGCTTCTCGTTGATTATTTGGCAAACTCCAAATGGATCTTAAGTTGATTAAAGTGGAGTTTACCTTTTAAAAGAGTCCAATGTTGGGCCTAAAACGTCTTCAGTTGGATCCATTCTTCAACAGTGCGTCGTAAGAAGGTCGTTTTTATTCCGGTTTGTGTTGGGTCTGGGTGTTGGCCCTGAAGGTCCAACATTTGTCTGGATGGTCAGATCAGGTTCAGCTGGAGTTGGGTGACACGGGGGACTTTGGACTTTTCATGTTTCTCTTGTGTCTGGTTGGGACTGGAGATCTTCCTTCACTAGAGGACTTTGCCCTGTTACCTGAACCAGTCCCACAGGTGTGTGATCTGTGACCCTCAAGGTGGCGCTACAGGTCAATGAACACGCACTTCAAGACTGATAAAGAGATAAATAAATAATGTTGTTTTTGTGCATATGTGTCCTTGGCTTCACAGGTCCTGGTCCAGACCTGGTCCAGACCTGGTCCAGACCTGGTTCTAACCCTGCCTGTCTTTCAGACATGATCGAGAGAGCCATCATTAACACATTTGTGGGACATGACGTTGTGGAGCCCGGGAACTACGTCCAGATGTTTCCTTATCCCTGTTACACCAGAGACGAGTAAGACCTGGACTAAACCAGGACTAAACCAGGTCTAAACCAGGACTAAACCAGGTCTAACCCTCGTTCTCCTCCTGTAGTTTCTTGTTTGTGATCGAGCACATGATGCCTCTGTGCATGGTGATCTCCTGGGTTTACTCTGTGGCCATGATGATCCAGCACATCGTCGCAGAGAAGGAACATCGACTCAAAGAGGTGAGTCTGAGCCGCTCTGAGCCTCATTGAGCCGCTCTGAGCCACATTTAGCCGCCCTGAGCCTCCCTGAACCGCCCTGAGCTGCCTTAAGCCGGTCTGAGCAGGCTTACAGAGCCGATCTTTGCCGCTCTGAGTCTCATTGAGCCGCTTTGAGCCGCTCTGAGCCACATTTAGCCGCCCTGAGCCTCCTTGAGCCGCCCTGAGCCGCTCTGAGCCATTAGCCGCTCTGAGCCACATTTAGCCGCCCTGAGCCTCCCTGAACCGCCCTGAGCGCCTTAAGCCGGTCTGAGCAGGCTTACAGAGCCGATCTTTGCCGCTCTGAGTCTCATTGAGCCGCTTTGAGCCGCTCTGAGCCCTCTACCCATTTAGCCGCCCTGACCTCCTTGAGCCGCCCTGAGCCGCTCTGAGCCACATTTAGCCTCCTTGAGCCGCCTGAGCCTCCTGAGCCGCTCTGAGCCACATTTAGCCGCCCTGAGCCTCCCTGAGCCGTCCTGAGCCTCCCTGAACCGCCCTGAGCCGCCTTGAGCCAGTCTGAGCAGGCTTACAGAGAGCTCAGTGAGTTTATTCTTCTGTATTTGCCCTGGTGTCACAGTTGTGTGCTTTGGCTGAGTCTGGTGTTTCCTCCTGCAGGTGATGAAGACGATGGGCCTGAACAACGCCGTGCACTGGGTGGCCTGGTTCATCACAGGCTTCGTGCAGCTCTCCATCTCTGTGAGTGCTCTGACCATCATCCTGAAGTATGGCCGAGTTCTGCTCCACAGCGACGCGCTCATCATCTGGCTCTTCCTGTCCATCTATGCCACGGCCACCATCATGTTCTGGTAAAGACCTCCATGTTCTGGTAAAGACCTCCATGTTCTGGTAAAGACCTCCATGTTGTGGTAAAGACCTCCATGTTCTGGTAAAGACTTCCATGTTCTGGTAAAGACTTCCATGTTCTGGTAAAGACTTCCATGTTCTTGTAAAGACCTCCATGTTCTGGTAAAGACCTCCATGTTTCACAGTTTCCTCGTGTCGGTGCTTTAATACTTCTCCGTCTTCACAGTTTCCTGGTGTCGGTGCTGTATTCTAAAGCCAAACTGGCGTCGGCTTGTGGAGGAATCATCTACTTCCTGAGCTACGTGCCGTACATGTACATTGCCATCAGAGAAGAGGTGGCCCACGATAAGATCACGGCCTTCGAGAAGTGCATCGCTGTGAGTAGAGCTCCAAGAGAGAACGCCAAAACAGGCCGAAACAAGACGGTAAAAAGCAGAAAAACACAAAAGAAGTTTATTCAGACCAAAATGTGATCAGCTTTTGAAAAACTCTCCAAAAAACATTTCCTTTCTGGTTCAAACGAAATGAAACAACACACACAAACTATACCGCTATACTATTTGGACATTTAAGTACTGGTTTCCCTACACATTTCCCCAATTTTTTTCTGCGTTTGGTCATTTCGGACCGGGCTCTAAACGTGTTCGAACTGGGCTCTAAACGCTTTTGGATTGGGCTTCAAACGCGTTCGGACTGGGCTCTAAAAGCATTCGGACCGGGCTCTAAACGTGCTCGGACTGGGCTCTAAACGCTTTCGGATTGGGCTCTAAACGCGTTCGAACCGGGCTCTAAATGCGTTCGGATTGGGCTCTAAATGCGCTCGGACAGGGCTCTAAACGTGTTCGGACTGGGCTCTAAACGTGTTCGGACCAGGCTCCAAACGCGTTCGGATTGGGCTCCAAACGCGTTCGGACCGGGCTCTAAACGTGTTTGGACTGGGCTCTAAGCGCGCTTGGACCAGGCTCTAAACACGTCTCTGTTTCAGTCTCTGATGTCCACCACGGCATTCGGACTGGGCTCTAAATACTTCGCTCTGTACGAAGTGGCTGGTGTTGGCATCCAGTGGAGAACCATCTGTCAGTCTCCAGTCGAGGGCGACGACTTCCACCTGGGGTTGTCCATGATGATGCTGGTGCTGGACGCGGCTCTCTACGGCGTCTTCTGCTGGTACATCGAGGCCGTGCACCCAGGTACGTTACAGGTGACGTACTCCGGACCAAAGCCAGCTCTAGATCCAGAGTCCTGGTCTGGATCCAGATCTGGTCCACTGCTCTTGACACATTTCCTTCAGAACCATCAGGCACTGTATGAACCTCTTTCAGTTCTGCACTCAGATGTTAGAGTCACTCAGAAACTTTCAGCCTCTTGTCGCCATGGGAACGCGCTCAAAGGGACTGTTATATGTGGAAACGCCTGTGACACGTGTGTAAACAATTACCAATCAGAATATATCCCGGGTAAACACGTTTTCTTCAGTGTAAACAATAAAACAAACTGTTGGTGTAATCCCTCATTCGTCCAAGAGTGTTCCATTGTATTCAGGAGGTCCCGCCCTGTGGGCAGGGCTTACACAGAGTAGGATATAAACCTAAATTCTCTGACTTGTTTCACAGATTGAGAATGACTCTTGGATGAGAGTTGAAATGTTTTGTTTTTCTAAAACAAAGTCCAGATGAAACAACTGAATCTTTTTCCACAATAAAACAAACTGCTTTAACTACAAATTATATTATTTGATTGAACAATAACTAAAAATATTTCCCCAAAGTTCAGTTCACATTATTATTATTACTACAGTGTATTCATATAGCACTATTTTCCACCTTCAAGGCGCTCAAAGCGCTAGGCAAGTGTCTTACCAAAGGACACAACAAAATTCCCTCTAGCGCCCCCTGTGGCACCTGGTGTTCCAGCATCTCGCATCCAAGTACTAACCAGGCCTTGCTTAGTTTCCAAGAGCTGATAAGATCGGGCATTGACCAGCAGGTACGGCCATAAGAACTATAAGAAGAAGATAAAACCACGAGAATCCTGCAGTAGATCCAGAAAAACCACAAACCCAAAATCTTGAGACAAATGCAGAGTTGTGTCGTAGTACGTTCCTTTACACGCACCGATGCACCGACGCGCAGACGCACAAACGTGCAGACGCACAGATGTGCAGACGCACAGACGCACAGAGCGCACAGATTCACAGACGCACAGATTCACAGACGCACAGATCCACAGACGCACAGATGTGCAGACGCACAGATGTGCGCGCACAGACGCACAGAGACGCACAGACGCACAGAGACGCACAGATCCACAGACGCAAGATCCACAGACGCACAGATGAAAGCGTAAATGAATCACTCTCATCGTTCTTGTAGAGCTTAGTCCTGACGGCCCATGAAACTGGGGGTTTGGCTCTTGTTGGCTGGTAAGAGTCCATGGGCGAGGCCCGGTGAGTGGCTGGTAACAGTCTGTGGGCGAGGCCCGGTGAGTGGCTGGTAACAGTCTGTGGGCGAGGCCCGGTGAGTGGCTGGTAACAGTCTGTGGGCGAGGCCCGGTGAGGGCTGGTAACAGTCGGGGCGAGCCCGGTGAGTGGCTGGTAACAGTCCATGGGCGAGGCCTGGCGTGTTGAGCGAGCACTAACACGTGTATGATACTATTATCGAGTCGCCTCAGCTCACAGGACAATCAGCTGAGCAGGTAAATAACAAGATGAAACAGTCCAACAGATAGCCAACATGCACATGATGTTGCCTGTGTTACTCTGCACCATTGTCATGACGTGTTTGGTGGTGTCAGGCATGTACGGCCTGCCGCGGCCCTGGTACTTCCCCCTGCAGAGGTCGTACTGGACGAGCAACAGCCGCGTCGACGCCTGGGACTGCTGTGGAGGAGGAAGCACCCACCTGAGCATCATGGAGGAGGACCAGGCCTGTGCCATGGACCAGCGCAGATCCGGTACACCTTTAGTCACAATCAAGTCTTTAGACATGTCTGTGTCTTAAGTTTCTGGTCTGGGCCGTGTCTTGGATCCAAAGTGGGCCTGAGAGGTTTTTGTTCCCAAAGCGGTCTGGCTCTTTGGCTCCAGGTGGACTTTAGCTCAGGAGGAGGAGCTCCACACCGCAGCCAGATGATTGGATCAGAGAGAACGCAGACTCAGGCCAAAACAAGACGGCAAAAAGCAAAGAAACACAAAATAATTCTCTGATTTGATCTTGTACTAAAAGCGCCGTGTTTCCACTGATGCTAACTTATATGTTGAGCCTTAGCAACACAAAGCTAGCAAAGCACGTTAGCAACAGCTGTTTCCTGTTTGTCGCCGCACAGCAACTCGCTTTGTCAAGAGCCAAAATCTGATATTTCCAGGTCATAATGCGCGTCTAACATGATCCAAAGCCAAAGCATTCCATAAAGAGAGGTTCAAACGCGGGCGTAGAGGCTTTGCCGCAGAAGTCAAAGAAATGAGGCAAAACTGTTCCTGTGCATGCTAGCTTTAGTCACGCCCCTCACACACACAGACACTGGGAATGATTAAACAAATTCAAAGTATCATTCAGGGCAATTTTGATTGTACTGAACCCAATCAGACCTGGTTCAGACCCGGTTCAGACTCGGTTCAGACCCGGTTCAGACTCTGTTCAGACCCGGTTAAGACATGGTTCAGACATGGTTTACACCCGGTTCAGACATGGTTCAGACATGGTTCAGACCCGGTTCAGACCCGGTTCAGACCTGTTTCCCTGTTCCAGAGGAGCTGCGTGGTGTGGAGGAAGAGCCCAGTCACCTTCCTCTCGTCGTCTGCATCGACAAACTCACCAAAGTTTACAAAAGCGACGGAAAAATGGCCCTGAACCAACTGAGTCTGAACCTGCACGAAAACCAAGTGGTGTCGTTCCTTGGCCACAACGGAGCCGGCAAAACCACCACCATGTGAGTATGGCTGGGCCACACGGACAAACGAGTATCATTGATATTCAAACGATATTATGTCAGCCCAACAGAAACATCAGACAAATATGAAATATCTGTCAAATTAATCACACAATTGTAGAAATATCACCTTTTAACCTTTATTTGAAAGTTTACAACATAAAGGTTTTCATTTTTATTCCATGTGTCCGTGTGGTCAGTAGGGATGAAACAGAAGTCTCTGGATTATTCACAACTTTTGTTTTTAAGGGTTGAACATGAGAAATATGAAATGCAAACGTACTTTTCATCATTCTGATTCCAAAGCGTCTTCTTGCTCCTGATAGGTCGATCCTCACCGGCTTGTTCCCGCCCACACTCCGGCTCGGCAACCATATATGGGCACGACATCCGCACGGAGATGGAGCGTATTCGACAGAACCTGGGCATGTGTCCACAGCACAACGTCCTGTTCGACCGCCTCACCGTCCACGAACATCTGTGGTTCTACTCCCGGCTCAAGGGCGTGCACGAGGACGACATCCGCAAGGAGACAGACAAGTACGGGTTCAGTCCGGGTTCAGTCTGGGTTCAGTCTGGGTTCAGTCCCGGGTTTCAGTCCAGGTTCAGTCCAGGTTAATCTGGGTTCAGTCTGGGTTCTGTCCGGGTTCAGTCCAGGTTAGTCTGGGTTCAGTCCGGGCTCGGTCCGGGCTCGATCCCGGGCTCGATCCGGGTTCGGTCCGGGTTCAGTCCATGTTCGGTCCGGGTTCGGTTCCGGCGTTAGTCTGGGTTCAGTCCGGGTTCAGTCTGGGTTCAGTCCGGGTTCAGTCCGGGTTCAGTCTTGGACACTTGGAAGTGATGTCAAACGTCAAAAGAACTTGTCAAATGGTGTTGAGATGATTTAGACCAAAGTGACCACAGAGATCTGAAGAGCAGAAGTGTGGAGAGGAAACCTTCAAGTTTGTACTGTATGTGACTTTAGTTTAAGGAGTGTTGAGGACAACGTTTCAGTGATGGAGGTTTATTGAAACCAGATAATATCTGTCCTAACTTTTTGTATATTTAATATGGAAATAAAAATGTTAAAAAAGTTTCAATGTGTGATATTCGCAGCAGTTTATTGATACTGCAAGTGTTCTTCTCACGTTCCTTTCACGTTCCTCTCATGTTCTTCTCACCTTCCTCTCACGTTCCTCTCATTTTCTCTTCTCCTTAGGATGATTGTGGACCTGGGCCTCTCTCACAAGCGTCACAGTTTGGTGCAGACTCTCTCTGGAGGCATGAAGAGAAAGCTGTCGGTCGCCATCGCCTTCGTGGGCGGCTCTAGAGCCGTGATTCTGGACGAGCCCACGGCCGGAGTCGACCCGTACGCCAGGACGAGAGCAATCTGGGACCTGAATCCTCAAGTACAAGCAGGGTGAGATCAGGTTTAAAACCTGTTTAGACCGGGTTTAAGACCGGGTTTAAACCGGGTTTAAACCTAGTTTAGACCGGGTTTAGACCGGGTTTACCAGGTTTAAGCCAGTGAATGAAAGAGGAAATGTCTGTGAAACTGCCGTAAAAAAATCCCCCACTGCTTGGTTCTTCTTCTCCTGCAGCGGCTCAGTCCGTGGGCGTGTTCAGTGGCCCGTTCATGCTCCGCCCTCTAACATGAGCTTTTAGAACCAGAGCGGAGAGCAGCTTGTGTTAGAGCTCTGCACATGTGCTCTGAGGACAAACTCAAGCCACCTGAAGAAACCTACTACTGATGTAGCATTTACCTCTTAATGTGCAACTTAGGTAGGGGTCAGTCCTGGTTCAGTCCTGGTTCAGTCCCAGTTCAGTCCTAGTTTAGTCCTAGTTTAGTCCCGGCTCCTGGTTTAGACGCCGGGTTTAGTCCTGGCTCTTCCTCTTGTCCAGGTCGGACCATCCTTCTGTCCACGCACCACATGGACGAGGCCGATCTGCTCGGAGACCGGATCGCTATCATCTCTCACGGACGACTGCAGTGCTGTGGCTCCCCCCTGTTTTTAAAGAGCACCTACGGAGACGGATACAAGCTCACACTGGTCAAGAAGCAGAGCGACCGAGGTGAGACCTGCTTTAAACCTGGTTTGGAGCTGCTTTAGACCTGCTTTAGACCTGCTTTAGACCTGGTTTGGACTTGCTTTAGACCTGCTTTAGACCTGCTTTAGACCTGCTTTAGACCTGCTTTAGTTTTGGACTTGCTTTAGACCTGCTTTAGACCTGGTTTAGTCCATATGAAGGTTTTTCTCACTTAGTTTGGTGGATAGAACCTGTGGTAAATATTTATCATAGTTTTAGCTCCGTTAAGTTGTAGTTTGTGAAGACATTTTGAAAAATAACAGTTAAAAATTACAGCAAGTAGTTTTCTTTGTACTTGGAACTATTGGCCCAATTTATTAGACAATCAGAAACAATTCAGTCTCAATTGATTTGACAGAACATAAAATTGCCTGCTGCAGATGATGTCTTACTATATTGAACGGGGTTTACCTTGTTTGAAAAATGACTTTATTTCAGCTCAGATCAAAGTGTTGCTGGTGTGACCCAGAATATGAAGCTCAATGGAAAAATATTGAGAGTAATGTTGTGCCGGATTCCTGTACAGGCCTTACTGGCAGATGACAGACGGTTGAGTCATTTGGAGGAAGTTAAGAACCCATGGGTGAGAGCTGTCCTTACAACATGGAAAGATCTAATTAAAACATCCCTGGGTAAAATCTGTGCTTACAACATGGAAGGAGCTGATCAAAACATGTAAACTAAAAAACTGGTTTACATCATTGTAAGATCTGGAACAAAAACAAAAAAACACATTTTCGAGATTTAATGCCAGTTTACTCAATGACCCACAATTCGTAAAAATGATGACAAAGGACATTGAGACATACGTAGAGGAAAATGACTGGTGATGACGTCTCTCTACCCATTCTCTGGGATGCAGCAAAGGCAGTTTTGAGGGGCAGGGTAATTGCTGTTGCCTCGGCCAAAAAGAAACAAAGGCAAAACAAATTTAACGATTTACATAACAAACTAAAGCTGCTGGAGGCTAAACATGCTCAAAACAAAGATCCACAAATGCTACAAGAAATTAAAAAGACAAGGGGCGAGATTGATGACCTGGACTCACAGGAAATAATAAAAGAAATGCTCTTCACCAAAAAAAGATACTATAAAAGCGGTGCAAAATTCACAAAATTATTGGCCTGGGAGCTTAGAAAACAACAGGCAGAGAGAACAATTTTCGAAATATGAGATAGGCAGACTAACATAACTTTAACCAAGCATGACCAGAACATAATAAGCATTTGAATCATTTTACAAAAAAATGTTCACCAGAATATCAGGAAACAAAGAAGAAAGAAATGCAATCATTTTTGGATACTCTCAACTTACCTGCTATGACCGAAGAGCAAAACATTGGCTCAATATATTAGACAATCTGAAACAATTTATGGCATTTCAATTGACAGGACAGAACATAAAATTGCTGCAGATGATGCTGCAGATAATGTCCTACTATAGCTGACCAAGCCAGAACTCCCCTTCCATCCCCAATGTGATGCATTTCCTCCATGATGTTGGTCAAGTTGTGTCCATCATTGTCCCTGTCCTCAAGAAGCCCCGGATCACTGGACATAAATGACTAAAGGCCTGTGGCCGCTGACGTCTGTAGTCAGGAAGTCAACGGGTTCTTATAGACGACACAATCAACCCCTGGCACTCCACTTCATCCTGCCATCATCTGCACTCCCGGGAACCCTACGCCAGGATCCGTGTTTGTGGACTGCCAGCTCTGTATTCAACACCATCCTCCCTGCTCTGCTCCAGGACAAGCTCTCCCAGCTCAACGTGCCCGACTCCACCTGCAGGGGGAGCACTAACTTCCTGACGGATTGGAGGCAGTGCGTGCGGCTGGGGAAGAATGTCTCAGACACTCGGACTATCAGCACAGGAGCCTCCACAGGGGGCTGTGTACTTTCTCCTCTGTTCTTCTCCCTGTACACAAACTGCCTGCACCTCCAGCCACGACTCCGTAAAAATTGATCAAATTTGCAGACCGACACCACCCTCATCGGGCTCATCTGGGACGGGGATGAGTCCTCATCACCACCCGTGGACTCCTTCCGCTTCCTTTGGCACCACCATCACCAGGACCTCAAGTGGGAGCCCTCCATCAGCTCCCCTACATCCAAGAAGGCCCAGCAGAGGATGTACTTCTTTGCGGCAGCTGAGGAAAAAGCCAAAGCTGCCCAGTGCAGATGAATGGTTTGCAGTTTTACACGGCATCATTGAGTCCATCCTCACCTCCTCCATCCACCGTGTGCGTTACGCTGGAGCCACAGCCAGGGACAAACAGAGACTACAGCGCCCTCTGCTGAGAACGGTGATCGGCTGCAGATTTCCATCTCTGCAGGACCTGTACGTCTCCAGGGCTCTGGACGACGAGCAGGATCGGATCACAGCTGACCTTTCTCACCCTGGACATGGTCTCTATTTGAACCACTCCCCTTCAGGCAAGAGGCCTACGGTCCATCCGGACCAGAACCTCCCGCCACAAGAACAGTTTCTTTCCCTCTGCCGTTGGACTCATGAACACTTCTAAAACACCTGCCATTTTAAACTGACAACTATTCATCACTCATGCACTGTCACTTTCTGCACTACAACTGTAAATTTAACTGTATGTCTTGTTGTACATAGTAATGCCTATTTTATTTTTATTTTATACTACAGTAATATTACTCTATACTAGTATTTTTAAATAGTTTCTTAATGCATGCCCTTTTGATTTCATATATGTTGTTTTTATTATTGCTCAGTGTTTCTATGTTCCACCTTAATGCCGAGACAAGTTCCTATGTTTGTGAATTTTGTTTATTGACAATGGCAATAAACCCCCCATTCTGATTCTGATTCAATGTCTGGGTACAAACTGAATGTACAAAAAAATGAAATTCTGTCTTACTGGCAACCCCACTCTGTTCCTTAGAAAGATTGACCCATTTAAATGGCAAAAAAAACGGAACGAAAATCCCCTCAAATACCTAGGTGTGGTGCTCCATAAAGGACTATCAACAATCTTAGAGAAAAACTATGCCCCTCACTTCTCCACTATACAGAAAGATCTTGAAAATTTTAATCTTATCCCATATTTAAGTCTAAGTCAAAGGATTGAAACTATAAAAATTTATGTTTTGCCCAGATTTCTCTATCTATTTCAGACTCTCCCAATTTCCATCCCCAACCGGCTGTTTGACGACTGGAATAAAACAATCTCAAGATTTGTATGACAGGGCAAGAAACTTCGAATCTGATTTAAAACTCTACAATTACCAAAAGAAAAAGGAGTGTTTACCTTGTCTGAAAAGCTACTTTATTTCAGCCCAAATCAGTCTTGCTATACTTATGTGACCCCAAATATGAATCCCAATGGAAAAACGTTGAGATTAATGCAGTGCCGGGGGCTCCTATACAGGCCTTACTGACAGACGACAAACGGGTTAGTCATTTGGAGGAAGTTAAGAACCCATGGGTGAGAGCTGTCCTTACAACATGGAAAGATCTAATTAAAACATACAAACTGAACAAAGATGTTAAAATCTTAAACTGGTTGGTTTATGATCAAGGTTTTCTACCAAATAGAACTGACCTGAGATTCAAGGTCTGGATTACAAAAGGGATAAAAGTCTTCTACCAGATTGTAAAAGATAATCATATGAAAAGCTTTGATTTGTTAAAAGAATCCTTTGACTTGGAGAAACAGGACTTCTATAGGTATTTACAAATAAGGAGTTACTACAACCAAGAAATTAAGCAAAGTAATGACCACTATAACCCTCTGACTGAAATTTTTATTAAGGCCTATAAATCAGAATTTACAACGGGAATAATATTCAAACTATATCAATGCATTTTTAACCTGGATAGCTACTCTCCTGAATGTATTTGGGCCATCACAAGGAAATGGATGACACAAACTCCCCCGACGATCAAGGACTGGACTAACATTGTGACAGACATTAGACATATGGAAAAAATTACTCTCAGACTTGACCTGAAAACTGACAAATTTGAACAACTGGGCGAGATGGGATGAGATGTCTATGCTTAACTAGGTACGTCGTAACGTTATGTTTAACCATATGGTGCCATATTATTATTTCTCATTACTTGTACTATTGCTACTTTGCTTTGCACTTAAGATGAGTCCCCAGCTGTTGTGTTTTGTGTGTCTGTAAAATGAAAAAAAATAATAACATTTTTAAAAAAGGTATAAAGGTTTTCACCAAATTGAAGAGAATCACATGAAAAGCTTTGATTTGTTGAAAGAATCCTTTGACTTGGAGAAACAGGCCTTTTAATGAAGTTTTTACAAATAAGGAGTTATTATAACCAAGAAATTAAACAAAGTCATGACCATTATAACTCTCTCACTGAGATGTTTATCAAGGCTTATAAATCAGAACTTTCAAGTGGAATTACATCTAAATTATATCAATGCATTTCTAATCTGGACAAATACTCTAAATATACTAAATATATCAAAAACAAATGGGAAAGAGGTCATCTTGTTTTGACAGATGAAGAGTGGGAAAGTGTGTGTACATCCCAGAGGAGGAGCTCAAAGTCACATGTTTGGAGGGACATTTCATCATAATTCCAGGTCAAAGTGCTCATTATTCACAGGGAAATGCAACTGTTGGGGAAACAGCGCCACCAGAAGGCAAACCACTCTCATGTTTTGCGACTGTCCTGTGGCTCAGAAATATTGGTCTGAAGTTCACAATGTACTGCAGACTGTTCTGACATTTCCATCACTCTGAACTTTAGAACTCTGTACTAGGGCCTCAAACTCCTGCCATGGACACAAGAAATGGATGCTTTTAGTAGAAATGGTACTGCATCGACGTCTTAGGACTGGACCAATACCATAACTGACATATGGACTCAACTTGGAAATTAGATTTTGGATCTTAACTCTTTGGATGCCTTATTTTTCTTATTTTTCTTCAAATGTTTCCATGTTTTTTCTCCAGTCCTGCCCTGTTGTTTTTTGTTGTTCTGTTTTTTGTTTTGTTTTTGAATTTTTTTATTGGAAACAAATATTAATAATAATAATAATAATAATAATAGAGGGGAAAAAAATTAGAGGTTTGGGACAAGTCAAGTCTTATATTTATTTATTTTTTCCATAAAGATTGTAATTTTGTAACATTTTAGTAAGTAATCAAAACAATGTGCTGTAACTTTAGTAAAACACCCAGCTCATCATTCTGTTTGTCCTCAGGTCCAGATCAGACCCCGTCCTCTGCCCTGGCCCCGCCCTCTCCCCTGGCCTCGCCCTCTCCCCTGGCCTCGCCCTCTCCCCTGGCCCCGCCCTCTCCCCTGGCCCCGCC
Source organism: Chaenogobius annularis (assembly GCA_015082035.1). Taxonomy (NCBI): domain Eukaryota; kingdom Metazoa; phylum Chordata; class Actinopteri; order Gobiiformes; family Gobiidae; genus Chaenogobius; species Chaenogobius annularis. The sequence goes on from BJKM01000902.1 coordinate 104,570, forward strand.
CTCTCCCTGGCCTCAACCCTAATCCCCTCTCCCCGTCTCCTCTGACCCCGCCCTCTCCCCTGTCCCCGCCCTCTGCTCTGTCCCCGCCCTCTGCTCTGGCCCCGCCCTCTCCCCTGGCCCCGCCCTCTCTCTGCTCGGAGCCTAGGGTCACTCAGTTCCTGCGTCAGTTTGTGCCGGCGTGTCTCCTGGTGTCGGACTCCAACACGGAGCTGTCATACATTCTGCCGACGGACTCCGCAAGGAAAGGCGGCTTCGAGCGCCTCTTTCAGGTCAGACACCAAAGCAGAGGCATCCAAGCTCCATCAATGGGCTCCATCAGGGGGCTCCATCAGGGGGCTCCAGCATGGGGCTCCATCAGGGGGTTCCATCAGGGGGTTCCATCAGGAATCAGGATATATTTATTGCCATTGTCAGTGAAAATTCACAACATGGGAACGTGATTTGATGACAGTTGCGACATGAGAGACATGCATAAGAGCATCAACCACCCGGGCAGCCGGCGGCTCCTACGGGGGAACTTGAACTCTAGGAAAATTAAATACAGTTTCAGCCATAAGCATAACAATGATACACAATATACAACACATATTATGAGTACGTTGCACGAGGTCACGTGCTGGAATTTTTCAGTGGATGTGGGGCAGGGTCACAAACTAGAGAAGAAATAGATAGGGGGAAGTGCAGACGGTGGAGCGAAGGCCATGAATGTTGTTTGTGCGTGTGTGTGTGGCTCGGTTTCACTGGCTGTCCAGCTGGTCTCAAGGCCAAGGCCGGGAGAAAAGATAAGGAAGAAGGAGCAGGGAGAATTGGAACATAACGAGGAAAAAATACTTTTTAGTACATTTGTTTGATCAATAATTTGCCAGATCAAATAGTCCAATAATTTCTGGTCCTCTGTGTTGCGATCCGTTTGTACCATTGAGTTACTCCATCTTTCCCATTCTCTCCCCTCTCTCCCTCTCCCCTCTTTCCATCCTCTCCCCCCTCCCCTCTCACAGGCCTTGGAGAACAGTCTTCACAGTTTGGCTCTCACCAGTTTTGGTTTGATGGACACGACGCTGGAGGAGGTTTTCCTGAAAGTGTCTGAGGAGGATCTATCTGTGGAGGACAGCGATGCAGGTACTCACACCTCATTATCCTGGAAACAACAATCTTAAAGTACGACACAAGCAGAATATGTCATTTTAACCAAATATTTCAGGATACAAAGAGATTAAATACATTATTTTCTGGAAACTCTCAATTTGCCATTTGTCTTAACTGAGAAATCTCCAGGAGTGATGGGTTCACCTCAGAGTGATATAAAGCTCGAAAGACACTCTTACTTCTTTGCTTTTATCAACTTTTAACTGGGCCTTAAAAAAGCTCAGATCTTCCGAGTGTGAAAGAAGCCGTAATATCTAAAGAGGGGAAGGACCGACTTGACTGTGCCTCACACAGACCAATCTCAGTTCTGAATGTGGACTATCGTTTATACATGGAGCAAATACTCCCAAACTTAATCCACAATGATCAGACAGGATTTATTACCAAACAACAAACACAAGACAACATAAGACGATCTTTCCACATAATGAGCCAAATACAAAAACAACAAAATAAAACTGTAATGATAAGTCTGAACGCCGAAAAAGCTTTTGATTCTGTTAGCTGGATTTATTTATTCAAAGTGCTAAACAAATTTATTCTAGATGATTTAATTATAAAAAAAATATTGGGGCTCTTTTCGATGGTCCAACATCAAGCATTAAATCAGTGGTCATCTGCAGATCTACTGACTCTGGAGAGTGGGGTGAGGCAGGGGTGTGCTTGGTCCCCCCTGTTGTTTGCTTTGTATTTGGAACCATTGGCCCAATTTCTAAGACAATCAAAAACAATTCATGGTGTTACAATTGATGAAACGGATCATAAAATTGCCTGCTGCAGATGATGTTCTGTTGTATTTGACCAAACCAGACAGTCCCATACCTAATGTGATGCATGTCCTTCATGATATTGGTCCAATGTCTGGATACAAATTGAATGTACAAAAAACTGAAATTCTCTCTCACTGGCGCCCCCCTCTGTCCTTTAGACTAAGACTTACCCATTTAAATTTCAAACAGAATCTCTTAAATATTTCGGTGTGGTCCGCCATAAAGAACTATCAACAATCTCAGAGAAAAACTATACTCCTCTTTTCTCCACTATAAAGAAAAATCTTGAAAAATTGACTCTGATCCCAGACTTAAGTCTAAGTCAAAGAATTGAAACTATAAACATGAATGTTTTGCCCAGATTTCTCTCTCTGGTCCAGACTCTCCTGATTTCCATCTCCAATCGGCTGTTTGATGAGTGGAATAAAACAATCTCAAGATTTGTGTGACAAGGAAAGAAACCTCGAATCTGATTTAAAACTCTACAATTACCAAAAGAAAAAGGAGGTGGGGTTGGCCTTGTCTGAAAAATGGCTTTATTTCAGCTCTAATCAGAGCGTTGCTGGTGTGACCCAGAATATGAAGCTCAATGGAAAAATATTGACAGTAATGTTGTGCCGGGGGTTCCTGTACAGGCCTTACTGGCAGAGGAGGAGGAAGTTAAGAATCCCTGGGTAAAATCTGTGCTTACAACATGGAAGGAGCTGTAGATATATATATATATATATATATATATATATACACACACACACACATATACTATAAGATTGTTATTGAGAGTTTCATTCTTGTCAATATCGAACGTTTTTATACCATTGCTTTGTCTTCAGATGTGAAGGGCTCCCCCTGCAGGTCGTCTGTGAGCTCTGCAGCAGCCGCCCCGACGGAACAGCGCCCCCCGGTGGAGGAGCAGAGCGAGCTGCTGCAGAGCTCTGGACTCAGCCACAGCCGGGCGTCTCTGGGCTCGGCCGGATCAGCGGGCTCCGTGGGCTCAGTGCGCGGCGACGAGGGCGGACTGTACTCAGAGTTTTACGGAGAATATTCGCCGCTGTTCGACACCGGGAACGAGTCGGACACCACCAGCCTCAGAGGTACGGACGCTTCTGGAAATCACAAAACGGTAAACCAAAAAGTGGCATCCAGTCCAGGGGTGAGCGAGTTTGATTCATGTTTGATAATATGGCCCAGCCCCAGGAGAACTCAAGTGTAAAAGTCATGTGGCGCTTTAACCTCTGCTGTTTTGTCCTGTGTGGCCTGCAGGGGATGCTGACGAGCCAGTGGAGCAGCAGGAGGTGCTTGGCCTGCCGGAGGGTCGGGGTCGGTACAGGCTGGAGGGGTGGAGCCTGAAGGTGGCGCAGTTTCACGGTCTGATGGTGAAACGTTTCCACTGCGCCAAACGAAACACCAAACTGCTGTTCTCTCAAATTCTGCTGCCGGCGTGTTTTGTCTGCGTCGCCATGACCGTTGCCCTGTCCGTGCCGCAGATCGGTACGAGTGCTGCGTGTGCTTTATAATACTGCAGTACTACGTGTACTACTCCTTGTGCTGTGTTGTAGGAGACCTGCCGCCGCTGGTGCTTTCCCCGTCTCAGTATCACAACTACACTCAGCCTCGAGGAAACTTCATCCCCTTCGCCAACGAGGACCGACCACAGTACAGGTACAAGTACTACTGAGACTACTGAGACTACTACAACTGCAGACCACAGTACAGGTACAAGTACTACAAGTACTACTGAGACTAATACAACTACAGACCACAGTACAGGTACAAATATTACTACAACTGTGTGCTTACAGTAGCATGTCAGGGCGAGCTTTTGTTTATTTCCCCATGGTAATTCCCTCTGTTGCCAGTAGATGGAGCACTTACACAAATCCTGGGAATGCTTGAATAATTTTCTTTTGGTAAAAAAAATTTGTAGTTGTAAAACATGAGATGTCGAAGTAAAGGGCAATAACAATACAAATACTGCAGAACATATATATTATATACGTGTATATCTATATATCTCCTGTAAACGTCCTGTCTGCTGCAGGAGTTCGCAGTCGCCTGACGCAGGTCCTCAGCAGATGGTTCACACTCTGCGTCTGCCGTCGGGTGTGGGTGCGTCGTGTGTGCTGCGGGCGCCTCACAACAGCAGCCTGGACGCTCTGGCGCTGGCGCTGGACCCGGCGTTGCCTGGCTTTAAGGCGGCGGCCGCTCAGTGCTTTGACCGCATGTGTCTGGACTCGCTCACTCAAGGCGCTCCACTCTCCAACTTTGTCCCACCACCGCCGTCGCCCGCTCCCTCTGACGACCCCGACCCGCGCTTCGACGACGCGCTCTGGAACTTCACTGTGCCCCCGCCCACCACTGTGCACGGTGAGCCCTGGTTTAGCCCTGGTTTAGCCCTGGTTTAGCCCTGGTTTAGTCCTGATTTAGCCCTGGTTAGGTCCTGGTTCTGACCTGTCTCTCTGCCCCTCAGCGACCTCTCGCCCGGCGCTGCCCCTCTCGGTGCGTGAGCCGGTGCGTTGCGTTTGCTCTATGACTGGCACAGGCTTCTCCTGCCCCAGCGGAGTGGGAGGGCGCCCCCCGCTGGCCAAAGTGGTGACCGGAGACATCCTGGTCGACATCACCGGGAGAAACGTGTCCGAGTACCTGCTGTACACGTCCGACCGGCTGCGACTGCACAGGTGAGAGACAGCGGGTTAGACCGAGTTTACTGTTCATAAATCCTGTCTTATCATTGTGAATTAAATTTGAGAATATTGGGAGATTTATTAACAAACGCAAGACAACATAAGAAGATCTGTACACATAATGAGCCAAACACAAAAACAACAAAACAAAGCTGTAATAATAAATCTGGACGCTGAGAAAGCTTTGGAGTCTGTTAGCTGGACTTATTTATTTAAAGTGCTAATTTTTTTTAATAAGAATACAAATATTGGGGCACTTTACGATGGCCCAAAACCAAGAATTAAAATTCAATCAAATAGATGATTAAATTAAAGAGGGGTCAGACAGGGCTGCCCCTGGTCTCTCCTCCTTTTGCTTTGTATTTGGACATTGGCCCAATTTATTAGACAATCAAAAACAATTCAAGGTGTTACAATTGATGGGACGGAACATAAAATTGCCTGCTGCAGATGATGTTCTATTGTATTTGACCAAACCAGAAATTTGTGATGCATTTCCTTAAAAAAAAATGGTCCATTGTCTGGATACAAGTTAAATGTACAAAAAAATGAAATTCTCTCTCTCTGACACCCCCTCTGTCCTTTAGAAAGACTTACCCATTTAAATGTCAAGCAGAATCTCTTAAATAGTTAGGTGTGGTCCTCCATAAAGAACTATCAACAATTAGAGAAAAACTATATTTCTCTTTTCTCCTCTGCAACATGGAAGGAGCTGATCAAAACATACAAACTAAACAAAGATGTTCAAATCTTAAAATGGTTGGTTTATGACCAAGGTTTTGTACCAAATAGAACTGACCTGAGATTCAAGGTCTGGATTACAAAAGGTATAAAAGTTTTTCACCAGTTTGTAAAAGAGAATCACATGAAAAGCTTTGAAATTTTGAAAGAATCCTGTGACTTGGAGAAACAGGATTTTAATAGGTTTTAACAAATAAGTAGTTATTTTAGAGATAGATATTTAACAAAGTAAATCTGCTCAATACATTCAAATTATATGTGAAAAATAGGGTATGTTTTATATTATGTTTTGAGGGAGGACCATAAAGTTGTAATGTTTGGAAGGAATTCTGTTGGAATTTGTCTTTCTTTTTTTTCTGACATAACAGGCTCATTGAGGGTGTCTAAAAGAAAGAATGTATCTTTATCTCTAGAGATTTTTGAAAAAGTTTTTTTATAGGATTCAAATGTTTATTGAATTTGGTCTTGTTTGGTTAAGATTACATCACTTTGTCTGTCCCGTATTTTAAAGATTGTTCTTTCAGCCTGTTGTTTTTTAAGTTTCCAAGATAGTAATGTAGAACATTTGGATCCACTCTCATAATATCCTTGTTTGGTAAAGAACATTTTCTTAACTATTTCCTGTGAAGTCAGATCACTAATGTCTTATCTTTTCAATTTCTTGTAGCATTTTAGGACTCCTCTTTTTGGTATGGTTTCCCTCCAACAACTGAAATTTTTCTTGCAGATCATTTCGTTTTTTCACCCTTTGTTTCTTTTTTTTGGAGGGCATGGCTATGATCTGTCCTCTCAGAACTGCTTTAGAAGCATCCCAGAGGGTGGAAGGGGAAATTTCCCCAGTATAATTATCCTCCAGATAAGTCCACAGTAATGTCGATAGGAGCGTGATGACAGGTGTATTTTGTCTTTAATATTAAAATAACTGATCTTAAACCGCTTTGTGGCTCAGATACGGCGGTCTGACGGTGGGAAACATCCAAAAGTCAGTGCCGGCCTCATTTGGGACCAAGGTTCCTCCCATGGTGCGAAAGATTGCGGTGCGACGAGCGGCTCAGGTATGCCCTCTACTGGTTTGAAACTTTTTTTCCTTTTTTTTTTAATAATACAAAACTAATGGAGCAGGACCAGAGAGCAAAAGACAAAATAAAAAAGAAACAGAGTTGGAGAAAAAGAATAATCCAGTAAATGAAATGTCAGATCTGGAGGTGAAAGGAGTCTTAAGTAATACAGGCTAGTTTTTGACTTTTCACTTGTATGTCGAGTGTACTTCTTCCATGACGACTCCAAGTAGGTTTTCCTGCTACACTTTAGACACAAGCATGTTCTTCCACTTCATATTCAGTGAACAAGAGTCTGAGCTACTGAAGATTAGCTGCATTTACCATGGAGGGCGTGGCTCTTCCCCCTGCTCTCGTTTCAAACAAGAAACAGTCGGTATTTCAGATAAAACTGTCTTTGTCTTGGTTATTACACCTCCCTGTCGTCCCTGACAACTCGCCTCAAACGGCCCTGCTGCCACATGATTGGCCCGTTAAACTCCTGGTGCGGAGTGTTTAACCAGTCAACGTGAATCCAACAAGAAGGATTCTCAAGAGAATTCACCTTTCTGCCGAGGTTATGAAATGTCAGTTTGGCTCATTCTGACCCAGTGTCTGGCACTTTGTCCATGTTTGAGTTCAAAGTAAAAGTAAATTTGAATGTCCAAAGTTGTTCTAGTCCATTCACTGATAAAAGTGTGCGTGTGCGTGCGTTTGTGTGCGTGTGCTGCAGGTGCTGTACAATAACAAAGGCTACCACAGCATGCCCACGTATCTAAACGTGCTCAACAACGCCATCCTCAGGGCAAATCTGCCACCGTCCAAAGGAAACCCGGCTGCCTACGGTAAGTCCTGAGCACAACCACAGTCATAATGTCCCTAATTAACTCTGGTACGATGCATCAAATGGACACATTTATTTTTTAAGTGTAAATATAATCACAAGTGTAATCACAAGCACCTGTTCCTGGTGGGCTTCTGTGGCTCAGGTGTTCAGTCATTCTCAATCTGTGGATCTAGTCTGAGGACACTTTTATCCTCCTCTAGGCTCCTATTGTTAGCTGCTACAGCTCCTCATCACTGATGAGTACCTGATTACCATCAGAATGACCAGGGCCGATGTATTACATATATAATTGCTTTTGTATATTACGGGTAAATGAACCTTAAACCTCCATTTGTGATTACGTCAAAACGTCTTGTTTTTTCTAAAAGTGTCCAGATGACACGACTCATCTGCTCCTGGACGAGGGATTGCACCATCTTGATATGTCAATTTATCCAAAATAGCAGCTTGAATAGCATCTTCATTTTGCCCAGCTCGAGTCTCGTCTCAAGGACTCTGTCTTGTCCCACCTATAGAAATATTTTATCAGGCTTTAACAAACTTTTATTTCTCCAAAGGCATCACGCTGACGAACCACCCGATGAACCGCACCAGCGCCAGTCTGTCCCTGGACTATCTGTAGGCTCACTTCCTTTACTGATAAATACGAAAGTTGCTCCAAAAACCGCAACCATCCAGTCACAATAAACTCGTGTTCGTCTGTTGTTTTGTGTCAGGCTGCAGGGCACAGACGTCGTCATCGCCATTTTCATCATCGTGGCCATGTCCTTCGTCCCCGCCTCCTTCGTGGTCTTCCTCGTCTCGGAGAAGTCATCCAAAGCCAAACACCTGCAGTTCGTCAGCGGCTGCGACCCGGTCATCTACTGGCTCTCCAACTACGTGTGGGACATGGTGACGACATACACACTCACTCACTCACTCAGTGCGTTACACGATGTACAAACGAGTTTAGCTCCGTTTCCATTGTTGGCGTTACTTTGTGTCGTGACAGCGCCAATCCTGCAGAGGGTGCTTGTTTAAGCTTTATCTTGTGGTTCTAGCCGTTTCCTGTGTACAGTTTTGACATGAGATTGTCAGTTCTTTGGGTTTCACATTCATGGTCTGAGCGACTGGTTCCCATAGCAACATTTAGTATTATAATGTGCGAGCTTCCTGTTTCCCGACTTCCTGACGAGCACATGAACGCAGCATAAAAGGTCCAGCTCCTCGTCAGTTTGTCTGAGTTCTTTAGTAGAATTTTCCAACACAACACTGAGCTGGACTTTGGTTACTGCAGGTTACCATGGCGACGCCAGGTCTCGAGTTTATTCCAACTCAATGGTTTGCACTTCCTATGTATTGAAAAGGCAGTATTTATGTCGTGGCCCTCCTTTGGTTGAAGTCACTGCTCGAGGTCAGGACATTTTGCATCTCTCTGTTGCAGCTGAACTACCTGGTCCCTGCCACCTGCTGCGTGTTCATCCTGTTCGTGTTCGACCTGCCGGCCTACACTTCCCCGACAAACTTCCCGGCTGTGCTCGCGCTGTTCCTGCTCTACGGGTCAGACTCTTCATCACCTTTTCTTAAAAGCTTGAAAACAGAACTAGTTCCTTTCAAACAGAGGTCCAGACTTACTCCTCGTGCTTTTCTTTTCTTTGTGACTTAAGTTCTGATCTCTGTGTATTTCCAGCTGGTCCATCACTCCCATCATGTATCCCGCCTCCTTCTGGTTTGAAGTCCCGAGCACGGCCTACGTCTTCCTCATCGTCATCAACCTGTTCATCGGCATCACAGCCACCGTCGCTACCTTCCTCCTGCAGCTGTTCGAACACGACAAGGCGAGAACCTCAGGGAGAACCTCAGGGAGAACCTCAGGGAGAACCTCAGGGAGAACCTCAGAAATACATGAGATTCTTTTATTAATTTGTCGGTTTATTTTGGTCTTTGTAATTTTTTTAAAATTTAATTTGAAGAGAATCCTATTACTAAAACAGTCACAGAAATGTTTTCTGAAAAGCTGCAGCTCGAACATGACTTAAACTTAAAGGCTGTTTAAATTTGAATAACATGAATACAAATATTCCAACTGTCTCACGTTTGGCTCTTGAAAACGAGGTGAAACGTCTCTGTGTCCAGGACCTGAAGCGAGTCAACTCGTACCTCAAGTCCTGCTTCCTGATCTTCCCCAACTACAACCTGGGCCACGGCCTGATGGAGATGGCCTACAACGAGTACCTCAATGAGTACTACGCCAAGATAGGTACGAGAACCAGGACCGGGACCAGGCCGGACTTGGGATGGACTGGGGTCGGCCTGGGCATGGACTGGGGTCGGCCTGGGCATGGACTGGGCATGGACCGGTGCTGGACTGGGCATGGACCGGTGCTGGACTGGTGCTGGACCGGGGATGGACCTTTAATAGGCCATAATAGATGTATTGAAATGTATTTGATTTGAACATCAGATTGATTGATTTGAGTAATGTTGGTGACGTCAGTTGCCATGGAAACACAGCGCAAAGTGAGCCGATCCGGACCAGGCCAGTCCAAACGTACCATGTGACGCCGTGGCTTTGTTACTCTCCCTCAGGTCAGTTCGATAAGGTCAAGTCTCCATTCCAGTGGGACATCGTGACTCGGGGGCTCGTTGCCATGACAGTCGAAGGCTTCGTGGGTTTCCTCATCACACTCCTCTGTCAGTACAACTTCCTCCGCAAACCACCGTAAGTCCAGGACCTTTTCTTTGGCTCCATCTGACCTTCTCCTCTTCTTCTTTTTATATTCTTCTACTTTAAAAAAAAAAATATATATATATATAATATAAAATGTTTCTAATTTTACATTTTTTAGCAATAATACGAAAAAATAAATAAAAGAGACATCTACTAAAAAAGGAAACACAATCATGAAAAAGATTAATTAAAATGAGCACTTTGACCTGGAGTAATGAAGAAACGTCTCTCCAGACATGTGACTTTGAGCTCCTCCACTGGGATGTACTCACACTTTCCCACTCTTCATCTGTCAAAACAAGATGACCTTCTTTTTCCCATTTGTTTTTAATATTTTTAGTGGCGTAGAAATGCATTGAAACAATTTATATATTGTAGCACCCCCAAGGATTTAGTATGAGCACGAGGTAGAGAAAACAGGGTTCTTGCCTTGACAACCCGTGAGAACTGGTAACAAAGAAATACAATAAATAAAAATCAAAGCCATTTAGTACTTTACATCCATCAATTTACACACAGTAAAGGTACACAAACCTCGTGAGCTGACATCCACGAGGGGCTAATTGCTTGTCTAAGGCTTCAGTTTGTCTTCCTTTTTGTTCTTATTTGTGCGTTGGAGATCTGCAAAAACGTGGCAGCATCGCACAGAAGCCTGAGTGCGCATCTAAATTAGAGCCGGGCGGAACCTTAAGTTATTTGTTGCGCATATAAATTCACCACTAAATGGCAGAAGAACAAAGGATGAACGACAAGCACTAACTTAAATGTACAAATACGAGAGACAGTTACATATATTGTTCCCCTTGAAAGTTCTGATTTATAAACCTTGATAAAAATCTCAGTCAGAGGGTTTTAATGGTCATGACTTTGTTTAATTTCTTGGTTATAATAACTCCTTATTTGTAAAAACCTATAAAAGTCCTATTTCTCCATGTTAAAAGGATTCTTTCAACATTTCAAAGCTTTTCATGCGATTCTTTTTTACAATCTGGTGAAAAGCCTCTAGACCTTTTGCAATCCAGACCTTGAATCTCAGGTCAGTTCTATTTGGTCCAAAACCTTGGTCAGAAGCCGACCAGTTTAAGATTTGAATATCTTTGTTTAGTTTGTATGTTTTGATCAGCTCCTTCCATGTTGTAAGCCCAGATTTTACCCAGGGATTCTTAACTTCCTCCAAATGACTTAACCGTCTGTCATCTGCCAGTAAGGCCTGTACAGGAACCCCCGGCACAACATTACTCTCAATATTTTTCCATTGAGCTTCATATTCTGGGTCACACCAGCAACACTTTGATCTGAGCTGAAATGAAGTCATTTTTCAGGCAAACCCCGCCTCCTTTTTCTTTTGATTATTGTAGAGTTTTAAACCAGATTCGAGGTTTCCTTCTTTACCATACAAATCTGGAGATTTGTTTTATTCCACTCAGCAAACAGCCGGTTGGAGATGGAAATCAGGAGAGTCTGGAACAGAGAGAGAAATCTGGGCAAAGCATTCATGTTTATAGTTTCAATTCTTTGATTTAGACTTAAGTATAGTTTTTCTCTGATTGTTGATAGTTCTTTATGGAGGACCACACCTAAATATTTAAGAGATTCATTTGCCATTTTATTTTTTCAATATACGTTTTTTTTATCTTTAGAATTTACACTGGCTTGTTCTAGCTGAACAAAGTGACCCTCTTTTTCCCCATTTACCCTTAACGTAGTGTGTCTGCCCAAACTGTTAATACATTTGTACAGTTTAGGTATTAATCCCCTTGAAAGTTCAGATTTGTATGCTTTAAATTGTTCGGTCAAAGGGTTATGATGGTCATTCTTTTTGATTTCTTGGTTATAACTTATTTGTAAGTACCTATAAAAGTATTTTTTCCCTAAGTCAAAGGATTTTTTTCAACTCAAAGCTCTTCTGATGATTCTCCTTTACAATCTGGTAAAAGGCCTTTATACCTTTTGTTGTCCAGACTTTAAATCTTGAGTCTGTGCTTTTAGGTGTGAAATTTTGATCATAAGCCAACCAATTTAAAATGTGAACATCTTTAGTTTGTTTTGATCAGCTCCTTCCATGTGGTAAGAACAGACTTCACCCAGGGGTTCTCCACCTGCCCCAAATGACTCAACCATCCGTCATCACGGCCTTGTAACAAACAGGCAGTTTGTTACCCTAATTACTAGCACCTTCACTAGAGCACTTTAAAATTACATCGCATTTTTGATTGCACACAGCACTTTTAAACATAATTTGCACATTGAAAAAAATGCACATAATTGTTTTTTAAAAGTATTTATTAAATTTGTTTTTCCTTTTTACCACTTTTTTAATCCTAGGCACAGTGACACTTTAATTGGCAGCTGCTGGTCCCTGGGGGGGAAAGGAAAACACATTAGTTTACCAATTACAATAGTGTTTGTGCAATATAGTGCAATATCTGTTTGAGAATGTTTGTAAGTGTTAAGTGTGTGTGTTAGTGTATTTTAGTGGTGTTTTAGTGAATGTTGACCTTAGTACTTACTCGTGTTATTGTGTCCAGGTAGCAAATGGGTCCCCAGAGGCACGACTTCCCCTTTTTAGGGTTACGGGCCAGACCAAGTGAAGGAAATGTATAGGGGAAGCGGGATAGGTATTTTAATTTTTTTATGGGTTTTAAGTATATTTGGTGTTTTAGGTTTTTAGGATTTTATCTTTAGTTGGGTTTTTTAAATAGTTGGTGGGTTTTTGTTTGGTAAAGAGTGGTTAGGATGCTTTTGAAGAGCTAATGTGAATTGGTCATCCCTGTGTTAGCCACAGTGGTGTTATCCAATTAGTGGAACCAGATAAAAGGCGCTTCATTCCATCAGTCTTATCAGTCATATTCTGGGTCACACCAGTACAGCGTGGCTCTGAGCTGAAATAAAGTAATTTTTCAAACAAGGTAAACCCCAGCCCCCTCTTTCATTTGATAACTGTAAAGTTTTGAATCAGATAAGGTTTTTTCCCCCCCCTGCCGTATGAATCTCAAGATGCTTTATTCCACTCATCAAACTGCCGGTTGGGGAGGAAAATCGGAAGAGTCTGGAACAGAGAGAGAAACCTGGGCAAAACATTCATTTTTAGTTTCAATACTTAGACTTAAGTAGGGTATAAGGCTCCATTTTAAAAGTTTTTTCTTTATAGTAATAAAAAGGGTATAATTTTTCTCCAGAATTGTTGATGGGTCTCTATGGAGGACCACACCTAAATATCCAAGAGAGTCTTTCTAAAGGACAGAGGGGGATGCCAGAATTAAATAATTTCAGGTTTTTGTAAATTTAAGTTGTATCCAGACATTGGACCGATTTCTTGTAAAAAATGCATCACATTGGGTATGGTGTGACAATCCAGACCAGAAATTTGGTTTGGTCAAATACAATAGAACATCTGCATAACATGCAATTTTATGTTCCGTCCCATCGATTGCAACACCGGGAATTGTTTTTTATTGTCTAATAAATTGGGCCAATGGTTCCAAGTACAAAGCAAACAGGAGGGGGGACCAGGTACAACCCTGTCTCACCCCTCTCTCCAAAGTCAGTGAGTCTGTCAAGTGACCATCGTAAAGAGCCTCAATACTTTTTTATTAAAGCATTTATTTTAAATTTGCTTTAAATAAGGCCAGCTAACAGACTCAAAAGCTTTCTCAGCGTCCAGACTTATTACATTTGTTTTTGTATTTGGCTCATTATGTGTAAAGATCGTCTTATGTTGTCTTGTGTTTGTCATTTGGTAATAAATCCTGTCTGATCATTGTGAATAAAATTTGGCAGTATTTGTTCTATTCTTTTGGTCATAATTGAGGTGTATAAACGATAGTCCACATTCAGAATTGAGATTGGTCTGTGTGAGGCACAGTCAAGTTGGTCCTTCTCTTTAGGTATTAAGGATATGATGGCCTCTTTCACACTCTTAGGATCTGAGCTTTTCTAAGGCCCAGTTAAGAGTTGAACAAAGGAGTAAGTGTGTCTTATACCACTCTGAGGTGAAGAGTGTCCTGGTGTGGTTTCTCAGGCGTGTTCCGGTGAGCGTTCAGCCCATTGACGGCGATGATGAGGACGTGGCGTGTGAGCGGAGGCGAGTGCTCAGAGGAGACGCTGACCAGGACGTGCTGAAGATACAGAACCTCACCAAGGTCAGTCTTTTAACAGTTTTTGATCTATAAAACAAACAAAATGCTTCAGAAGGCAATACAGAAAAGATGGTGAAAAAAGGGCAGGTTTGAGGAGGTTTAAGTTTGTGTTTTGTTCGTTTGTACACTTTTGGTCCCAGCTCATACTTTGCTCGGCTCTGATCTCGTTTGCAGGTGTACAAGTCTCGTAAAATGGGCCGGATCCTGGCCGTGGATCGCCTGTGCCTCGGCGTTCGTCCCGGCGAATGCTTTGGTTTGTTGGGCGTAAATGGAGCCGGAAAAACCTCCACCTTCAAGATGCTCACGGGCGACGAGAGCACGACCGGAGGAGAGGCCTTCATCTGCGGAAACAGGTCTGAATCAGGTCTAGACCAGGTCCGGACCAGGTCTGACCCAGGTCTGACTCAGGTCCGGACCAGGTCTGGACCAGGTCTGTTCCAGGTCTAACCTTGGTGTTTCTCTTCAGTGTCCTGAGGGAGTTGTTGCTGGTGCAGCAGAGTATCGGATACTGTCCTCAGTTTGACGCTCTGTTCGACGACCTCACGGCTAGAGAACACCTGCAGCTCTACACTCGCCTGCGGGGGGAGCCCTGGAGTGACCAGTCCAGGGTCAGTGCACTGTACCAGATGCCCTCCCAGCCTCCTGTGTGTCACTGAGCAGGTCAAACGTCTGGAGAGGTTGTGCTGTGGTCGGCTCAATCATCCATATTACTCACTTTATGGATCCTGCTCTTACTGATCTACTCTTTTAACAGTTGTTTAAAAGAACTGAACTGACTTGGCATTCAAAGTACTTTTATCAAGTTGCATTTAAGTTAAAAGTGCGATCTTAAAACATGAAAAACAGAACTTTTAAACTCTGCACTTCTCCACGTGTTCTTCACAGTTCTACTTCATTCTGAGCATTCGAAATATTCACCGTGATGAGTTTAAAAGCACTTTTCACAACTCTAAGCTCACTGGTTTCCTGCTTAGCCCAGGCCCAGAACATTTGGCTCAGTTGCCATAGTAACCAGGCTTAGGACAAACCTTATTTTTGAGGTTCATATGATCAAATTTACACCTCGAAATATAAACTGTTTTCCTGATTGTCGGAATGAGTGAGAAGTCATTGGCAAGGTTTAGCTTGTGTTTAATCAAACATTATAACAGCAGCTTTACGGGAGCGTGGAACTACTTCCTAAAAACACCTACCGTAAAGGTGGAGCATGCGCACTGTTAACAAGTACGGCATCTGATAGTAAACAAATAACACATACATAATCATTACTAGAATGATCTACATCCCTCCTTTTAGTTAGTGCCTTCTATAGAAAAATAAAACTTTCAGTCTGATATGACAAACCGTAATTGAACAGCTGGTGAAATTTCTATATGAACAGTCTGGTCATGACTTACAAAGGAGTGACATTGGTTAGTAAATAAATTGTACAACTGGTTAGAAAGTAAATGTATCATGTCATTGGGTTTCAAGACACCAAAAAATACATTCAAGTGCCATACGTATTCATTTTGGATGTAGCACAAAACATGAAATCTAGGCATGAAAATATACATTGTCACATTCCTCACATTCCCTTATTTATTTATTTTCAACAGCACAAACATTTAGTCCTTGTACTTTGGATTTGGCTTACAAATTCGACCTGAGCGTGTCACATATGAGGTAACGCCTTGCGACACTTTGGTGGAAAAGTGAGCTCTTTAATGCTCACTGGTGGACTGTCGAGTGGTCGACTGGGAGGGGCCTGCTGGGCCTGCGGAGAGGGCGGAAGAGTGTCCGGTACAACCGCACCTGGCGACTGTGGACAAGAGTCAGTGGGGTCGACGTGCAGAGGTGGCTGTGGCTCGGCGACAGGGAGGATGTGGCGGCGATTTCTGCTTTAGCTTTTTGATCACATTTGCTGAGGACGTGTGATAGAGAAGGTCGATTTCAAACCCCCCTGAGTATGAGTCTACCAGTACTGGGTATTGTTGACCATTCAAATAGGTTGGTGGCAACTGTGGACCATGGTAGAGTTGGAACCGGATGCGGTTGCAGGGGTTCTTTTTGTTGGTGTGGACGAGTACTGTTGCATACTGCACAAGACAGTAACTCTTTTGTAATGTCCTTGTTCATGGTTGGCCAAAACACCGTGGTCCTGGCCCTGCACTTTGTTGAGTCAAGGCCGGGGCGACCTTTGTGCATGATCTGGATGTACTCATGCTGTAGTGTGTCTGGAATAACTGGTCTGTGGCCTTTAACGACAATGCCATCCTCCACTACCAGCTCATCCCTATAGGGAAAGAATGGTTGGATAGAAGGAGGTACCTGGCGTTCCTTGTTTGGCCATCCGTTCTGAATCACAGCACTGAGAGTTTGAAGAAGTTTGTCTCTAGTTGTATGTGCCCAGAGGTCTTCGAGCCTGGCTTTAGAAATGAAACTGACAGACATCACTTGAAATGTGTTGTCTGGACTTAGAGTCTGGGAGACAGTATTGGTCGGAGCTCTTGACCGGGTATCGGCTAGATACATTTGCTTGCCCTTTTTGTACACTAGAGTGATGTCATAAGCTTGTAGTTGAAGTAGCATCCTTTGCAAGCAAGTTGGAGCTGTGTGGATTGGCTTCTTCAGGATGGTGACTAGGGGCTGATGGTCTGTTTCAATGACTGTGTGCTTCCCATAAATGTAGTCTTTGAACTTTGAGCACCCAAAGACAACTGCAAGCAGTTATTTTTCAATCTGTGCATAGCGGGTTTCTGTATCTGAGAAAGTTCGAGATGTATATGCAACAGGTTTTTCATTTTGCAAACAGGCCGCACCCAGTCCGTAACGTGATGCATGTCACTGGCTTTTTGACATCAGAGTATGACAGGACTGGTGAGCTAGATAGATATGACTTGAGGTTGTTAAAAGCTTGTTGATGTTGTGGAAGCCAGCACCACTCAGTGTCCTTATGAGTGAGCTGTCTGAGCGGTGCAGCAATACTGCTGAGGTTTGGGATGAACTTCCCAAGATAATTCACCATGCCAAGGAAACGTTGCACAGTGAGAGAATCGTCTGGGACAGGCATATTTGAGATCGCTTCGGTCTTTATTGGATCAGCCTTTAAACTCTCTTTTGTGAACATGTGTCCCACATAGCATACTTGGTCAAGGCGAAACGTGCACTTTTGCGGGTTGAGTTTGAGCTCACATGCACGGTCAAGCACTTTCTCTAGGTTGGAGTCATGTTCAGCAACATCACGACCTCCCACGATTATATCGGCGACTATGATGGGTATCCGGCAAACAGCTGTTCCATTGAGCGCTGGAAGACTTCACTTGCTGAGTTTATGCCAAATGGCATGCGGAGGAACCTGTAGGGCTCAAAAGGTTTGCTGAATGTAGTGAGCATGGATGACTTTCGATCTAGCCAAAACGAGTTTTTAGCATCAAGCTCTGAAAACAGAGTTGCACCTGACATTTGAGTGGCAACTTCTTCCACACCATGCATCGGGTAGTGGGACCTCTTTAGAGCAGTATTCAAGTCTTTAGGATTAATGCACAGCCTTATCTGTTCTTTGTCTTTTTTGTGTGCTGCGACCATTGATGAGACCCAGTCTGTGGGCTCGGAGACAGGAGTGATGACGCCTTTATTTGTCATTTTGTCAAGCTCTGCTTTTACTCGCGTCTGCATTGCCAATGGAATGCGATGAGCCGGGCGGACAACTGGCTGAACATCTGGATCCAGTGTCATGGAGTGTCAACGTGTCATGGAGTACGTTATTGGCAGTTCCCCTAGTTCATTGCTGAACACATCCATGTATTGTTCTTTGATAGTTTTGACAAAGTCTGTTTTAGTCTCCATGCTGATCAGGTGAACATGAGGACTTAAGTGTGGCTAGTCCGTGGCGCATACATGAGCGAAATCCAAGCAGTGGTAGTACATCACGCTCTACTAGGAAGAAAGGTAGCGTGTGTTGCTGTCCATCAAAGTGACATGGCAGTGTTAGTGCCACAGTTAATAATTTAGTTTGATATGTGTCTTTTGCCATTACATTGCATTTAGCCCCGGTGTCAATTTTCACTTTGATGGGTTTGTGATTGACATGTAGAGTCACAAAATTTTCATCACGATTGTCCAATTGTTATTCACAGTGTCCACAGTCAAACCATCCACGTAGAAGGTGTCATCAGAGACGGTGTGTTTTGCACATGTTTCCTGTTGTAGCCTTTTGTAAAACATTTCTTTTCAAAACGTTGGCTGGCTGGTTTGCATTTGCAGCACTTTTTGTCGTGATTCATCTTTTTGCATTTGTGGCATTGTTGGCCAAATGCTGGACATTTGGCTCTTTGCGGTGGGTGACTGCCTCCACAATTGTTACAGTTTGAAATGAGCTTTGTATCTGGTTTGTTTCCGTGTCTAAACCTTGCTCTTAGGTTTCCCCTAGTGGGGCTTTGTTGTAGTACATCCACAGAGGTGACTGCCTGTTTTGCCAAGGCTTTTGTATTCTCCTCACTCACTTCATAAATGCAGCAGATGGAAATGGCTTTGGCAAGTGTTAAGTCACTATCACGTAACAGGGCCTTTCTGATGCTGTCATTGTTTATGCCACACACGATTTTATCACAAATATGTTCATCTGTTAGCTCTCCAAAGTGACAACTTTTGGCTTTTATTTTCAAATCACTGATAAACGACTCGATTTTCTCACCTTGTTTTTGATTTCGTGTGTGAAACTGTCTTCTCTATACTCGGCCTGGGCGAGGACGGCTCCATCATCACCTGGTGCTCTTACTTCTGCGGCATAGACGAATGAACGCTCCCGTTCAATGGCTGCTGCTCCTGCGAGTTTGAGGAGAATGTATGCTGTCGTCTTCGCAGCTTTGTCTGAATGTGCCACCTCTATGATAATGTCATATTCCCTTTCAAAAACATGCCAATTTTCGGTTAAGTCGCCTTCAAAAACGAGCGGGTCTGGTCTTGGAAATCCCTCCGCCATCACGTTAGCTAGTCGTAACGCTTATTTTCTTTGATGTCGGGATTTGCACAAAAATGACGACAAAAAACTCACAGGCGTTAGGTCCACGACATCTTCTGACACCATGTCGGATGTGAGGAGTCATTGGCAATTGAATCAAACATAACAGCAGCTTTACAACGTGGCTGTGTCGGGAGCGTGGAACTACTTCCTCAAAACACCTACCGTAAGGTGGAGCATGCGCACTGTAAACAAGTACGGCATCTGATAGTAAACAAATAACGCATACATAATCATTACTAGAATGATCTACACTGATTAAAGAAAATCTCCATTTGAGCTGTTGAAAACGGAGCAGAGCCGAATAAAGTCTGACTTCAGATGTGAAACGGCTCAGTTTGATGAAGTAAAACCATCACTTTTGTTCCTCTTTCTAAGATTAAACACTGTGAAACGACATGTAAACTGACACTGAGGCCACAGAAAACACAATAAACCTGTTTTAAAGAGTTTAAACCTGTTTAGTTTAGAATGTGTCAAAGCAGTGTTTTATACACAGTGAAGCTAGCATTAGCTAGCATTAGCTTCACTGAAGAGCTAACAGTGCTCTTCACGCTCAATTTTTTTTACCTGACGAGATGCTTTTATAGTTTAGCCTTTAACTGTGAGACATGAACAGGTTTAGGTGAAGTATTTCCATGGTAACGCTCCAGTGCCCCGTCTGTGACTCGACTGGAACGTGTGCTGGGGCGTTTGTGGTGCATGCTGGGATTGTGTGATGACGTCTGCAGGAGTGATCAGACATTTGTGGTTTATGGACTCACATGTAGTTCTGTGTGTGTCCTGCAGGTGGTGCAGTGGGCGCTAGAGAAGCTGGATCTGTGTAAATACGCAGATGAACCGGCCGGAACGTACAGCGGCGGAAACAAGCGCAAACTGTCCACCGCCATCGCCCTCATCGGCTTCCCACCGCTCATTTTCCTCGTGAGTCACGCCAACACGCCTCAGCACACGCCTCAGCACACGCCTCAGCACACGTCTCAGCACACGCCTCAGCTCACGTTTCAGAACACGCCTCAGCTCACGCCTCAGCTCACGCCTCAGCTCACGTTTCAGAACACGCCTCAGCACACGCCTCAGCACACGCCTCAGCACACGCCTCAGAACGCCTCAATGCGCCGCAGAGCACGCGCCTCAGAGCACGGGAGAGACGGCGCTGCTTTAAACTCCACCCACCGCCACACAATCCCAAAGAACCACGCCACTGCTGGGGTCGTGACAGTAACACACTTTCAATGATAACTGATACAACATCCTAAAGCTAATCGTGCTAATAAGTCTTCATAACAAACTAATCCAATCCTCCAGGGTCGACATCTCAGTTATTTTATTTTTCTATTATAAATGATGGGAAAATGCCATTTTCTAGTTTCTAGATTAATATTATAATTGTATTTGTTCTTCACAAAAGTATCATTAGTGTAAAAGTGTGTCATATTTCTGTACATAAAAATTAAAGTTTGTGCAGTAAATGCAGTCAAATCCAGTGTTAAATGTGTGTTGAATCAGCTCTGATGTCTCACATGTGACAGCGCCCCCTGGAGGACGTTGACGGTGTGTCTGAGCACAGCGTCCCCTGGAGGACGCTCACATATGTTCTGTTTGTCCCAGAGACGAGCCCACGACGGGGATGGACCCTAAAGCCGCAGATTTCTCTGGAACCTCATCCTCTGACATCATCAAAACGGGACGGCTCCGTAGTGCTGACTCACACAGGTGAGCCCTAGTGGCCGCTCTGTGCTACTACACAGGGCACACTAAAAACAACTAGAACAACTCAAATGTGAAAATCATCATAAATAACCATTATTTTACTTTTTAAACACATTTGAACCAGACAAAAGTGTAAATCTGAGTACACGAGTAACATACAGGCAGGAACGGAGTACATACAGGCAGACACGGTGAGTTCAGGTTGCTCCCTCTGTAGTACACGAGTACATACAGGCAGGAACGGTAAGTCAGGTCGTCCTCTGTGTACACGAGTACATACAGCGCAGTACACGTAGTTCAGTCGTCCCTCTGTAGTAAAACGATAACATACAGGCAGTACACGGTGAGTTCAAGGTCGCTCCCTCTGTAGTACACGAGTACATACCAGGCACGACACGGTGAGTTCAGGTCGCTCCCTCTGTAGTACACGAGTACATACAGGCAGGACACGGTGAGTCAGGTCGCTCCCTCGTGAGTACACGAGTCAATACAGGCAGTACACGGGAGTTCAGGTCGCTCCCTCTGTAGTACACGAGTACATACAGCAGGACACGGTGAGTTAAGGTCGCTCCTCTGTAGTACAACGAGTACAATACAGGCAAGTACACAACGGTGAGTTCAGGTCGTTCCCTCTGTAGTACACGAGTACATACAGCAGACAACGGTGAGTTCCAGGTGTTCCCTATCTGTATAACAGTACAAATACAGGCAAGGACACAGTAAGTACGGTGTAGTAGTCATATAGAACATACCCGTATTTCGACTTTTAGAGCGCGCCTCCGCCTATATAAAGCCGCATTTGCTTATTGTTTAAAAAAAAACGATAATAAGAACAATACTAGGCCGCAGCCTTTGTATAGGCCAGAACTCTTTTTGACTTTGGCATCGCATGAGCTCTCCCGCTGTCCCCCTCCAGCGTCACCGTACATTCATTGATGTTAAGCTTGCGTGCAGGCCGCGCGGGTTCCTAGCAAGATCGAGGCCTTGCAGCTTAATAACTTGCTCATACGTAACTTCCTTCGTTTGGTCCATAAATGAATGGGCAAGAATTTGAAAATAATTTATAGTTGGGTAATTTGTCGTCCGTGTTCTATTTGCTAGCTGAATAATAAAAGCAACATCTCTTCTTTGCTTAACTTTTCTGTAGTTTTGATTCTAATTCGGTTAGGTTCGGCACCCTAGCGGTGAATAAGAAAAAAACCAACAGAGAAAGCCGCAGCCTCTAAATAAGCCGCATGCTCAAAAACAATCTGACAAAATAGCGGTCTATAGTCCGCAAAATACGGTACCTTGTGTGAATAACATACGTGGGTTGTCAGTATGGAGGGAGTTGAGGCCCTCTGCCAACGGCTCGGAATCATGGTCAACGACGCTTCAACGTTTGGCTAGCAATCCAGCACCTCAAGAACAGGTAAAGACTGGTTAGACCTGGTTTCAGACGCTGTTGAGACCTGGTTTGAGACCTTGGTTGAGACCTGGTGAGACTCTGGTTAGGACCTGTTTAGTCCTGGTTAGGACCTCTTAGAGCGGATAGACCTGGTTAAGTCCTGTTACAGAGCCTGCTTAGTCTTGCTTGTCTGCTTAAACTTGCTTGAACCTGGTTTGTGTCATGCCTTAGACCTGGTTAGTCCTGGTTCAGTCCTGGTTAGAAATTTTTGGTCCTGTTTCAGACCTGGTTAGAACATGGTTGTCCTGGTTAGTCCTGTCTAAATCTGGACCCTTTCCTCTGATAAGGTGGGTGATGGTTATAAATAATCACGGTGAGGAACCAAATCCAGCTCCCAAATGTGAAAACGTGGTCGATTTCCCTTCAACAGGAAGCTTCCCCGAGGCTCTGCTAGTAAAAGTACGTTTACCCGGTCTCGCATTTGACCCGGTCTTTCCTCTGTTCTGACCCCAGTCCCCTTGTTCGACCCTCTCTCTGGTTCGACCCGGTCTCGTTTGCAGAGCGGCACCACATAAAGTTCCAGTTCCAGCCTGAAGTCCGAGCGCTTGTCCTGGGCTCAGGTCTTCAGTAAAATGCAGCGGGTCGTGGATTTACTCGGATCCAGGACTATTCTTTGAGCCAGACCACTACTGGACCAACGTGAGTACTATGGACCAGGAAACCGGACCAAACAGGACTGAACCATACTCGAAAAGGACTCAACCGAGCCTCTGACCCGTTGCCTTCAGGTGTTGGGACCTTCTGACCTTGACATGTGACCTGGTGCCTCAGGTTTTGTGAACTTTGGCGAAGCAGCAAGCGACGCCCTGGAGCAGCATCAGGAAGTGGCTCCCCTGCTGAGGACAGTCTGCTCTTTGCAGAGGATCCTTGAGCCTGTTGAAGTCCTCGCGTCGTTCAGAACCTGAAGCTGTCGGCTCTGATCAGCGACGCTCTCAGAAGAACTCTAGCGACGACTGAGGTTCAATCAGAATTTCGAGGAGGAAGCGGTCAGTCCAAACGGGATCCGAGCAAGGGGTTCTACTGGGTTACTACTGGGTTCTACTGGGTCCGAAGCGGGGTCCGAGCGGGGTGCGATTAATTCTGCAGCTACGTTTAAACCATTAAAGCTTTCTGGAGCTTTTTCGACACGCTGCGGCTGGAGTTACAGAAGTCTAATCTAGAGGTACAAAAAAAAGCCAAAAGTTTTTTCCCCAAGCAATCGCTTTAGACAAGATTTTTGATAGAAGTCTGAGTTCCACGACACGTAGCATGTAACTTTACACGCTCCTCTTCCCTGCGCTCTTCATCTCGCTCTTCTTTCTCTCCTTCCTGCTCTTCAGTCCTGCTCCTGCCATCTCCCCCGCTCTTCTCTTCTGCTCGCTCTTCTCTTCCTCGCTCTTCTTCCTCGCTCTTCTTCCTCGCTCTTCTTCTTCCTCTCTCCATCTTCCTCGCTCTTCTTCTTCTTCTCGCCCTTCATCTCGCTCTCCATCTCCCTCGCTCTTCTTCTTCTCCTCGCTCTTCTTCTTCCTCGCTCTTCTTCCTCGCTCTTCTTCTTCCTCTCTCCATCTTCCTCGCTCTTCTTCTTCTTGCTCTTCTTCTCTCTTCTTCTTGCTCTTCTTCTTCATCACGCTCTTCTTCCTCTCTCCATCTTCCCCGCTCTTCTTCCTTGCTCCTCGTCTCACTATTCTTCTCGCAGGTGCAGTTGTCCTTCAACACGGACACTTTGTGCTGAGGAGAAAGATCGTCTCCAAAACCCCAAATGACCGAGCTCCGATCCCCCGTGACTTCACCAGCGCTTCGAGCCTCAGGGTGCAAAATAAAAGTACTGAAGTAAAAGTACTGCACTGAAGGCGAAATACTGCAGCAAAACTCTGAACTTTCACCTGGAAACACCTGAGCTGTCCCATCTTCAAGATGTTTCTTCTCCCATAGAATCCACTGCGTCCATAGATTTCTCTGGGACATGTTCCTCCCACAGAGACATGAAGATCAGGCCTTAAAGTGGCTCCTACACACACCAAACTGAACAACTCGACCTGCTTTTTTCACACTGAAGAGTCACAATGTGTTTGGACAGAAGCCTTATTTCCATACGATGATACTTTTCTGAGCGTTCACATTCATCTCTCTGAAGTGAGTCTCCTGCAGCCACTTGTTTGGAAAAGTTTTACTTTTCCTTGGCTGCATTTGAGATGAGTTTCTGTTCTTTCTTCTGTCGGTGACGTCTGAAGGTTCTGAGTTCAAACCTTTGAGAACACAAATAAATGAATGGAAACTTTAGACCAAAAATCACCAGACTTTAAATTTTCTCACTGAAGCAGATGTTTGTATGAGGCTGGGGGAGGTTCAGCCACCAGATGATCACGGGTTTGACTCCCGGGCCTGACCGGGCCGGACCGGGCCAAACCAGGCCTTTCTGTTGCATGTTCTCCCTGTGTCTGTTCCCCCATGTGCACAAGGTAAAATCCTCCAGAGAAGGTCCTGAAGAGGTCTGGAGATGGTCCCAGGCACTGACCACTGCTCCTGATGGAGGACGGGTCAAATGCAGAGGACCGTTACTGCTTTATTGGAATATGACATTATAAATCACGTCCCAAAAAGTTTAGGTAATAATAATTAGGAAATAACCACATTTTTGGAGAAACAGTTTTCAGTCTTGGAACGTTCACAAAACTGACATTTAAGTTACATTTATTTGAGGTCAAATTCATTATTTATGAAAATGATACATATTATATTTATTTTGTCAGTTCACAGTGAGGAAAGTATCTGAACACACAGGGCCTCATTTTGAAACTTATACAGCAGAGGGCCACATACAACCCCACAATGAAGTGAATCATTCTAAATTTTGCCTTTCACATAGTTTTGATGGGCCTCCACACCTTTCATCAGACTTGGAACATTAATATTTGGTTGTATAACATCAAAATGCTTGAATTTTTCAAGTTTTACAGTAAAAAGTACTACTTTTTATTGTTTGGACAAACTTAGCAGGAAGCCGGAGGGCCAACAAAAATTGGTCTGAGGGCCGCATTTTGCCCCCGGGCCGTAATTTGGACATACCTGTTTTAAACCATGATGGTGTTGTGTGTTACCATAGTAACCTTTGAGCTTGTGGTCACTGCTCTCTTCAGGTCATTGACCAGCTCCTCCACCTTTCTTCTCATCATTGAGACGAGGTGAGATCTTTCATGGCGCTCCAGTCCGAGGGAGAGTGAAAGTTGCTCTTGATCTTTTTTCTCCAAGCTGCTTGCCAATCGCCCGTCGCCCTTTCCAGCCTTGTGGGGGTCCACATTTTAGTCTCTGGGCTCTTCTGACAGCTCTTTGGTCTTGCCCATGGTCGTAGTTGGAGTCTGACTGATTGTGGGGTGGACAGGGGTCTTTATGCAGTTAACGAGCTCAAACAGGTGCTACTCATTTAGATGAATTAGTGGAGTTGAGGTGGACTTTTTAAAGGCAGACCACCAGGTCTTTGAGAGACAGAGCTCTTGCTGATTGGCAGGTGTTCTGATACTTACAAAATACTTTCCTCACTGTAAATCTGGACACTGTCTGATGGGCCTAAAATCTACACAAACCCACATATTAACAAACTGAGAAGAAAGACAAGGGAATCAAAATAGTTTCTCCGGAGGAGGACGGACAGGCAGAAGAATGCTTCAGATTAACCCACGAGCTTCGTCTACCTGCGCTTCCTAAAGCATCCCTCTCGTCCGCTCGGCTCTTTTATTACAAATAAGGGACGCCCTGTTTACATGATCAGCTCCGCCCTAAAAGGATATTACTCATATAAAGGACATAACTCATCCATTGACTGTTGAACTCTGGTTGACCTTAGGTTCCCAGCAAATCATCTTGAGTGGACCTTCCATGTTTATTTTACTGGTCATCAGTTCAAAAGTCCAACAGGCTGCTGGATTATCTCTGCAACACAGTCTCACAAGCAGTTTATTAAGTACACAAAATCATACAATAATAAGGAATGTATAAAAGAAACATAAAATCTTTACAATTATTCCAACACTTTCAGATGTAGGAGTAGAAGTTTGGTCCAAAAAGTCAGGCTTTAATCTGGAGATTCACTTAATCCTGCTCCTAAACTACAGTTTCTTTAAAAGGATGAGTCTCAGAACACTTAACTGTGCAAACAGTTTGGAAACATCCTAAAATATCAGAAGAATGTTTATTTCAGTCAGATTTCACATTTGTTTTGACAAACCGTGGCTAAACGTCCTGCAGACTTTACGTTTAGTATTTGTTTGTTTGTTTGTTTGTTTGTTTGTTTGCTCCTGTGTCTGTGCAGAATCAGAACAGAAACGATCTCAGTTTTCTCTCAAAAATTCAACCAAAGGAACAAATCGGACAAATGAAAAACTCGACACCAAAATCGCACGAAGGGACGAAGGAATGTAAAGGATGAACGTAAAAATACTTTTGTGTTTTTATGCAGAAAATCTATTTTGGGATTTTTAATTAGATTTATGTGAAATGTTCCTCACTGTGAAAAATAATGAACTAAACCAGGACTGAACCAGGGCTGAACCAGGACTAAATCAGGACTAAACCAGGACTAAATCAGGACTAAACCAGGATTAAACCACAACTGAACCAGGACTAAACCAGGACTGAACCAGGACTAAACCAGGACTAAACCAGGACTGAACCAGGGCTGAACCAGGACTAAATCAGGACTAAATCAGGACTAAATCAGGACTAAACCAGGATTAAACCACAACTGAACCAGGACTAAACCAGGTCTAAACCAGGACTGAACCAGGACTAAACCAGGACTGAACCAGGACTGAACCAGGTCTGAACCAGGACTGAACCAGGTCTAAACCAGGTCTGAACCAGGACTGAATCAGGACTGAATAAGGACTGAACCAGGTCTGAACCAGGACTGAACCAGGACTAAACCAAGACTAAACCAAGACTAAACCAGGACTAAACCAGGACTAAACAAGGACTAAACCAGGACTAAACCAGGCCTAAACCAGGACTGAACCAGGACTGAACCAAGACTAAAGTTGTACAAATATTGTAAAATGTAATATTTTTAAATAAAGTGAATCCTGTTTAAAACACATTTGTGGTTTCTAGATTCTTTTCCTTAAACATTTCTTCTTCAAAACCAGAGCAGAACATTGAGCCACGTTCACTAAACTCCAGCAGGTTAGGGTTAGGGTCATATAAAACCACACTGTTCAGATCATCGTAAACCTGGTTCTGATCAGTTTGAGCAGGTTCAACCAAACATTCAACAATAAAGAGATTCAGTCCACACCCACCGCACCAACTACACCCACTACTCCAACCACACCCACCACAACAACCACATCAACCCCATCAAACAGATGTCAGTTTTTCCAGGGATCTACTATAGCCCCTCCTCCAGTGTTGCAGCCCCTCCTCCAGTCTGGGGGTCACTGTCCCGAGTGCTCCGATGACCACGGGCACCACTTTTGCCTTCACCTTCCACGCTTTCTGAGCCCTTGGTATTTCTCCAGTTTCTCCTGTTCCTTTTCCCTGATGTCGCCATCACTTGGTATTGCCACGTCAACCACAACGGCTTTCCTCGGCTTTCACCACCTTGGGGTGTTTCCCACTTTGACCTTGGGGTTTCCAGTCCATACTCGGCATAGATGTTCCTGTACACTATGCCAGCCGCTTGGTGGCGCTCCATGTATGCTTTCTCTGCAGCCTCTTACACCCTGTAGTTATGTGCTGCTCTCAGGGGCCTCTCCTTGGGTCTTGTCTGGTGTGGTAGATCTGAGCCTCTATTGCTCTGGTGCTCAGGGCCTGTTCCTGTGCAGCCATGATGAGTGCCTCTGTGCTGTCCTTCAGACCGGCCCGCTCTCTAGCCATTGGTAGGATTTCTTGATATCAGCTACTTCAGTTATGTTCCGGTGTAACATCCCATGTAGGGGCGTCCTCCCATGATGGTCCTCCTCCAGCACCTCATCCTCTGTTCGCCCAGAAGACAGTGGAGAATGATCGTGGACATCAGGAAAGTCACAGCCCCCAAGCCCCCCTCATCATGACAGACTCCCCATCACCACCGTGGACCGCTTCCTTGGCACCACCATCACCCAGGACCTCAAGTGGGAGCCCTCCATCAGCTCCTCATCAAGAAGGCCCAGCAGAGGATGTAAGCCAAGCTGCCAGTGCAGATGATGGTGCAGTTCTACACGGCCATCATTGAGTCCCATCCTCACCTCCTCCATCACCGTGTGGTACGCTGGAGCCACAGCCAGGGACAAACAGAGACTACAGCGCATTGTGCGTTCTGCTGAGAAGGTGATCTGCTGCAGACTTCCATCTCTGCAGGACCTGTACGTCTCCAGGGCTCTGGGACGAGCAGGTGGGATCACAGCTGACCCTTCTCACCCTGGACATGGTCTATTTGAACCACTCCCCTCAGGCAGGTGTCTACGGTCCATCCGGACCAGAACCTCCCGCCATAAGAATAGTTTCTTTCCCTCTGCCGTTGGACTCATGACTCACTTTAATTGCAACTATTCATCACTCACTGCACTGTCACTTTCTGCACTCAAAACTGTAAATTTAACTGTAATTCTCATGTACATAGTAATGCCTATTTTTATTTTATACTATAGTAATTTTTAATTGTTTCTTAATGCATGCCCTTTTGATTGAATATATGTTGTTCTATTATTGCTCAGTGTTCTATGTTGCACCTTAATGCTGAGACAAGTTCCTATGTTTGTGAATTTTGTTCATTGACAATGGCAATAAACCCCTTTCTGATTCTGATTCCACTGCCTGAGACATTCACTGAGCACGTCATCTGTTGGGGCCTTGTCCTTAATGTACTTGTGGATCTTGGATGTTTCATCATGGATAGTGGCTTTCATGCTCTCTAGTCCACGGCCTCCTTCCTTTTGGGTGGAACCCTCCATGCATGGGGGAGGAGCTTTCACGTCTTAACATCTGTGGTTGTATCTCTTCCTTTGGCCACCTTATTATTCCTGCAGGGCATCTGACACAGGGCGGAGCTGTTTATTGCCCGGGACTTGTTCTTGCCATTGAGCTGGTTTCTTAGGACTTGCCTTACTCGTTGGTATTTGACTGATGTCTCTTTCCTCGTTACCTCTTCGAGGTTGCCATTTGCCTGTGGTATTCCAAGGTACTTGTAGCCTTCCTCAATGTCTGCTATTGTTCCTTCTGGGAGTGAGACCCCTTCTGTGTGGACCACCTTCCCTCTCTTTGTCACCTTCACTACTCTTCTCAAGCCCGGATGACATCCCAATGTCAGTGCTGTAGATCCTGGTCGTGTGGATCAGAGAGTCCATGTCTCGCTCGCTCTTAGCGTACAGTTTGATGTCCTCCATGTGGAGGAGGTGACCAATTGTGGTCCCGTTCCAGGGGCGTATCCAGAGCCAGTCTTGTTGATTATTTGGCTGAGAGGGTTTCAGACCTATGAGGGGGTTCAGACCTATGAGGGGGTTCAGACCTATTGAGGGGGTTCAGACCTATGAGGGGTTCAGACCTTATGAGGATCTTAGAGTCCTATTGATGTTGTACATCTCCAGCTTCAGTGATCCACGTGTGTGGCATTGAGTCAGATGCCTCCTTGTAATCCTACCAGGACATTACACAGATTGGTGTGTTCGTGTTCTGCTGTCTTGAGCGTCTGTTCTGTCAACCAGGAGTTGGTGTTTTGGCTCCTCTTGGTCTTGTTTGCTGTGCTTTGCTCATGTGTTGATCCATGTGCCCACTTATCTTAGCCGTGATGATGCCTGACATGAGCTTCATGTTGTGGAGAGACAGGTTATTGCCCGATAGTTGGATGAGACTGTGCCTTTGGAGGGATCCTTCAGGATCAGGATCGTACTCCCTTCGGTTATAAGTCTGGTAAGTATATATACATATGGTGATGGCGAACCAACCAGACATTGTGATGGTGAATAAACAGCAGTGGAAAGCCGTTGTGGTCGACGTGGCAACACCAAGTGATGGCAACATCATGAAAAAGGAACAAGAGAAACTGGAGAAATACCAAGAGCTGGAGAAGGCGTGGATGGTGAAGGCCAAAGTGGTGCCCGTGGTCATCAGAGCACTCGGGGGAGTGACCCCCAAACTGGAGAAGGGGCTACAGCAGTGAAGGAGGTTCTACAGCAGATCCCTGGAAAAGCATCAGACATCTCAGTCCAGAAAAATGCAGTGTAGGAACAGCAAAGATACTGAAGAACCCTCAAGCTAAAAAGGGAAAAGACCACCCGCGGAGGGTGAGAAGGGATTTATTACATAGACCGATATCAGACGAAACAAATATTCAGTGTCTGTCCAAAAAAAAGTGGCAACAGAAAAAGAACTGCCCCTTGCTTTAATATTTGTTGGACCTTTACTTTTGATCACACTTTCACATAGTTTCATAATATACAACATTGACATTCTTTCAGCGTGTCATTGTTCCTCACACAGATCTTCAGCGTGTCATTGTTCCTCACACAGATCTTCAGCGTGTCATTGTTCCTCACACAGATCTCCCGCGTGTCATTGCGTGAGAGTGACCACTGCACAAAGCCTTCTCCAGCTCGTCCCAAACACACTCACTGGGGTTCAGGTTTGAAGTAGATTCGTTTTTGTTGATCCTAACTTGTCACCCAGTTCCTAGTGCTGAAGAAAATCTTCACAGCATGATGCTGCCACCACCATGCTTCACTGTAGAGATGGTCCTGACCGGGTGATGAGCGGAGCCTGGTTTCCTCCAGACAAAGAGTTCAATCTTTGTTTCATCAAAGATGTTTGTTTCTCATGGTCTGAGAGTCCTTCAGACGCCTTTTTACACATTAGTGTGGACACAGTTTCACGGTCATATTAGTGTGGACACAGTGTCATGGTCACATTAGTGTGGACATAGTGTCACGGTCACATTAGTGCGGACAGTTTCACGGTCACATTAGTGTGGACACACTTTCACGGTCACTTTAGTATGGACACAGTTTCACGGTCACATTAGTGCGGACACAGTGTCACGGTCACATTAGTGTGGACACAGTGTCACGGTCACATTAGTGCGGACACAGTGTCACGGTCACATTAGTGCGGACACAGTGTCACGGTCACATTAGTGTGGACACACTTTCACGGTCACTTTAGTATGGACACAGTTTCACGGTCACATTAGTGCGGACACATTAGTGCGGACACAGTGTCACGGTCACATTAGTGCGGACACAGTTTCACGGTCACATTAGTGCGGACACAGTTTCACGGTCACATTAGTACGGACATTGTGTCATGGTCACATTAGTGCGGACACAGTTTCACAATCACATTAGTGCGGTCACATTAGTGCGGACACAGTGTCACGGTCACATTAGTGCGGACACAGTGTCACGGTCACATTAGTGCGGACACAGTGTCACGGTCACAATTAGTGCGGGACACAGTTTCACGGTCACATTAGTGCGGACACAGTTTCACAATCACATTAGTGCGGTCACATTAGTGCGGACACAGTTTCACAATCACATCAGTGCGGTCACATTAGTGCGGACACAGTGTCACGGTCACATTAGTGCGGACACAGTTTCACAATCACATTAGTGCGGTCACATTAGTGCGGACACAGTGTCACGTCACCATTAGTGCGGACACAGTGTCACGGTCATATTAGTGCGGACACAGTTTCACGGTCACATTAGTGCGGACAGGCGCACAGTTTCACAATCACATTAGTGCGCGGTCACATTTAGTGCGGACACAGTTCACAATCACATTGGGCGTCACATTAGTGCGGACACAGTGTCACGGTCACATTAGTGCGACACAGTGCACCACTTAGTGTCTCCACATTAGCTCCACATTAGCTCCACATTAGCTCACATTAGCTCCACATTAGCGCTCTTTTGGCGCAGCGCTAATGTCCACAAAATCGTCTCTTTCATTTCTTCCATGTGCTTCCCAAAACCACACTTCTCTTTCCCCGCTCAGGCTTTGTTCAAGGCTAGTTTTGTGCCTCTGCACTTCTCAGCCCTCAGCACTCGCTCCAGCAGCACACAGTGACACTTGGATGCAGCCCGCAGGTCCCCATGTTTGACACTCCTGCTGTGGAGTTTTGTAATTGTACTCAAATATCATAGATGTTGTTTTTAAATGTTGACATTTAAATGACATAAAACAAATGAGATCTCAGTGGTTTTTTTGTGTCTTTTTTTACATTTAAATTTAACATGAATTGTGCTTTTAGAAGGAGCTGAGTCGAAAGACAAAGCTCTCGATTTACCGGTCAATCTACGTTCCTACCCTCACCTATGGTCATGAGCTTTGGGTAGTGACCGAAAGGACAAGATCGCGGACACAAGCGGTCGAAATGAGTTTCCTCCGCAGGGTGGCTGGGCGCTCCCTTAGAGATAGGGTGAGGAGCTCAGTCACACGGGAGGAGCTCGGAGTAGAGCCGCTGCTCCTCCACGTCGAGAGGAGCCAGTTGAGGTGGCTCGGGCATCTGTTCCGGATGCCCCTGGACGCCTCCCTAGGGAGGTGTTTCGGCGCTGTCCCACCGGGAGGAGGCCCTGGGGAAGACCCAGGACACGCTGGAGGACTATGTCTCTCGGCTGGCCTGGGAACGCCTCGGGATCCCCCCGGAGGAGTTGGAGGAAGTGTCTGGGGATAAGGAAGTCTGGGAGTCCCTGCTTAGACTGCTGCCCCCGCGACCCGGCCCCGGATAAAGTGGAAGAAGATGGATGGATGTGCTTTTATTTGATATGGAGGCAGTTGTGTATTGTTGATTGTTGTGGTCTCTGGCGCGGTGCTAAGAGCGATGAGGTTTTGACACTTTCGGATTCTGACAGTTCTACTGGCGTGGTTACGGCCGACAGTAACCAATTCTGTCCTGGAAATAAAGTGACAATTTGTGAGCACTAAACTTGCATTCATTCTTAAAAGAGAGACGTTACAGTATGAAAGATCACGTCTGCTTACCTCATATTGTCTTTTTGTGAGAATAAAGATCTGTTTTGGTTCCAAGTCAACAGTTCATTATGATTATAACTTCATGAAGATTTTCCCGTTTTTCCAGTGCAGGTTCGACATGTGTGACTCACCTGACAGGTATGCACCGGGGGCGGAGTTAGGGGTGGGCCCAACGAACCGTTCGGAATCAGGAAGTGTCCAAATAGAGCTGCTCTCTCAGGTAAGCACCGCTCCAAAACGTCTGTTTTATGTAGTCGAGCTTTAACACTGATAGACGAGCTGCAGGTACTTCAAATACTACGAAAGTATTAGGTCTCACATTGAAGGAATTGTCCTGGTTTAGTCCTGGTTAAGACCCGGTTTAGTCCTGGTTTAGTCCTGGTTTAAATCTGGTTTAGTCCTGGTTAAGACCTGGTTTAGTTCTGGTTTAGTCCTGGTTTAAATCTGGTTTAGTCCTGGTTTAGTCCTGGTTTAAATCTGGTTTAGTCCTGGTTAAGACCTGGTTAAGACCTGGTTTAGTCCTGGTTTAGACCTGGTTTAGTCCTGGTTTAGTCCTGGTTTTGACTAATTTCACAATTCATTCCCAAGTAGTAATACTGTAATACTGTTGTTTTCTGTTAATAAAACAATTAAAGAATCAAATACTGTGAGTCTGATCCGCCACATATTCACATCCACATATTGAGATCATGCATTATTATTTTATAGTTTGGACATTTTAAATGACAATATTGGTCTAAAACGACTAAAAGATTCTATATGGTCACATTTAACTCTTTACATCAAGGAACCAGCCACTTATTCACACAGACACGGTGCCGAGGGTTAAGTGTCCTGCTCGAGGGGGGTCCGTGCCCCCTCGCGCGGACTCAGCGAAATTTCACAGCAGCATCTCAGATTTGTCCTGTCGACACCACATGACCCCACGCAGACTATAAACACTGCCAACGTCTTCTCTGCTGCGTGAAGTCTAATCCAAGCTTTAGTCTCTGAAGCCAGACGTGCGCCTTTAGCATGCTAATAATGTTGCTAATAATGCTAATGTCTATGACAGAATGTGTCCTGTAACTGTTTTGCAGTGCGACCCAAGATGGCGGATGCCGTAGTGTCGAGGGTGGCCAGGAGGCGGCGCCGGTGGTGGCAACTTCGGCAGCAGTGGAGCATGCTGGGAGTGTTCGAGATCACGGCAGATCACGAGTTTTTCCGGCTCACGACGTTCATCAAAGAAGGAATGCGATCGTTTGTCGAAAAGGGGCGGAGCAGTGCGGCCCCGGACGCTCTGAGCGCGGAACACTTCAGGAGCCGAGACGAGCAGACGCACACGGCAAGTTGCACTGTAGCAACGTAAAAGTACAGAGACCGGAGCAAACACTACTCATGGAAATGTACGAGTATCACGTTTAAAAAAACGACTTCAAGTGCATTCGACATTCGACATTCAAACGACACATTTCATCAAATCTTATGGTGATATTTCAGATTTTACCAAACATTTTGTCTATTTTTGCCCAGTTTGACCCTTTTTTGTAAAGTTTATAATGTTACTTCCTGGTTGGACATGAGCAGATCACGTGACAAAGGTAATTCAAACTGTTACCAAGCAACCAGACTGTAAACAAGAGATAAAATGACAACAGTTCTGATCTGACACACAATGATACCATAGAACACCTTTATTTAGTTCAACGATGGTTTAAATTGTCAGAAAACTGTCAGTTAAGTGTCAACTGTCTTTGTGTCGCACACTGATGACATCACAGAGGGACTCAGCTCCACTTCCTGTCATTCTAAACTCTTAATGTCCTCACACACTGCAGCTTCACAGATGTAGATTCAGATATCGAGTCTAAGGCGAAGCTTCATGAGTGCTTGAAGTAAAAGTACTGCGCTGAGACACAAATGTACTCTCTGGTGAAGTTATGTAAAAGTCTTGTGTCCGAAGTGTTCAAAGTTGTTTTAACACGACGCCAAACACGGGACTTTGTGGTTTGACGGCGTGTTGGGTCCCATTCGCAGGACTTCTCGATGGAAGCCTTCGCGGCCCCTGTGTTCCAGTATCTGCGGCGTTCTCTGGACATTTCAGAAGAACAGTTTCTGGACTCGCTCTGCTCCGATCAGTTCTACCTCCAGTTCATCAGCAACTCCAAGAGCAGAGCCGACTTCTTTGTCTCGTAAGTTTGACCTCGCACACCTTGCCAACAAAGCCAACACCTGCGGGTCTTTTTGACCAGAGTCTAGCAGAGCCTCCACCGAGCGCGGCTTCAAAGTGTCAGCCTTCCCTCAGATAAGAGATCAGGGCTTTGGGAGAAAACTGACTGACTTCTTGTGTCAAGCTACAAAATGTTGTTCATTTGACCAAATTCTGCCACAAACTCAGACAAAAGAGTGAATGAACCGGAAGCGTTAATGCTACAAACTGAACCCAAAATCTAAAACTTATGTTTAGAGCCCTGGGAAAAATCTGTTTATGAAGCGCTGAAAGGCTTCCGTTTCCGGGGCCGTTTCCGGGGCCGTTTCCGGGGCCGTTTCCGGGGCCGTTTCCGGGGCCGTTTCCGGGGCCGTTTCCGGGGCCGTTTCCGGGGCCGGTGCAGCGGCCGGTGCAGGAGCCGGTGCAGGAGCCGGTGCAGGGGCCGGTGCAGGGGCCGGTGCTGACAAACTCAAGGACTGGGGGAAGGATGGGGCCTGCTTAGTCCTTAGTCTTAACGCCAGTACCTGCTAGCTCAGTGTTCGCACTAGTACCTGCTAGCTCAGTGTTAGCACCAGTATCTGCTAGCTCAGTGTTAGCACCAGCAGCAGCAGTGTTTTCAGTTTGTCTAATCATTTGTTTATTCCTTTCAGACACGATAAAAGGTTTTTCCTGAAGACCCAGAGCAAACGTGAAGTTCAGTTTCTCTTGAACAAACTCAAGGCCTACATGGACCATCTGAAGAAGTATCCACACTCTATCATGGTCCGCTTTTTAGGTACAACTACTACTACTGCTACCACTACTATTACTACTACTACAAAATGCGAGTCAGACTGCCCAATCTGAGAAATTTGATTCATATTCCCTGCAAAAAGATAACGCCCAGTCTCACTGAAACTAGTCTGAAACTTGCTGTGCTAAATGTCTGATCCTTATGCAACAAATCATTCTTAATTAATAATTTTATTTCTTCTTTATAATCTTGATTTTATGTTTTTAACTGAAACATGGCTTGACAAAAACACAGGAAATTTAGTTCTAATCGAATCTGCTCCACCCAACCTTATGTTTGAATCTGAAAGACGGGAAAACAAAAAGAGAGGAGGTGTGTGTGCTTTTGATAGAGATGAAATAGTTACCCACATATGTCCTTTGGGGGTGTTTTCAACATTTGAGTATGTAGCCTTTAAAATTTAGCTAAAACAGTCTCCATCCATTCTCTTCATTGTTTTATACAAGCCTCCTCAGCACTGCAAAAGTTTTATTGATGATTTTACTGAGATACTTTCAGTCATATGCGCAGACTTTGACGGTTGGGTCGTAACAGGTGATTTCAATGTTCATATTGATAATATTTGTGACAGAAACGCTAAAGAGCTTCATGCTGTCCTTGAAACTTTCAGTCTTACTCAGCACGTGAGTGGCCCCACCCACAGCAGAGGGCACTCTCTAGATTCTAGAGGTTAATATTTCAAACGTCAATGTGGTCAATGTTTCTCTGTCTGATCATTTCTGTGTCTTCTTTGACCTGTCTGTTTTTCCCAAACCACCAGCTGGTCCTGCAGTTGTTCGGAGGAGACACATAAATGCCGGCACAGGAAAACCGTTTATGGAAATCAAAAACTTTGAAAATGTCTCATTTTCTAATGTAAATGATTTGTTGAACTCTGTTACATCTAGTGTTTTGAATGTTCTCGACACCATTGCCCCTATGAAGGTGCAGAAGGCGCCATGGAGAAATTATGATTCGGTCAGGGCACAGAAAAGGGAGTGCCGCCGGGCCGAACGAAAAATGGTGTAAGTCAAAACTCCAGGTTCAGAAAGAGATTTACAGAGAGAACTTGTTCATGTACAACCTCATTTTACGTAGAACTAGGGAAGGATATTTTTCTGAAATAATTGGAAGCTGCAGTAACAACTCGCGTGTCCTGTTTGCCACAGTAAACAGATTAACAAACCCTCCAGCTCAGCTGCCGTTAGAACTCAGTTCCACATCCAAGTGTAATGAGTTTGCATTATTCTTTAATGACAAAGTTCAGGGCATTAAAAATGCTATAAATTCTACAATGCAAAAAATAACGCTAAAACCACCTACACACTTAGAGCTGACTCACTTTGCACCTGTAACTGACAAAACTGACCAGGAGATCATCACCAGTCTGAGTTCATCTACATACTGCCTCGATGTGTTACCTCCAGATTTCTAAAGTCTCTGTGCTGTCGATCATGGGATTCTCTTACAGAGACTAGAGGACTGGGTGGGCATCACTGGCACTGCTCTAAAACTGGTTAAAGTTCTATCTGGAAGACAGGAAGTTCTTTGTCGAAATTGGTAACTGTGTCTCAGACCTGATGCCCTGACCTGTTGGGTGCCCCAAGGGTCAATCCTGGGACCCCTTCTGTTCAACCTCTACATGCTGCCGTTAGGTCAGTTGATACGCAGCGAGAATGTGTCCTATCACAATTATGCAGACGACACTCAAATCTATGTTTCACTGACGGCAGGTGAATATGGACCAGTGGATTCACTCTGTCACTGCATCCAACAGATCAGTGTGTGGATGCAAAACAACTTTCTCCAGCTGAACTCAGACAAGACTGAAATCATCGTCTTTGGCCCACAGAAACAAAGAGAAAGTGTTAGCAGTCACCTCCAGAGTCTTGCTCTAAAACCTACAAATCAAGTTAGAAATCTGGGGGTAATAATGGACTCAGATTTGAATTTTAACAGCCACGTCAAATCAATAACATCAGCAGCTTTTTACCATTTATGAAACATAGCCAAAATCAAAAGTATATGTGTCTAAACCAGACCTGGAGAGACTTATCCATGCGTTTGTCTCTAGTAGATTAGACTACTGTAACGGCCTGCTCACTGGCCTCTCCAAACGAGCTGTAAAACAGCTGCAGTACATCCAGAACGCTGCTGCCCGGGTCCTGACTAGAACCAGGAAGTACGATCACATTAGTCCTGTGCTCAGGTCTCTGCACTGGCTCCCTGTGGCTCAGAGAATAGACTTCAAAGCAGCTCTGCTTGTATACAAGTCGCTCCATGGCCTAGCACCAAAGTACATCTAGGACATGTTAGTGCCATATGAACCCATCTCGGACTCTGAGGACCTCAGGGACCGGCCTCTCTGCTGGTGCCCAGAGTCAGGACTAAACATGGGGAATCTGCGTTTCAGTTTTATGCAGCTAAAATCTGGAACAGTCTTCCTGAGGATGTGAGACAGGCCGCTACTCTGGCAATGTTCAAATCCAAGCTAAAAACTGATTTGTTTGGCTGTGCATATGACTGAAATGATTTAATTTACACTATTTTATGTCTTAATCTATTCTGTCATGTCTTTGTGTTTTTAATGCATTTTTTTCCTGTTGTGTGAAGCACTTCGAATTGTGCTCTACAAATAAACTTGCCTTGTCTTGCCTTACTATTACTGCTATCATTACTACTACTACTGCTACTACTATTAATACTACTTCTACTACTACTATAACTACTACTACTATTACTGCTATTACTACTGTTACTACTATATAATAATCACTTGTATGTTCCTTTCCAGGCGTGTACAGAATTGTGATTCCAAATGAAATGAAGGTAAACTGATTCTGTCTCTAAAGTTCTAATCCATCACTTTTTCACTCCTCCAGAGCCTGTTTTTTGTTTTAACATGTTTTAAATATTTTACAGAAGTATTTTATTGTGATGCAGAGCGTGTTCTTCCCCGACGAGAGGATCAGCGTCAGGTGAGACTTAGGGTCTTCACACGTCACGGCATCAGAATCACACTCAACTTTAACCTTCCACGGCCATTTTGATCTAGTAAAAGACAATATAAAACAATCAGCCCGCCCACTTCTTCCTCTTTTTGCCACGGATCCGTTGTAATTGCACTTCCGTTGTAATCGCACTTCCGTTGTTACCGCACTTCTGTTGTAGTGGCACTTCTGTTGTAACCGCACTTCTGTTGTAACAGCACTTCTGTTGTAGTGGCACTTTTGTTGTAATCACACTTCTGTTGTAGTGGCACTTCTGTTCTAACCGCACTTCTGTTGTAGTGGCACTTCTGTTGTAATCACACTTCTGTTGTAACCGCACTTCTGTTGTAGTGGCACTTCTGTTGTAATCACACCTCCGTTGTAATCGCACTTCCGTTGTAACCCTACTTCTGTTGTAACCGCACTTCTGTTGTAAGCGCACTTCTGTTGTAGTGACACTTCTGTTGTAATCACACTTCTGTTGTAACCGCACTTCCGGTCCAGCGGGAACGCCGTTGGTTTAAATCACATGTGTCAAACTCAAAGCCAGATGTGGCCAGACGTTTTAATCTGGCCCGCCGAACATATTAACCCTTATGCTTTGTGTGTCCCGGGGGGGACGTTGGACTTTTTCTTAATTTCTTTCATTTTGTCCACTATTTTTTAAAAGAAAACTCTCAAGCTGCTTGATCTGCTGTACATAAAACTAAAGCTGTAACCTTCTTATTTCCAGTCAAATCCATCATTCTGGGAAGCATCAGGGTCAGTTTGTACTCCAGACCATCAAGTCAAAAATTACCCTCAAATAAAATGAAAAATGAATAGGACTTTTATAAATATTCAGCCTGGACATTTTTGCTTTATTAGAAGTCCCTAAAACTCATTTTTAGTGAATTTACCTTCAGCTTTAAAAGAGAATTGTGAAAACCCAAATCATAAGTCCACGTTCCTGCTCCTGCTGCTGCATGAATATGGTCTTTCAGCTGTTGGAGATTTGTGCAACAGTGTCCACAAAGAACTATTACTAGACTTTATAAAGCGGCCCAAAATGAGGCCCAAAATGAGGCCCCAAGGTTTGGTCTTGAATGAAAGAACTGCTCTGGTCTGTGTGAGTCTGTGAAGCTTCTGGAGAACATTTATGAATAAAGTGTGATATTGATGACATTTGGATTTAATAATCGTTTTGTTTAGTCTGTTTAATTGTCCAGATTAGAATGATAAAAACCTTAAAAATAGCCCATTTCCTGAACAAATGCAGCACAGAACGTCCGAGGAAATATGATCCGATCAAAACTGAGAACTACAGAACAAAACAAAACATGATGAATGAAACAAAGTGAATAAATACGACAGGATTTGAACCGGCGACTCTCTGGTCAGAGGCTTCTGCTGAACCACTGTGGCACTCTGTGTTTCAGGTACGACGTGAAAGGCTGCGAGGTCGGCAGGTGGAGCGACCCTGACAGGGGAACACATGTCATCAGAGTGCTGAAGGATAACAACCTCCAGGACCACCTCAGCCTGGGTACGACTGCGACAGGGTTAGACTGCAGCAGGGGTTAGACTGCAGCAGGGGTTAGACAGTGGCAGGGGTTGGAGTGTGGCAGGGGTTAGACAGTGGCAGGGGTTGGAGTGTGGCAGGGGTTAGACAGTGGCAGGGGTTGGAGTGTGGAAGGGGTTGGACTGTGGTAGTTAGATTGTGGCAGAGGGTTAGACTAATTCCTCATGCTGTGTGTCTGATTCCTCATGTTGTGTGTGATTCCTCATGTTGTGTCTGATTCCTCATGTTGTGTGTGATTCCTCATGTTGTGTGTGGTTCCTCATGTTGTGTGTGGTTCCTCATGTTA
The DNA here is from genome assembly GCA_015082035.1 of Chaenogobius annularis. Lineage (NCBI taxonomy): Eukaryota > Metazoa > Chordata > Actinopteri > Gobiiformes > Gobiidae > Chaenogobius > Chaenogobius annularis. Next base: position 145,520 of record BJKM01000902.1, read on the forward strand.
TGTGTGGTTCCTCCTCATGTTGCGTGTCTGGTTCCTCATGTTGTGTGTGATTCCTCATGTCGCGTGTCTGATTCCTGATGTTGCGTGTCTGATTCCTCGTGTTGTGTGTGGTTCCTTGTGTTGTATGTGGGTCCTCATGTTGTGTCAAATTCCTCATGTTGTGTCTGATTCCTCATGTTGTATGTGGTTCCTCATGTTGTGTGTGATTCCTCATGTTGTGTGTGATTCCTCATATTGCATGTCTGATTCCTCATGTTGTGTGTGGTTCCTCATGTTGCATGTCTGATTCCTCATGTTGTGTGTGATTCCTCATGTTGTGTCTGATTCCTCAGGTTGTGTGTGATTCCTCATGTTGTGTCTGATTCCTCATGTTGTGTGTGATTCCTCATGTTGCATGTCTGATTCCTCATGTTGTGTCTGATTCCTTGTGTTGTGTGTGGTTCCTCGTGTTGTATGTGGGTCCTCATGTTGTGTCTGATTCCTCATGTTGTCTGATTCCTCATGTTGTCTGATTCCTCATGTTGTGTGTGGTTCCTCATGTTGCATGTCTGATTCCTCATGTTGTGTCTGATTCCGCATTTTGTGTGTGATTCCTCATGTTGTGTGTGATTCCTCATGTTGTGTCTGATTCTGCATTTTGTGTCTGATTCCTCATGTTGCATGTCTGATTCCTCATGTTGTGTCTGATTCCTCATGTTGTGTGTGATTACTCATGTTGTGTTTGATTCCTCATGTTGTGTCTGATTCCGCATTTTGTGTCTGATTCCTCATGTTGCATGTCTGATTCCTCATGTTGTGTTTGATTCCACATGTTGTGTGTGATTTCCTCATGTTGTGTGTGATTCCTCATGTTGCACGTCTGATTCCTCATCTTGTGTGTGGTTCCTCGTGTTGTATGTGGTTCCTTATGTTGTGTGTGATTCCTCATGTTGTGTCTGATTCCTCATGTTGTGTGTGGTTCCTCGTGTTGTATGTGGTTCCTCATGTTGCACGTCTGATTCCTCATGTTGTGTGTGATTCCTCATGTTGTGTCTGATTCCTCATGTTGTGTGTGGTTCCTCATGTTGCATGTCTGATTCCTCATGTTGTGTCTGATTCCTCATGTTGTGTGTGATTCCTCATGTTGTGTCAAATTCCTCATGTTGTGTCTGATTCCTCATGTTGTATGTGGTTCCTCATGTTGTGTCTGATTCCTCATGTTGTGTGTGATTCCTCATATTGCATGTCTGATTCCTCATCTTGTGTGTGGTTCCTCGTGTTGTGTCTGATTCCTCATGTTGTGTGTGATTCCTCATGTTGTGTCTGATTCCTCATGTTGCGTGTGGTTCCTCATGTTGCATGTCTGATTCCTCATGTTGTGTCTGATTCCTCATGTTTGTGTGTGATTCCTCATGTTGTGTCTGATTCCTCATGTTGTGTGTGGTTCCTCATGTTGCATGTCTGATTCCTCATGTTGTGTCTGATTCCTTGTGTTGTGTGTGGTTCCTCGTGTTGTATGTGGGTCCTCATGTTGTGTGTGATTCCTCATGTTGTGTCTGATTCCTCATGTTGTGTCTGATTCCTCATGTTGTGTCTGATTCTCATGTTGTGTGTGATTCCTCATGTTTGCATGTCTGATTCCTCATGTTGTGTCTGATTCCGTATTTTGTGTGTGATTCCTCATGTTGTGTGTGATTCCTCATGTTGTGTTTGATTCCGCATTTTGTGTCTGATTCCTCATGTTGCATGTCTGATTCCTCATGTTGTGTCTGATTCCTCATGTTGTGTGTGATTCCTCATGTTGTGTCTGATTCCTCATGTTGCATGTCTGATTCCTCATGTTGTGTTTGATTCCTCATGTTGTGTGTGATTCCTCATGTTGTGTGTGATTCCTCATGTTGCACGTCTGATTCCTCATCTTGTGTGTGGTTCCTCGTGTTGTATGTGGTTCCTTATGTTGTGTGTGATTCCTCATGTTGTGTCTGATTCCTCATGTTGTGTGTGGTTCCTCGTGTTGTATGTGGTTCCTCATGTTGCACGTCTGATTCCTCATGTTGTGTGTGATTCCTCATGTTGTGTCTGATTCCTCATGTTGTGTGTGGTTCCTCATGTTGCATGTCTGATTCCTCATGTTGTGTCTGATTCCTCATGTTGTGTGTGATTCCTCATGTTGTGTCAAATTCCTCATGTTGTGTCTGATTCCTCATGTTGTATGTGGTTCCTCATGTTGTGTGTGATTCCTCATGTTTTGTGTGATTCCTCATATTGCATGTCTGATTCCTCATCTTGTGTGTGGTTCCTCGTGTTGTGTGTGATTCCTCATGTTGTGTCTGATTCCTCATGTTCATGTGTGTGTGGTTCCTCATGTTGCATGTCTGATTCCTCATGTTGTGTCTGATTCCTTGTGTTGTGTGTGGTTCCTCGTGTTGTATGTGGGTCCTCATGTTGTGTGTGATTCCTCATGTTGTGTCTGATTCCTCATGTTGTGTCTGATTCCTCATGTTGTGTGTGTGATTCCTCATGTTGTGTCTGATTCCTCATGTTGTGCGTGGTTCCTCATGTTGCATGTCTGATTCCTCATGTTGTGTCTGATTCTGTATTTTGTGTGTGATTCCTCATGTTGTGTGTGATTCCTCATGTTGTGTCTGATTCCGCATTTTGTGTCTGATTCCTCATGTTGCATGTCTGATTCCTCATGTTGTGTCTGATTCCTCATGTTGTGTGTGATTCCTCATGTTGTGTTTGATTCCTCATGTTGTGTCTGATTCCGCATTTTGTGTCTGATTCCTCATGTTGCATGTCTGATTCCTCATGTTGTGTTTTGATTCCTCATGTTGTGTGTGATTCCTCATGTTGTGTGTGATTCCTCATGTTGCACGTCTGATTCCTCATCTTGTGTGTGGTTCCTCGTGTTGTATGTGGTTCCTTATGTTGTGTGTGATTCCTCATGTTGTGTCTGATTCCTCATGTTGTGTGTGTTTCCTCGTGTTGTATGTGGTTCCTCATGTTGCACGTCTGATTCCTCATGTTGTGTGTGATTCCTCATGTTGTGTCTGATTCCTCATGTTGTGTGTGGTTCCTCATGTTGCATGTCTGATTCCTCATGTTGTGTCTGATTCCTCATGTTGTGTGTGATTCCTCATGTTGTGTCTGATTCCTCATGTTGCGTGTCTGATTCCTCGTGTTGTGTGTGGTTCCTCGTGTTGTATGTGGGTCCTCATGTTGTGTCAAATTCCTCATGTTGTGTCTGATTCCTCATGTTGTATGTGGTTCCTCATGTTGTGTGTGATTCCTCATGTTGTGTGTGATTCCTCATATTGCATGTCTGATTCCTCATCTTGTGTGTGGTTCCTCGTGTTGTGTCTGATTCCTCATGTTGTGTGTGATTCCTCATGTTGTGTGTGATTCCTCATGTGTGTGATTCCTCATGTTGTGTCTGATTCCTCATGTTGTGTTTGGTTCCTCATGTTGTGTGTGATTCCTCATGTTGCGTGTCTGATTCCTCGTGTTGTGTGTGGTTCCTCGTGTTGTATGTGGGTCCTCATGTTGTGTCAAATTCCTCATGTTGTGTCTGATTCCTCATGTTGTATGTGGTTCCTCATGTTGTGTGTGATTCCTCATGTTGTGTGTGATTCCTCATATTGCATTGTCTGATTCCTCATCTTGTGTGTGGTTCCTCGTGTTGTGTCTGATTCCTCATGTTGTGTGTGATTCCTCATGTTGTGTCTGATTCCTCATGTTGTGTGTGGTTCCTCATGTTGCATGTCTGATTCCTCATGTTGTGTCTGATTCCTCATGTGTGTGATTCCTCATGTTGTGTCTGATTCCTCATGTTGTGTGTGGTTCCTCATGTTGCATGTCTGATTCCTCATGTTGTGTCTGATTCCTTGTGTTGTGTGTGGTTCCTCGTGTTGTATGTGGGTCCTCATGTTGTGTGTGATTCCTCATGTTGTGTCTGATTCCTCATGTTGTATGTGGTTCCTCATGTTGTGTCTGATTCCGCATTTTGTGTGTGATTCCTCATGTTGTGTGTGATTCCTCATGTTGTGTCTGATACCGCATTTAGTGTCTGATTCCTCAAGTTGCATGTCTGATTCCTCATGTTGTGTCTGATTCCTCATGTTGTGTGTGATTCCTCATGTTTGTGTTTGATTCCTCATGTTGTGTCTGATTCCGCATTTTTGTGTCTGATTCCTCATGTTGCATGTCTGATTCCTCATGTTGTGTGTGATTCCTCATGTTGTGTGTGATTCCTCATGTTGTGTGTGATTCCTCATGTTTCACGTCTGATTCCTCATCTTGTGTGTGGTTCCTCGTGTTGTATGTGGTTCCTTATGTTGTGTGTGATTCCTCATGTTGTGTCTGATTCCTCATGTTTTGTGTGGTTTCTCGTGTTGTTTGTGGTTCCTCATGTTGTGTGTGATTCCTCATGTGTGTGATTCATCATGTTGTGTCTGATTCCTCATGTTGTGTGTGTTCCTCATGTTGTGTGTGATTCCTCATGTTGCACGTCTGATTCCTCATGTTGTGTGTGATTCCTCATGTTGTGTCTGATTCCTCATGTTGTGTGTGGTTCCTCATGTTGCATGTCTGATTCCTCATGTTGTGTCTGATTCCTCATGTTGTGTGTGATTCCTCATGTTGTGTCTGATTCCTCATGTTGTGTGTGGTTCCTCATGTTGCATGTCTGATTCCTCATGTTGTGTGTCTGATTCCTTGTGTTGTGTGTGGTTCCTCGTGTTGTATGTGGGTCCTCATGTTGTGTCTGATTCCTCATGTTGTATGTGGTTCCTCATGTTGTGTCTGATTCCGCATTTTGTGTGTGATTCCTCATGTTGTGTGTGATTCCTCATGTTGTCTGATTCCGCATTTTGTGTCTGATTCCTCATGTTGCATGTCTGATTCCTCATGTTGTGTTTGATTCCTCATGTTGTGTCTGATTCCGCATTTTGTGTCTGATTCCTCATGTTGCATGTCCGATTCCTCATGTTGTGTGTGATTCCTCATGTTGTGTGTGATTCCTCATGTTGCACGTCTGATTCCTCATCTTGTTTGTAGTTCCTCGTGTTGTATGTGGTTCCTTATGTTTGTGTGTGATTCCTCATGTTGTGTGTGATTCCTCATGTTGTGTGTGGTTCCTCATGTTGTGTGTAATTCCTCATGTTGCACGTCTGATTCCTCATGTTGTGTGTGATTCCTCATGTTGTGTCTGATTCCTCATGTTGTGTGTGGTTCCCCATGTTGCATGTCTGATTCCTCATGTTGTGTCTGATTCCTTGTGTTGTGTGTGGTTCCTCGTGTTGTATGTGGGTCCTCATGTTGTGTCTGATTCCTCATGTTGTGTCTGATTCCTCATGTTGTATGTGGTTCCTCATGTTGTGTCTGATTCCGCATTTTGTGTGTGATTCCTCATGTTGTGTGTGATTCCTCATGTTGTGTGTGATTCCTCATGTTGTGTCTGATTCCTCATGTTGTGTGTGGTTCCTCATGTTGCATGTCTGATTCCTCATGTTGTGTCTGATTCCTCATGTGTGTGATTCCTCATGTTGTGTCTGATTCCTCATGTTGTGTGTGGTTCCTCATGTTGTGTTTGATTCCTCATGTTGTGTCTGATTCCGCCTTTTGTGTCTGATTCCTCATGTTGTGTGTGATTCCTCACGTTGTGTGGGATTCCTCATGTTGCACGTCTGATTCCTCATCTTGTGTGTGGTTCCTCATGTTGTGTGTGATTCCTCATGTTGTGTGTGGTTCCTCATGTTGTGTGTGGTTCCTCATGTTGTGTCTGATTCCTCATGTTGTGTGTGGTTCCTCATGTTGTGTCTGATTCCTCATGTTGTGTCTGATTCCTCATGTTGTTTGTGGTTCCTCCTGTTGTGTGTTGTTCCTCATGTTCCTCATGTGTGTGTGATTCCTCATGTTGTGTCTGATTCCTCATGTTGTGTGTGATTCCTCATGTTGTGTCTGATTCCTCATGTTGCGTGTCTGATTCCTCATGTTGTGTGTGGTTCCTCGTGTTGTGTGTCTGACTCCTCATGTTGTGTGTCTGATTCCACATGTTTTGTGTGATTCCTCATATTGCGTGTCTGATTCCTCGTGTTTTGTGGTTCCTTGTTTGTATGTGGTTCCTCATGTTGTGTGTGGTTCCTCATGTTGTGTGGTTCCTCATGTTGTTTGTGGTTCCTCATGTTGTGTGGTTCCTCATGTTGTGTGTGGTTCCTCATATTGTGTGTGATTCCTCATGTTGTGTCTGATTCCTCATGTTGTGTGTGGTTCCTCATGTTGTGTGTGGTTCCTCAGGTCCAGAGAGGTCCTGGTTCTTGGAGCAGATCAGGGCTGATGCAGAGTTTCTTCGCAGTCTGAACGTTCTGGACTACAGCCTCCTCATCGCTCACCAACCTCTGCACCGAGACGAGATCCAGGCCAAGCACGGCCTCGCCAACCTGGTCCTGCGCACCACCAAGTGAGGACCGGGAACAGGACTAGGACCAGGACCAGGACCAGGACTAGGACCAAGACTGATATGGGCGATTTCAGATTCTGAACGGTGCAAAGGTTTCCACAGCTTTAGCCGTCACGTGGGGACAATGTTCTCTGGACGTTGTTCACTTCAGATCGAATGTTCGAGTTTCACGTCTCATTTTAAACTCAGGATTTAGACTGTTGAATTCAAGGGCTCGAAATATGTGTGCAGATTATTTAAAAAGTGAAATGTTAAACCGAAAATATGAACTTTAAAATTCATCTTTTTTCATAAAGGTCTAAACCAGGACTAAACCAGGATTGAACCAAGATTAAACCAGGTCTAAACCAGGTCTAAACCAGGTCTAAACCAAAACTAAACCAGGACTAAACCAGGACTAAACCAGGACTAAACCAAGATTAAACCAGGTCTATACCAGGACTAAACCAGATTAAACCAGGTCTAAACCAGGTAAACCAGGTAAACCAGGTCTAAACCCAGATTAAACCAGGTCTAAACAAGGACTAAACCAGGACTAAACCAGGTCTAAACCAGGACTAAACCAAGATTAAACCAGGTCAAACAGACTAACCAGGACATAAACCCAGGTAACTAAACGGTGACTAAACTAAGGTCTAAACCCAGATTAAACCAGGATCTAAACAAGGACTAAACCAGGTCTAAACCAGATCTAAACCAGGTCTAAACAGGACTAAAGGACTAAACCAGGACTAAACCAGGACTAAACCAAGATAAAACCAGGTTAAACCAGGACTAACACCAGGACTAAACCTGCAGGTCTAACACAGATTAAACAGGTCTAAACCAGGTCTAAACCAGATACTCTAAACCAAAACAGGACTAAACCAGGAACTAAACCAAGATTAAAACCAAGATTAAACCAGGTCTAAAAACCAGGTCTAAACCAGGTCTAAACCAGGTCTAAAACCAGGTCTAAACCAGGTAAACCAGGACTAAACCAGGTCCTAAACCCAGGTAAACCAGGTCTAAACAAGATTAACACCAGGTCTAAACCAGGTCTAAACCAAGATTAAACCAGGACTAAAACCAGGTCTAAACCAGGACCTAAACCAGGTCTATACCAGGTCTAAACCAGGATAACCCAGGACTTTCCTCTGGTCTTTCAGGTCCTCTGGACTTGGACAGTCCTCCTGCAGCAGATGAACCCACAGCGCCCCTTCTCTCTCAGAGCAGCACCGCGCCTCAGACTGGTCCTGGTCCAGACCCTGGTCCAGCTCTGGACTCCGTGTGGGCCAGGTCTGACCCGGATGCCCTTCCGCTGCAGGACTTCGGGCAGCACCATCGCCGCCTGCTGCCCGACTGCGAGAACGCGGTGCACGTGCTCGACGGCCCAGAACAACGATACTTTGTGGAATCATCGACGTTTTTACCGTTTTACGGCCTGAAAAAACGTTTGGAGAGTTTGTGGAAGAGGATCCGATTCCCGGGACGAGCTTTTTCCACCGTCAGCCCCCGAAAATAACTCTGCCCGCTTCTGCAAGTGGATCCAGGACCGGACTGACTGAACCTGGTCCAAACTGGGTCTAAACCAGGTCTAAACTGGGACTGAACCAGGGCTAAACCAGGATTAAACCAGGACGAAATCAGGACTGAACCAGGGCTAAACCAGGTCAAAACCGGGACTAAACTAGGGCTAAACCAGGTCAAAACCAGGTCTAAACCAGGTCTAAACTGGGACTAAACCAGGTCTAAACTGGGACTAAACCAGGACTAAACCAGGACTAAACCAGGTCCAAACCAGGACTCAACCAGGTCTAAACCAGGACTAAACCAGGACTAAACCGGAACTAAACCAGGTCTTAACCAGGACTAAACCAGGTAAACCAGGACTAAAGGACTAAACAGGTCTAAACCAGGACTAAACCAGGACTAAACCAGGACTAAGGATGTTGTCATTATTTGGTAAAAACAAAAAATCAAACCCTTTTATTGTACTTTGTCTTGTGGCTCGAACACACACAAAAAGTGAATAAAGGAATTCAACTTTGCTTTTTTATTTTTTATTTAAAATGAATTGAACAAATGATACACAGATTTTAGGATCGCATTGGAGGCGTAGTGATGAGTGTTTGTGCTATTATTATTTTCATCCGTTTTTATTTTTAACTTTGTAACATTCAGGGCTGGACTAAGGATCTTGGAGGCCTGAAGCAAAAATATGTTGAGACCCCCTTTCAGGGAGTTTACAAAAATGTACAATCCAAACGTAAAGCAAACTAAATGTTGGATGTAAAGTAAAAATAGTTGGGGCTGGTGGGCTCACACTGAAGCGTTTGAACTCATTCAATATCATTTCATGTTTAAACCTCTTTTGTCAGGACTTTTCCATTGTTTTACTTTGCCAGTGGCATTTTCGACTGAATGACAATAACTTTGTCGCGCACTGCTCGGAAGCATTGGCTCGTCCTCATTGACACTAAAATAAATTTTCTAAGTTTAAAAACAAATATAAAAAACAAAGAACCAAACCAGAAAGAACATAAGAGATCAAAGTAAAAAAGAATGAATGAAGACACCCAAAGAAATGTAAGGGACACAGAGTCCAAAACAAGTCCAGAGTCCCTCAAGTTTGTCCATTTCCAAATCAAGTTAGTTTCTCCATTTGCCTGATGTCTGTCCCTATGTCAGTCCAGTCCTTGATCGTTGGTGATGTTTGTGTCATCCATTTCTTTGTGATGGCCTTTTTCCTACAAGTACATTCCAAAAGTATCCATGTCTTGTGTCCATGGCAGGAGTTCTGAGGCCCAAGTACAGAGTTCTAAAGTTCAGAGGGAAATGTCAAAAACAGTCTCCAGTGCGCTGTGAACTTCAGTCACATGTTTGTGAGCTACAGGACAGTCCTAGAACACGAGAGAGTAGTTTGCCTCCTGGTGGCGCTGTTTCTCCAACAGTTGCATTTCCCTGTGAATAATGACTACTTTGACCTGGAGTTATGAAGAAACATGTGACTTTGAGCTCCTCCACGGTGAGTTTCTCTTTCCCATTTGTTTTGAATATATTTAGTATTTGTCCAGATTAGAAATGCACTGATATCATTTAGATCTTATTCCCCTTGAAAGTCCTGCTTTATAAGCCTTGATTTCTCAGTCAGAGGGTTTTAATGGTCATGACTTTGTTTCATGTCTTGGTTATAATAACTCCTTATTTGTAAAAACCTATAAAAGTCCTGTTTCTCCAAGTCAAAGGATTCTTTCAACATTTCAAAGCTTTTCATGTGATTAAAGTCAAAGGATTCTTTCAACATTTCAAAGCTTTTCATGTGATTCTCTTTTACAATCTGGTGAAAAACCTTTAGACCTTTTGTAATCCAGACCTTGAATCTCAGGTCAGTTCTATTTGGTACAAACCCTTGGTCAGAAGCCGACCAGTTTAAGATTTGAACATCTTTGTTTGGTTTGTATGTTTTGATCAGCTCCTTCCATGTTGTACGCACAGATTTTACCCAGGGATTCTTCACTTCCTCCAAATGACTCAAGCGTCTGTCACCTGCCAGTAAGGCCTGTACAGGAACCCCCGGCACAACATTACACTCAATATTTTTCCATTGAGCTTCGTACAACACGGAGCTGCCACGTGTTTCTGTAATCACACACACGGTACTACGAGCTCTCCCGTAAGTCTTGTAGTTAAAGACATAAGAGAGGTTCAGAGCCAATTGTGTCGTCTATCAGGAGTATGACGTGACGTGCTCAGACTGAGCCAAATAGTTTCCCATCGCATCCACAGAACGCAAGGAATTCACTCGTTTACAGATACGCACACGCTGGTGATTTCAATTCAATTTATTTTATAAAGCCCAAAATCACAACAGTAGTTTCCTCGAGGGGCTACAGTGAAAAACAGAATAAACAGTGTTCATAGGGACTTGGAAATGTCCCACATCCCGTGTCCTCAGACAGATGTCCCAAGCCCCCCTGTCCTTTGACCCTCCTTCTGCAGGAGAAACTACCAAACCTCTTTGGGAAAAAGTAGAAACCTGGAGAAGTTCCACAGTGAAGGAGAGATCCAACTCCCTCGGACGGACAGGAGGACGAGTGAGAGACAGTGGAGCTGGACCCACTCAGGAGGAGAACCAGTTCTTTGAGGCAGAAGAACCGTTTATCTGGAGTAGAGACCGTTTCTCCAGACATGAGGAGCATCTGGATCCACAGGTCATCGATGTGCCTGCTCCACTCCCGCCGGGGAAGTGGGAGAAGAAGAAGGAAAACCAATGAACAAATTGCAAATTAAATTAAATATGAATAGTCTTCATCAGAGGAAGTGCTCCAGCTCCATACTTCCCCCAGAGTTGCTCCTAGGGCAGCGGAGCTGAAACTGTAGGTTTTTATTTCTGTTCCTAACTGGCCTGACCATAAGCCATTTCAAAGAGGAACGTTTTAAGCCTGGTCTTAAATGAAGAGACTGTGTCGGCCTCTTTAACATGGACAGGAGCTGATTCCACAACACAGGAGCTTGGGAGCTAAACGCTCTACCTCCTACTGTGCTTTTAGAGACCCTTGGGACCACCAGAAGTCCAGCATTTTGAGAGCGAAGTGCTCTGTTTGGATGATAAGGTACTATAGCATCTTTGAGGTAGGATGGTGCCAGGTCATTTATGGCTTTGTAAGTCAGGAGGATTTTGAATTTGATTCTAAACTCGACAGAAGCCAGTGAAGAGACTCGAGCACCGGCGTAATGTGCTCTCTTCTTTTAGTTCCTGTTAGTAATCTTACTGCTGCATTTTGAACCAGTTAAAGTTTTTATGGCGCTTTTAGGGCACGCTGCAGTAGGAGTTACAGTAGTCTAATCTAGATGTTACAAAGGCATGGACAAGTTTTTCAGCATCACTTTTAGGCAAGATTTTTCTGATTTTGGCTATATTACGCAGATAGAAATAGGCTGTTTTACAGGCTTGATTTATGTGTGCTTTGAATGAGAGCTCTTGGTCAAATAAGATGTGATATAGACAGAACTCTGAATAGGGACCAGGAGGTCGGGAGAGAACCATGAACAAACTTCCTTTTTGGCTTCTCCAATTTGGACATGTGATTGATAGTATGAGGATGGCAGAGGAGCGTCTTACACTGCTGCTCTGCGCCCGGGGCTCATCCCTGGGTGGTCACTTTAGACGACTAAGGCTATTGGTCAAATTCCGAACTAAAAGGGATGTACCCTCCGAAGTCGGATGGATGCCATCCCTGCGTATGAGCCCGGGCTTTCCCAAAAACGCACTCCAATTTTCGACAATGACTACATTGTTTTGAGGGCACCAAGTAGATAACCTGCAGTTGAATGCTGAACAGCGGCTGTACAGTTCAGCATTGATCCGATTGGGCAGGGGACCAGAAAATATTACGGTATCTGACATTGTCTTTGCCAATTCACACACCGCACCTACTTGTAATTTGAGCACCTCTGATTGGCTCCGCCGGGCGTCGTTACCGCCTGCGTGTATCACGATTTGGCGGAACCTCTGTCTACTCTGCTTTAAAAGCCTAAGGTTTCCTTCGATGTCACCCATTCTGGCCCCTGGTAAACATCTAACACTCAATGCTGGTAGCTTCACCTCTCTGATTATAGAACTACTCATTAAAAAGTTATAATTTATTATCAATAATAATAATAATAAAGCAATGGTGAATCTGTCCTGTCTTTTGGTACTGTACCTGGTATTTTGGTAGTGATAATAGTCCTGTAGGGCTTAGGGACAGGACGACGTTGTTAGGGAGAGTTTTTTATGTGTGCATAAAGTATCCACCATTTGATCCAGACAAAGCTCTTCTTCTATACATTATTTTTTTGATGGTATTGATAGGAAATCCACAACAGTGGGTGACGCTGAGGGGCTAGTTTTAGCCTGGCAAAGATGGCCCTCATTGTCCCACTTAAACAGAGGTATCTGGTCTGGAGTAAAAATCTGGAGTAAAAATCAGAAAACACTAAAAGTATTTTTTTGGTTTATTAATGTGGACAAGAAATAGAGGAAAAACAATCACTTCAGACAAGGTTACAAGTAGTTACAGCTTCTTCCTAATAATTTCCCCTTTACACCAGAAACAAGGGCTCGCGGCTATGCTCAGTCGTGTGCACTGCACTAATTAACATACCACGGCCCACATCACCCACGGCCCACACCATGGCCCACGGCCCACACCACAGACTCCTGCTTCTCCTCTGCATGGAACTACACCCATATATGGTCATCTGAAACATGTGTAGATGTCTTCTCGTCGCTGAGTGCAGCATAGCACATAGACAGAATATTTGAGTTACGTAATTACAGTAAAATTCTGGGATTACATAGTACATGTTCAACAAAATACACACATGATTATAAGCACATAAACACAGAGGATATGATATTCATCAATATTCAAGGGTTCAACATTTAAATCATACTTGCACACTTTTATATTGATAGTGATTAGCGGCTAAAATGTAGATTATTAAAAATACATGTATATATTAACGGTATAATGTTTTCATAGTCGCACTCTCAAGGTTAATAACCCCTTAAACACCTTAAACCCACTTGATGCTTATCTTTGGTCACCTGTCACATGACTGCAAGGAGTCACCGCTTTCACTGAGGCCATCCTTTAAGTAACAGCATAAATCAGAATACAATAAAAGCTAAATGAAATATATTTTCCTCTAATAATGGACTTCCATGCAATATTAAGGATTAAAGTACGTTGCAGTAGACTTTCTGAAACTCTTTAAGAACGCAATTCATCGTAGAGTTTCTCCACCTGTATAAACTCATCTGAGAAGTCTGCAGAGGGAGAGAGAGAGAGAGTTAGTTATTACTCAATGAAGTGAACAAATGTGTGTTTTCTGACCTGGCAAAGCCATGGAAGCAGTGCGTTGTCCTAAGCCCAGGTCAAGGATTTTCTCCATGAATTCCGTGAGATTCTTGTTAATGTATTTCTGTTGAACAACATGTTTATTCACACCTGTTTTCTCAGTAAATCAGATTAAATGGGCGCTGAGGAGATTCTGCTGCATTTCTCAACTACAGGGAAAATACATGAAGGAACAGCATCAACAAACAATGAAGGAGAATTCAGACCACGGGCGTCTGAATTCACGCAGGGCGTCCCAGTTCAACGCCTGTATATTTAAAGGCAGACGTTTTGGACGCGTCTGAGGCGTCCAGTGCACATGTGCAGTGGAGGAGTTGTTGTGTTTCCCGGTGTGACAGAACAGGTTGCATCTGGATTATTTTTTACTGCTGCTGGATTTATTTTAGTCCTTCTGGATAATGAAATGCATATTGATTTCCTCTTAATAAACAACTTATTTGATGTTTTTCATTGTAGTGAATTCAACTAGAAAAAGTGTTATTCATGTACTTCCATTTAGGAAAAAACTGACATTCAAAGTTGATATCGATTAAAGAATTGGCTCAATATTTGACACACATGACACACTGCATAAGAGTTTATTAGAGTTTTGTGGGGCATTAGACATTTTAGGCATTTAACAATTCCATAATCAAATATCTAAATTAACTAATGTATTTAAAATGAATAGCTCATTCATTTGAAGGTTTTGAGAACGTAACCGTGACATTGAGCCCTTTTCTGGAAATGAATGAATGAATGAACACCTTAGCAACTGTGGTTGGGTCGATTTATTGACCAGATAATTAAACAGATAAATATCAATATGGAATATGCAAATGATTCGAGAACAGATTGATGCACTAGCGCTGGATCAGGTCCTCTTAATCTGCATTTTCCTTGACTCTGAGGCGTTCCTCAGATAACGAAAAGGCTGTTGCACTGATCCACTAATGATGCTGATTCAAAGATTGTTCTGGATCCAAATTTTGTTGTAGACTTGAAAAGTTGCAAAAAACGTTTTGCTGTTTAAAGCAAAAATCAAGTCAAAGACGGGCACAGAATTCTTATGGGAGAGAATAAAGTTAGCTTCCGCAGGTGAGTCTCTCTCTGGAATGTCTTTGTTCCCTATGTTTGCTTAGCATCGCTAGGCCAGAGGAGAGCCCTTCTGTCAAGGTCCTTCCACCTTGGACCTCTCCAAGGAACTAGTTTGGCGCCACTGTTCAACCAATCAGCGCGCATTCTGAGTCTGGACTGATCAGAGAATGAGGTTGAGATCTGGAATATATCTGTTGCAGCCATGGTTTGAACATTAGGTCACAGAGTTACACAGGTAAACATTTTCACAAGACGAGTCATAAAACAGTTAAATGAACGTGCAGAACACAATAGCATTATGTCCAGTAAATTCATCTTGTGGACAAAGTCTGCATTCAGATGATTGCATAGTATTTAGCTGAGTTTTAGCTTTTGTCTTGGGAGAGAAAATGGCTCTGAGAATTAATCTTAATCCAAAAGCAATCATTTGATGGAAAAGTTTATTCCAATTTATGTACTGCATTCCTGTCACTATGGCAACGTTCGGAGGTCATCTGCACTTCGCTACACCAGTCAGGTTTCAGACCTCTTCACAGCACTGAGACTGCTCTCATAAAATGTTTACCATAGGTTTTTAGTGTCTGCTTAACAGACAAACACTGTCGATATTTAAAACAGTTTTAAAAAATATGGCTTTGTAATAAAAATAAGAAACAAACCTTGAGCTCTTCGAGTTCTTTCAACATATCCATTTTGGCTCGGTCAAACATGGATTCCTTTACTGTTTTGATGTGCGTCATGATTATTTTCCTCATTATCTCCAAACTGCCTTTACCTCCAGCATTAGCAGCCTCTGAAAAAGAGACATATCTTTTTAATTTTATTTTAAAAATGTTTCAAAGAATTTAAAATAAAAAACACAGAACAAGACCAGAGAATGAAAACAAAAACAAAAAGAATAGTAAAACTAAACACCATTAGTAAAATTATAACGGCACATTAAAATTAAAATAAGACTCTCATTTGGTCAAAAGTCTGTCAAATTTGTCCATTTCCAAATAAAGCCTAAAGGTCATTTTCTCCATTTGTCTGATGTCTGTTTCTATCTCAGTCCAGTCCTTGATCATTGGTGGTGTTTGTGTCATCTATTTCTTTGTGATGGCCTTTTTCCTACAAGTACATTCCAAGGTATCCATTTCTTGTGTCCATGGCAGGAGTTTTGAGGCCCAAGTACAGAGTTCTAAAGTTCAGAGCGATGGAAATGTCCAAAACACTCTGCAGTGCGTTATGAAACTAAAACACATGAACCCCAAAAAATGTTCCCATTTTGCCCACAAAATGTCAAATTTGTTCATTTTCAATTTTAGTCCGAATGTGATTTTTTCTATTCTATTATCCAATATAATGTCCATCCAATTTTTGATTATCTGTGTATTTTAAGATAAGATCACCTTTGAGATCACCTTTGAGATAAGATCACCTCCCACAATGGGGACATTCCATTGTTGCAACAAAGGGTACAGAAACAGATTAGGCACAGTATAATAATAAAAACAGAACTTAGAAAAAGAAAACTCTTACAAAAAAACTCTTAACTTAACTTAGAAAATAGAATGCAGGCACTTATTGTTCTTGTGTATTTTATTATTATTATTATTATTGAGTGACTGCGTTCTCGAATGCAGTCACTTATTGTTCTTGTATATTTTATTGAGTGACTGCATTCTATGGAATGCAGTCACTCAATAATAAAATACCCTGGAACTACTTGTGTATTTTATTGAGTGACCGCATGCGGTCACTAATAGTTCCAGGGTATTTTATTATTGAGCGACTGCATTCCATAGAATGCGGTTCCATAGAATGCGGTCACTATGTGTTCTTGTGTATTTTATTATTAATATTATTATATTTTCCACATTTATCCCCGTTTTTCGGTGGGCCGCACAGGTCGCATTCCTTGTCCAATTTACTAGTGATTCCTGGACTTGCTTTCGGGTAATCCTCAGCCTTGTCATTTGTTCCGGATTCGTCTTGGAACATTGGATGTTTCCCTCTCTCTTGGCTTTCACAGGTTGTATTTCTTGTCCGATTTTTGTCATTCAAAGTTCAGTTTGTAGATATTTCTTGTGTGATTCCTCCTATTGCTTTTGGTATTCCTCAGTTTTGTAATTTTTTAGATATTCGTCTTCAAATGTTTCCCTATCTCTTAGAGTGGCGGAATGTTGGGGGATGTTGGAGCTTTGTGTCATCGTCATAGCGACTGTACAGAATACAGCCACCGGCATAGCAACTGTACAGAATATGCCAGCCAATCCTGTATAGGAGGAAATTTGGACCTACAAATCAGGGAGCACTGATTGTGAGACATATTTATACTTGATTTTGTGGTTTTATATTGAGGTGTGAAAAAGTGCGTTTTGTTTTAGATGTGTCGCTTGGTTGATGGTGACTCATCAAGGAAAACTTAAAGGCAAATAAACACTGGTGATACACATGTTTGTCATTTATTTGGATATTCATTCACCCACATAATTTCCTGTGTGCTATGTGACATAATCGTCATGGAATTTTTTTTTCTCGTGATTCGGAAACTATAGTGTATTTTTCACTATTGGCCAGCAGGGGCGCAATTAATGCTCACAAACACATACAAATAATTCTGCCGCAAACATGCTTCATCTGATTGGGTTGAAATTGTAATCATTTGTTCACCTCCCAACACTGATTACAATACAGCCATTATGATTGGTGCGGAATGTTGGTGATGTCGCGGAATGTTGGGGCTTTGCAACATCATCGTCATGGCAACTGTACAGAATATGGCCATGCATTATGCAGACGTCATCATAGATAATTCTCGTGTGATTCCTGGACTTGCTTTCGGTATTCCTCGATCTTATCATTTTTTCTTACAATTTTCCCCATCTCTTAAAGTGGCGGAATGTTGGTGATGTTGCAGGATGTTGGAGTTTTGTGACATCATCGAGGTTCTGGTCCGGATAGACCGTAGCCTCCTGCCTGAGGGGAGTGGTTCAAATAGACCATGTCCAGGGTGAGAAGGGTCAGTTGTGATCCGACCTGCTCGTCCCAGAGCCCTGGAGACGTACAAGTCCTGCAGAGATGGAAGTCTGCAACCGATCACCTTCTCAGCAGAGTGCACAATGCGCTGTAGTCTCTGTCCCTGGCTGTGGCTCCAGCGTACCACACGGTGATGGAGGAGGATATTTGGGCCCAGGAGGACACTAAACAATTCCAGAGAGGAACCTGGACTTACCAAACAAGAGGAGGAAGCCTAAGCCCAGCAAGCATGTGCAGAAATTGCAAAAGAAGGCTGCACCTACAAATCAGTGAGCACTGATTGCGAGACATATTTTTATACTTGATTTTGTGGTTTTATATAGACAAAAAAAAAGTGTGTTTTGTTTTTGCATGAGGCAGAAACATTGATTTAATTTGGTCTTGTTTGGTTAAAATTACATCACTTTGCCTGTCCCGTATTTGAAAAATTGTTCTTTCAGCTTGTTGTTTTCTAAGTTTTCAAGGTAGTGTTTTAGAAAATGTTGATCCACTCATAATTTCTTTCTCTGATGAAGAGCATTTTCTTAACTATTTCCTGTGAAGTCAGATCATTAATTTCTCTTTTGAATTTCATTTTAGGACACCCCTTTTTGGCGTGATTTTCCTCCAACAATAACATTTCTTCTAGCAGATCTTTTAGCTTTTTCTCCCTTCGTTTATTTTTTTCCGAGGCTATGGCTATAATTTGTCCTCTCAGAACTGCTTTGGAAGCATCCCAGAGGATGGGGGGGGATGTTTCCCCAGTGTAATTTTCCTCCAGATAAGTCTAAATGTTGTTGACATTTTGTCCTTAAACAAAGGGCCATTAAGCAGGCTGGCATTGTGTGTTTTTGTCCTAGCTCCAATTCCACAGAGATGCAGATCGGAGCATGATCACTTAGGTCTATTGTGCCTACATCTGCTTCAATGGTTTGATCTGTCTTTATTGAGAACAAAAAAGTAGTCTATTCTAGAATAGATTGTATGCGGATTAGAAACATGTGTATACTGGCGTGCCCTAGGGTTCATTTCCTTCCATATGTCAATCAGTCCTGTAATCTTTTTTCATTTACAGAACTTTTTGTTAATTGTTCCTCCAGTGCCTCTTGAGTTCGACACGTCTAATGTAGGCTGAATGTGAAGATTCCAATTGCCGCCACAGATTAGGGTTCCCTCAGACTGGTTTACAATCAGGTCCATATTATCTGTATATAAGGTGATATCGCCCCCTGGTGGAGCATACCCATTCAGCAGAGTAAAAACCTTTCCAATAATATTCCCTTTAACCAGTACATATCTGCCGTCTTTATCCTTACATTCAAAATTATCTATTTTTTTCTTTTCTTGTTTTTGTTAAAATGTTCTATCATTTGATTGGGTTCAGTATGCCTTCAATGTTAAAGGATGCTACATGTAAAAAATCCAGTGCCATTAGATTGATTGTATTGATTTTACCATTGATCATTTTCAAGTGTTTTTAAACTCACTGGTTGAACACAACATACAAACACAAGAACCACAGAAACAAGAAACAGATGAAAGCGTGCACAGAACCCAAAACCTGATCAAATACACCACCTTCCCAGTCCACCACTGTTGCTCACAAATACTGGACTGAAGTTCAGAATGCTCTGCAGACTGTTTTTGACATGGTCATCCCTCTGAACTTTAGAACGCTGTACTTGGGCCTCAGAACTCCTAAAAACATCAATCGTCATGTGTGGAGGGAGAAAGAGTAGATAACGTAGAGAATCTTTGTATGTGGCTGATGAGCAGAATGTTTCCCTAGGGGAGGGGATGGTAAGTTACTGCCTTGGTACATCCCGGCCTTGGAGCCTCCTGGAGAGGGTCTTACTCTGGCACGGGGGGAGTCAGTACAGAGGCAGACAAGGGAATCAAAGGACATGTAAAAATGGTTTCTTACTGATGTAACATGGGTCCATTTGCTTCTCTATAGTTTCTGTCAATCTTTTGTAGATTGATTTCTTGCGGTCCAGGATTTCTCGGCAGAGCCTTGTCTTGAGTTGTTCTTCCTGTGAGTTAAATCAAAATCTTAAAAACACGTCAAATATTTTATTGTACATTGCTTCAATGTGTTACTTATCCTTACCTCTTTCTCAAGGAATGTCAATAAGAGTTTGACGTCTTTATATTCTCCCTTGAGTTGTTCAGTTTTGAGTGAGATAGAATTGATTTTGTGGTAGATTGAATCAGTTCCTTGGTCATTTCTTTGGTCATTTCTACAAGACAAACCTTTTTTTAGAACATATTTCAAAGGTTTTATTTACACACCAGGCACCAGTATTTTAGAATATATGCTTTTGTGCTGCCTGGCTGTCAAGTGGTTAAGGCGGCAGCACTTATGCCAGGCGCCTGTGCAGCCGGCTGCATCGTTGTAAATTTGTTGCTTGTCCTCCCATCTCTCATCCCCATTTCGCGATACGTCTGTCCTGTCTCGAGGCCAGAAAATTCTTTTAAAAAGTGTGCTTCAAGATATAGATGGGGTGCATGGTGGCAGAGTGGTTAGAGCTCTCGTCTCCCAATAAGGAGATCATGGGTGTGTGAGGTCATGTGAATGAATGTGAGGTACAGAATTACTCAAGTACTCAAAATACTGTTTTAGAGTAACTAGGAACATAAGACGTTCGTTTTGTGCACCCATGTGATCTAGTACTCCTCAAGTTACTTTTTCAAAAAAGTAACACGTTAGTTTTGGCTAGTGAGTCAACAGAGAAATAAACGTTAAGATGTATGTTTAGAAAAACTCCTTCTCCTTTGTTCTAACCAGTGTTTTGTATCTGAGGAGTAAATGTAGGGTGACGGCGATGTGGCGAGTGTGATTTAAATAAACAGGTTCTGTTGTTGTGCGTCGCTGCTCATGTTGTTCACTGCTTGAGGCCGACACGTGCTTATTGTATGCCATTGTATTGTGTCATCTGTCAACATAAAAGAGAAATAAAGCTGTCAAAGGCATTTACTTTGCAACGCAAACGGATTGTGGGCAAACAATACAGGTTATGAGCATACAGCATAATATACAGCACAAAAATAACACCAGGTAATGTAACAACTTTTAAAAGTAACACAAGATGTCCTGCTCCAGCGTGCACACACGTTCTGCTGGAGCTGCCGGTGCGGCCTCCTCATGTTGACGTGCAGCTGTGGTTTCGTGAGTTTGTGCACATAAACGCTGTGGCATGCAGTGTGTCTAGAGGCTTAGTCTTGTCTAAGTTGAGGACCAGGCAATCGTTTCAGTTGCGTGTTGTTTTCTATCATCTGCTGCTATTTTACTTCACTTTCAAACAGTAATTCTTTAATTTTGGCTCAAAAGTTAGGCCTGGTGCTGAGGAATTTGCAGACAAGAATCCCAATTCAGTGTCAAATTCCAGCAACTGCTTTTGGGTGGAGCTGGAGACTCAAAAACGTTGAAAATTTCAAAATGTTTCTCCGATCACATGCAATCTGATATCTTTGTTGATATCTCAGTGGAAACATATTGAGAGTAATGTTGTGCCAGCGGTTCCTGTACAGGCCTTACTGGCAGATGACAGGCGCTTGAGTCATTTGGAGGAAGTGAAGAATTCCTAAAATCTAAAATCCTAAAAACTAAACAAAGAGGTTCAAATCTTAAACTGGTAGGTTTATGACCAAGGGTTTGTACCAAATAGAACTGACCTGAGATTCAAGGTCTGGATTACAAAAGGTCTAAAGGTTTTTCAGATTGTAAAAGATAATCACATGAAAAGATCTGAAATGTTGAAAGAAGACTTGGAGAGACAGGACTTTTATAGGTTTTTACAAATAAGGAGTTATTATAAGACATGAAACCATTAAAACCCTCTGAGATGTTTATCAAAGTTTATACACCAGCACTTTCAAGAGGAATAAACATCTAAATTATATCAGTGCATTTTTAATCTGGACATATACGCTATATACTAAATACTCTACTAAATATATTAAAAACAAGTGGGAAAGAGAGACTGGTCTTGTTTTGACGGATGAAGCGCGGGAAGATGTTTGTACATCCCTGTGGAGGACTACTAAATCACATGTTTGGAGAGTTTTGTTGGAAGAATGTGCCACGTTTTTTCATACCCCCATGTCAAAGTGCCCATTACTCACAGGGAAATTAATTTGAAAATGGACAAATTCGACAGACTGTGGACTAAATGGGACGTTAGTTTGGATTCTGTGTGTCATGATTTTTCTCTTCTTTTTATTTCATTTATAGCTGTTGTTGGATGTCTGCTTAGTTTGGTTTATGTCTTCTCTCTCTGGTTGTGTTCTGTACTTCTGTCTTCTTTTGTTATAAATTTGAAAAATAAAAACATTTAAATATATATATATAAAAAAAGAAAGTCTTACGGAAAGGCAGTCCTGAAGTCATTGTCGATGCGCTCAGTCAGGAAAGAGGATAGAGCTGTGTTCAGGTTGATCTCTTTGCCTTTTCTTGGTTTGTGGACTCCCTTTTTCTCGACAACTCTTCTAAGTGTCACGTGAAAAGATCCACCTTGTTTATTCTGAAAATAAAATAAATAAATTCAAGGGGTATCGCATGTCAGTCAAAGCACAATGTAAACATGCCAGAATTACATCTCAATTACAACACCCAGAGCTTCTGCAACTGCTGTTTTGGAGCGTGGTTCTTGCGGACTGAAACTGACCGTAAGAGTGGAGCTCTGCTGCGCTCTTACTTTAGGCCGCATCTCCTCCATCTCCCCTTCCCATCAGGTTAATTCATCAGGTTAATTCAATTCAATTCAAGGTTAAGAATTGAATTGATCTGCCCATATCTTTGATATCTTTGATATCTTTGATAACACCGTTATCCCCCTACTTTTATCTTAGTCTCCACTTCTGACACTAACTCACTCCTCACAGCACAGCGACAGTAAACACATTCATTCATGCTCTAGTCAACCTGCAAATTACAGTTGGTCCAAACTCTGCCGCCCATCTGCTCACGAGAAGCGCCACCTCTGTAAACTACACTTGTTTCCGATTCCCATAAAAGACTTCTTCTTGCCTACAAAGCGCTTCACAATCTTGACCCTTACCTATCAAACCTTTCCGACCCTCATCTTCTGCCCATCTGTCATTTATGGTCTGTCAGTCGCTTTGCCTCACAACTCTGCACACGTCCCGAGGTCTCGTCCCGGGACATGTGCACTTCTGCTTTAGGCGTGTCTAAATTCCCAAACTAATTTCTCCATGAATATGTGTGGGATTGTACTAAAACACATTTGACATCTTAACGTGACTCTGGAGCAGAAGGAAAGTACAAATACTCAGGTGCAGATCCGTTGGCTCCGGTTTAGTGCTTTCAGGAACTGTTTCCCATTGTCCATTTCATTACTTTGCATTTATTTCAATGCTCAGTGGGCTATTTTTAATAGACTGCAAAAACATGTATGACACTGTCTATGTTGCCTAGCGACAGCTGGGTCTGTTCTGAAGAACTAAATACAAAGTGAGATTTTTTTTGGCAGCTACTGTTTTTAATATCATTTGTTCTAATGACATTTATTATAAAGTAGTCCTGCTTTGGACCTGTTTTCGACCTGCTTTAGACCTGTTTTAGTCCTGCTTTAGTCCTGCTTTAGACTGTTTTAGTCTGCTTTTAGTCCTGCTTTGGACCTTTTTTTAGTCCTGCTTTAGTCCTGTTTCAGTCCTGTCTTAGTCCTGCTTTAGTCCTGCTTTAGTCCTGCTTTAGTCCTGCTTTAGTCCTGCTTTAGTCCTGCTTTAGTCCTGTCTTAGTCCCGTTTTAGTCCTGCTTTAGTCCTGTTTTAGTCCTGTCTTAGTCCTGTTTTAGTCCTGCTTTAGCCCTGCTTTAGACCTGTTTTAGTCCTGCTTTAGTCCTGCTTTAGACCTGTTTTAGTCCTGCTTTAGTCCTGCTTTAGACCTGCTTTAGACCTGTCTTAGACCTGTTTTAGTCCTGCTTTAGTCCTGTTTTGGACCTGTTTTAGTCCTGCTTTAGTCCTGTTTTAGTCCTGTCTTAGTCCTGTTTTAGTCCTGCTTTAGTCCTGTTTTAAACCTGTTTTAGTCCTGCTTTAGTCCTGTCTTTAGTCTTGTCATATTGCTACCACACTTTCTCCTCGGGTGCTGGGTCGCCAGGTTCCACACTTTCTCCTCGGGCACCGCTTTGCCAGGTTCTACTCCTGCCTCCTCAAACACCAGACCTTGACCCTCTCGCTCCACCCTTGGCGACATTGCCTGCTCCAGACACATCCACCCATGCCCCATTCAACCCCATCCCGCCTACTTCAAGGAGAGAACAATTCTTCACGCAGGGTTCAAGCCTCCAACCAGCCTTCTCATTCGACCGTGCCTCAGTGGTTCCTCCCATTCCAGTTCCAACGTTCGGCACCCTGGATTCGCCCTTCGACCTCAAAACACAATCGCCCCATGCGCTTCGCCTTCCGCATCACTGGCTGGCCTCCAGCTAATCCTAGGCCCCGCCCCCCGGACCATCATTCCCCCCTACCAGATTCCATCCATCAACACAGCCCTACAACCCAGGAGGGCCGGCTCCACCCATCGGTCTCCATGCCAGAATACTTTCGTTCTCACGCGTTCATGTCTGATTAATGCCCTGATTAATTCCCTGGGCAGGTTCTGGCTGACCACAATCTCCACTGCGTTACGGCCCCAGCTACCCATCCTCCAGCGCGTCCTCCTGTCCATCTGAGGGAGTCAGATCTCTCCTTCACCGTGGAACTCCTCAAGGTTTCTACTTTTTCCTAACTAGGTTTGGTACTTTTTCCTGGCCGAGAAGGAAAAACTAAGGCAGGGCTATTCAACATAAGGCCCGGGGGCCAAATCAGGCCCTCCAAGAGATCTAATCCGGCCCACGACCCATCTTCCAAATATTGAAAAAAAATAATCGAATATCTTCTGGGTAAGCACTTGTTTAGACCTGGTTTGGTCTTGGTTTATTCCTTGTTTAATTCTGCTTTAGACTTGTTTTGATTCTAGGTTGGTCCTGGTTCAGTCCTGGTTGTTTCTCGTTCAATTCTGGTTCAGTTCTGGATGGGCAATTTTGTAATGTTAGTAAATCATTCTGTATGTTTTTGTATGACTCATGCTAGCTTCATGGGGGCCGACTCATACCGCTTAAATTACTTCCAATATACCTGTTTACTCACTTACTCCACTTGTTTTGTTTCGTTATGGATGCTCATCACGGATTGGCTCATATCCGTCTTGTCGTAGTATCGGCTGCTATCTCCTAATCGATTGATGCCCCCTCCAGAGCCGCCGCCGGGTACCAGGAGGACCCCTTCTGGGAGTTCCAAGGCTCTTGTCCCTCTTCGGTCATCTCAACTTCGTCATGCAGATCATCCCCCAGGGGCAGGCCTTTCATCTCCCACCTCCCGACCCTAGCGTCTTCTGTTCAATCACTCCACAGCAATGTGATTCTCATCCAGTCCATCAAGTCTTTGATATGCTGTTCCATCAGCCGGTTTTGGGGGTTTCTTTATGGCCGATGGTTCCCCCCCGGCTTAACAAGTTTCTCCACTTCATCTGCAAGTATGGCCTGTCTTCGGCTGCCTTATTTTAGATCTATCCCGTCGGGATCGCCGCCCTCCTGTTGGGCCATCTATGTTCGTGGCTATCCAGTTCGATAACCCTGCAGCCATCGACACCATCAACAAATACATTCAGAACACTGGTTCCCAAAGCAGAACTGTCATCGGCCCCAGTTCCTCCATACTAAAGTAACCTACGGTGTGCCACACGGTTCAGTACTCGGTCCAATTCTGTTTACTCTTTACATGCTGCCATTAGGTCACATGATCAGAAAGCATGGCATTAACGTCCACTGCTCTGCAGATGACACACAGCTGTATTTATCAATGAAACCTGATCAGACCAATCAAGCAGACAGACTTGGTGCTTGTGTGAAGGATATAAAAACCTGGATGACACTTAATTATCTGCTTCTTAACCCTGAAAAAAAACCTGGTCATTGTACGAGGCCCTAAAGATCTACGAGAAGCTTTATCTGAGCAGATGGACACTGGACCATGTCTGTGTAGCCTCCAGCTCCACTGGAAGAAACCTTGAGTATGATTTGACCAAGAGCTCTCATTCAAAGCACACATAAATCAAGCCTGTAAAACAGCCTATTTCCATCGGCGCCATAAAAAGCTTTCAACTGGTTCAAAATGCAGCAGCAAGATTACTAACAGGAACTAAAAGAAGACAGCACATTACGCCGGTGCTGGAGTCTCTTCACTGGCTCTTGTTGAGTTTAGAATCACATTTAAACTCCTCCTCCTAACTTACAAAGCCATAAATGACCTGGCCCCATCCTACCTCAAAGATGCTAAAAATAAAAATAAATTGAATTGAATTGAAAAAACAAACCTCAATGATGATTTTTTTAAGCTGATCTTCACATGACTTCTTTGCCTCTTCAACTCCTGCAGTTAGACTTTTTCCCAAAATTGTAGACAGTCTCTGTGTGGCATTGGAGATGTCTGTAAGACTATCAATTCCATTCTCCGTTAGGAATACACGCACGTCACCCATCTGTTGAACCTAAAATCAGAGCCACACATTTAGCTCCAAATGTCAAAGGGCAGTGCAGTAACATTTGAATAAACGGGGACAAAATAGCAACATTGTCATTGCGTGCTCCCTTCATCAGAGACAGGATCCCGTAGGCAGCAGACACATAGTGAAGGGTTTGTTTGTGTTGACTGTTTAAACTTTTAAGAACATTCTGTAGTCGTGGTATTTCTGTAAAAAAGAGAAGTGTAATGAGGTGTTTTGTATATTACTGAATATTGTTCATTTATTGTGCTATTTAGATTAAGTTTATTTTTAACTTTACCATTTTGCTCTGGCTGAAGAGTCCTCTTGTTTAAAAAATCCTCCGAACTGACAGAAAATATCTTAAAGCAGTCATCTCTAAAATGTCTCTGAAAAATAACGATAATAACGAGTTATTATTTGTCAGTTTGTCAGTCCTTTCTTACAAAAAAATACAGGCTCACCTGAAGCTCCTGGATTTTCTTAATCTTATTTTTCACCTTGTCTTTAATAGCATTGACCTCAGCTATCCTAGGAAATTTTAAAAAGTAAGCCACATGTTGCAATAAATACCCTGTCCCCAGCAAGTTCCATGCATATATATGTATGTATATGTATGTATGTATGTATGTATGTATGTATGTATGTATGTATGTATATGTATAAAAAATCCCTTCTCCCCCTCCGCGGGTGGGCTCGTCCCTTTTTCTAAGCTCTGGTCCTCTCCCAGAGGCCTGGGAGCTTGAGGGTTCTTCAACTCTTCAGTATCTTTGCTGTTCCTGCACTTTTCTGGACTGAGATGTCTGATGTTTTTCCAGGGATCTGTTGTAGCCCCTCCTCCAGTGCTGTAGCCCCTCCTCCAGTGTTGTAGCCCTCCTCCAGTTTGGGGGTCACTGCCCCGAGTGCTCCGATGACCACGGGCACCACTTTGGCCTACACCACACCTTCTCCAGCTCTTCTCTGAGCCCTTGGTGTTTCTCCAGTTTCTCGTGTTCCTTCTTCCTGATGTTGCCATCACTTGGTGTTGCCACGTCAACTCTGCTGTTTATCCACCACCACAACGTCTGGTTGGTTTGGCATTAGCATTCTGTCAGTCTGTATCTGGAAGTCCCACAGGATCGGTACTTCTCTGCCACCTTTGGGGGTGTTTCCCACTTTGACCTTGGGATTTCCAGTCCATACACCGCACAGATGTTCCTGTACACTATGCCAGCCACTTGGTGGCGCTCCATGTATGCTTTCCCTGCATCTTACACCTGCAGTTCTGTGCTCCTCTCAGGGGCCTCTCCTTGGATCTTCTCTGGTGTGGTAGATCTTGGTGCTCAGGGCCTGTTCCTGTGCAGCCATGATGAGTGCCTCTGTGCTGTCCTTCAGACCGGCCCGCTCTAGCCATTGGTAGGATTTATGTTCCGGTGGTAAATCCCATGTAGGGGCGCGTGCTACTATGATGGCCCCTCCTCCAGCACCTCCTCCTCTGTTCCCCATTGCCTGAGACCTTCACTGAGCATGTCATCTTGGGGCCTTGTCCTTGATGTACTTGTGGATCTTGGATGTTTCATCCTGGAGAGTGGCTCTCATGCTCACGAGTCCACGGCCTCCTTCCTTACGGCTCGTGTACAGTCTCAGGGGGCTTCGGGGTGGAACCCTCCATGCATGGGGGAGGAGCTTTCACGCCTTAACATCTGTGGTCTGTATCTCTTCCTTTGGCCACCTTATTATTCCTGCAGGGCATCTGACACAGGGCGGAGCTGTTTATTATTTGCCCGGGACTTGTTTTTGCCATTGAGCTGGTTTCTTAGGACTTGCCTTACTCATTGGTATTTGACTGATGTCTCTTTTCATCGTTACCTCTTCGAGGTTGCCATTTGCCTGTGGTATTCCAAGGTACTTGTAGCCATCCTCAATGTCTGCTATTGTTCCTTCTGGGAGTGAGACCCCTTCTGTGTGGACCACCTTCCCTCTCTTTGTTCACCTTCACTACTCTTCTCAAGCCCGAATGACATCCCAATGTCAGCGCTGTAGATCCTGGTCGTGTGGATCAGAGAGTCCATGTCTCGCTCGCTCTTAGCGTACAGTTTGATGTCCTCCAATGTGGAGGAGGGGACTTATCGATTGAGAGATCAGTCTTCAGTCAAAGCTTTATATATATATATATATAAAAGCTTTGTACCAAAAAGTAAAAAAAATAAAAATAGACTAGTCGCTCTGCTGCAGATATTTGTCTTTAAAACCTCCTTCTGCTCCACAAACCGAGGAGCAGGATGCAGTGAGAGAGGACTGAACCTGCAAAAGGCAAGAGGCTTTGGGAACTAAACTATTACAACTGACGGTCAACGTTTGTTTTATGTTGCACTTTATTGGCAAAGCATGTTCCTAATTTTGTAATTTTGTACATTTCAACAATGGCAAAAAAACTTTTCTGACATTATGAAACTGAATAGATTTTTTAATGTTTTGCTAGAATTTGTCTTGCCCAACTTTTTAAAACATATTTTATAACATTAATTATTATTTTATTAATTCATGTTTTTAATGTTTGGTAAACTAATGTTACATACTGTGCCTTGGGGATAATAAAAGTTATATTAATTAATTGACAGTTAAAAGGTCGCGCTATATAAAGATTTTAAATATGTATTTCTCTTTACCCATTTTTGGCTTGGTCAGCCTTGGTGCAGATGAAGTGAATGTTGCGACACTCTCCTCCGTTCCCCAGGTGTCTGCAGGCACTTTGGAGGATGTCCCAGGTCTCTTTCTCTGAAGCAGCACGAGTGCAATCAGCCACAATCCACACGGTTCCACAGCAGCTCACCATCTGCAGTCACACAGAGGTCAGGAGCCAGGGGTCAGGAGTGCGGGGTTATAGGTCAGGAGCGAGGGGTTATTATAGGTCAGGAGCGACATAGGTCAGGAGCGAGGTGTGAGGGGTCAGGAGTGAGGGTCATAGGTCAGGAGCGAGGGGTTATAGGTCAGGAGCCAGGGGTCAGGAGCCAAGGGTCAGGAGTGAGGGGTCATAGGTCAGGAGCGAGGGGTCACAGGTCAGGAGCGAGGGGTCATAGGTCAGGGGCGAGGGGTCACAGGTCAGGAGCGAGGGCTCATAGGAAAGGAGCGAGGGGTCAGGGGTCAGGAGCGAGGGGTCAGGGTTCAGGAGCGAGGGGTCAGAGGTCTGTACCTCTTTCCACATGTCATTCCTGGTCTTGTTGCAGTCTCCGGTTCCGGGCAGATCCACCAGCGTCACGTGTTGCAGAAGCTCATTATTTGGCACTTTGATGGTGACGCACTTCACCACTGGCCAAAAGCACGTCTTTGGATAAGCATTTGTACTTTCTTCATTTGTACTTTCGCCATCTTTTGTAAATTGCACAAGATCTTCACACAATTTACTTATTTTTGTCTGCAAGATAAAAGGTAATTGCATTAATTACATAAGGGAACTCATAAGGGGCGTTGAGCCCATCTTTCCAGTTGCTACGTGTCGTTGAGCAAGCATGAGACTAAACATAACTCAAATAATCACTTTGTGGACCCATGGGTACGTGGTTTACGCTGTTTAAAACAAACATCCTTTCAGAACACAGTTTCACAGCTTTAATGCCAAGTAAATGCAGGCAAACAACAAGACCACGTACAAACCAAACCATAGTTCACATGGTCCACATTCTGACCCAAATACACTCACACACAACCACACAGTCACACACTTTGAAGACATGGTAATGGTGATGCTGTCATGGTTTTAAGGCTTGTGCAGGGATTCCAATGCCCTCAGGATAGTTTGCCTGGGACCAGCATGTTTTACAGTAGTGAAATTGAGATACGATCATAGTGTTAAAAAAGGTTTGGGACGCACCCAGAGTTAGTGCGTTTCTGATGCTTTAAACGTTTTTATATTGATAGGATCTGGTATGGTGACTGGCTGCTGCAGAGACTAGCTTTAAAAATACGATTTGACCCACATAATCCCAGAAAAGACAAACAAGAAATGAGTGGACAAGGAAAACACAAGCCTGGTAAAACTACGGGACCAAGACAAACAAAGCTGCCGACCCACGTCATCATTAAAAAGTGGCCCGCCTCACAAGCTAATGAGGCTAACACGGCTAGCGGGTCCGATGCCGCAGCCCACCAGCGGAGAGACGGGGTTCCGCCGGCTGAGATAAAGAGTTTCACTAACTTTATTCGGAGGAAGGAGAAGAGGTGACGCTGAACCAATTAGCGCTCATGATGTGTGAAATGAAACGTGAAATGCAGCGTGATATGGTGTCAATGAGTGCTGAAATGAGAACAGAAATTGGATCGACCCGACTCGACCAGTTTGAAAGCGATATAAGGGAGGGAGCTGTAAGAGAGGGGAGGAAACGAAGCATGCATCGATGAAGCTGAACAGTGTATTTCAGACAGCATGGATGATCTGTAGACACTGAGGGCCAAGATGGAGGAGCTGCAGAGGGAGAACAAGAATATGAAAACTAAGATCCTGGATTCGGAGTCCAGATCAAGTAGACCCGACCTGAGCTCCTTTATGGCTCAGGAGTTGAAGTCCCTCCCATCGCCTGGGCGAACCAAGACCAGCAGCTGATAAACCACAGGGCCTGATTATGAGGTTTCTTAACGATCGTGTGAAGGAACGTGTCTTGAAGGCTGCAAGGGCTAAAGGAGACCTCCAGTACAAAGGCAAGTGTGTCTTCTTCCCTCCAGATATTCCATATGAGGTTCGTCAACAACGGCAAAAGTTCTACCACATCTGTGAGGAGCTCAGGACGAGAAAACTGAGACATGGATTCTCTTTCCCCACGACTCTTCTGGTGACTTTTGAAGGTAAAACACACGTGCTCAGAACACCAGGAGAAGCTGAGGTACTTTTAAGGAAGATGCAAAACACAGAGAACTAAACAGTGACAAGAGATACATTTCTGTTGACTTGAAGAGACTGATGATAGTGACTTGATTTGTTGTTTTTGACATCAGATCTTTTACAAGTAGCATCCTTTAATGTTAACGGCATACTGAACCCAATCAAATGATAACAAATGTTAACAAAAAAAGAGAAAAGAAAGAATAGAGATTATATTTATACAAGAGACACATTTGAATAACATTGAACATCAAAAACTAACCACATTTTGTTATAAATATCCCATTATTCATCACACAGAGGCAAACATAGAAGAGGAGTTTTGAGTGTAAGGATAAAGATGGCAGATATGTACTGGTTAAAGGAAATATTAATGGAAAGGTTATAACTCTGCTGAATGCGTGTGTTCCACCAGGCGGCGATATCACCTTCTATACAGATAATATGGACCTGATTGTAAACCAATCTGAGGGAACCCTAATCTGTGGCGGCGATTGGAATCTTCACACTCAGCCTACATTAGACGTGTCGAACTCAAGAGCCACTGGAGGAACAATTAACAAGAAGTTCCGTCTCTTATTGAAGACTATAGGACCGATTGACATATGGAGGGAAATGAACCCTAGGGCACGCCAGTATACACATGTTTCAAATCCACATAAACTCTATTCCAGAATAGACAACTTTTTTATTCTCAATAAAGACAGATCAAACCATTGAAGAAGATATAGGCACAATAGAAAGTGATCATGCTCTGATCTAGCTCTGTGGATTTGGAGGAAAGATGAAAAAACACAATAGGTGCTGAAATAACCATTCTGGAAATACAAGGCGCAATCAAAAGATTAGAGAATACTACATCTCCAGGAGCGATGGGTTCACCTCAGAGTGGTGTAGAGCTCTAAAGACACACTTACTCCTTTCCTTTTAACTGGACCTTAAAAAATAAGATGAGATAATGTTTGTATTTGTGTTTTTGGTTTTTTTCATTCTCTCTGGTCATTCTGTTCCGTATTTGTTCTGTTTATTTGTTTATAAAAAAATTGGAAAATACATACATATATATACATATCTATCTATCTATCTATCTATCTATCTATATGTATATATATATGTATATATATATATATATATTCTCAATAAAGAAGATAATATACACACACACACACACACACACACAGATATGTATATGTATCTATGTGTATATATGTATATATATATATATATATATATATATATTTATATATGTATGTATGTATATATATATATATATATATATATATATATATATATATATATATATATATATATTGCAACTATATAATGCGCATATTTGCCTGAAATACCAGTAAAATAATTAGAATTGAAATAGGCTAAATTACATTTATTTTTAGTTTCATTCACAGATTGTGACTGTCTTTCTTTGTTTTGTGCATGAAGCTGAAGAAAGGGAACAACACAGAGCCTCACTGAGTGCTCTCCTGTCCCTCTGGCTCTTCCTGCGCAGACACAGCACAGAGGGGGCACAGAGGTGTGACAGAGGGGGACCAGAGGTGTGACAGAAGAGGACCAGAGGTGTGACAAGAGGGGGACCAGAGGTGGGGCAGAGGGAGACAGAGGTGTGACAGAGGGGCACAGAGGTGGGGCAGAGGGGACAGAGGTGTGACAGAGGTGTGACAGAGGGGACACAGAGGTGTGACAGAGGGGCACAGAGGTGGGACAGAGGAGGACAGAGGTGGAACAGAGCGGGCACAGAGGTAGGACAGAGGGGCACAGAGGTGGGACAGAGGAGGGACAGAGGTGGGACAGAGGGGGCACAGAGGTAGGACAGAGGGGCATAGAGGTGGGACAGAGGAGGGACAGAGGGGACACGAAGGTGTGACAGAGGGGCACAGAGGTGTGACAGAGGGGGCACAGAGGTGAGACAGAGGGGGACAGAGGTGGGACAGAGGGGGCACAGAGGTAGGACAGAGGGGACCAGAGGTGTGACAGAGGGGGACCAGAGGTGGGGCAGAGGGGACAGAGGTGTGACAGAGAGGGACAGAGGTGGGACAGAGGGGGCACAGAGGTGGGACAGAGGAGGGACAGAGGGGCACAGAGGTAGGACAGAGGGGGCACAGAGGTAGGACAGAGGTGGGACAGAGGTGGGACAGAGGGGCACAGAGGTAGGACAGAGGGCATAGAGGAGAGACAGAGGTGGGACTGTAATGGAAAAATGTCTCTCAATCAAAGTTGCAAATAATGTCATGTCCGTGTATCAGATAATAGTATCGTAGCTCCGGCCCAAGTCGTCGTGGGTCAAAACCTTGAGGGGTGTCCTCAATTGATTAGAGCTGATTTGATTGTGACAATGTGCGTACGTGTCGATGTATGTGACTGTCTTTAAAAGGATGTTTACTGTCATGTTCTGGGGAGAGGAAGGGAGAGATGATCTTGTCAGGGAAAGTGTTTCTATTTACTGTGCACAAGTAAATAAAGATTGAACTATTGAGAACGAAAAACTCTGTTTACCTCTCTATTTCTTGGTACTTTTCCACAGAAATGCCACAACAGGACAGAGGAGGGACAGAGGTGTGACAGAGGGGGCACAGAGGCAGGACAGAGGGGGCATAGAGGAGAGACAGAGGTGGGACAGAGGAGGGACAGAGTGGGCACAGAGGAGGATTTTACCTCTGAATATGAGATGGTTGATATCTTTGATTCGAGATGTTTTATGATGTCTTTGTATGTTTTGGACTCTTTTAAGTCATCAAGAGTATGTGTCTTCCACTTGTCTCCAAAGAGTGCAGTCAGTTTGGATTGACCCTCTTCATCGTCATATTCAGGGTGCCCAAAATTTGTTTTGAGAAAATCCATCAAATTGGTAAAATCCTGCAAAAATGTATGTTTAATTAAGGTAAAGTGGGATTAGACACAATATCAACTTCTTTGCTACTAAACAATGTACATTGTGTGTTGATAGCATTAGTTGTTTCTGTTTCCCCCCCACTTTTTTTGCTCAGGGCATAACTCGATCTGGGAGTGTCTTAAAGCTCAGACCCAACATACACATTTGTTTAAACATATTGTCAAAATCTATCCATGCACAAATAGAATGAATTATTATCCAATGATAGCTTGTGTTGTCTACAAATAATGAACTCGACTGTGTAGATGCTGGTAAATAAATGCCTGCTTCTGGAGATCCTGAGTTACTTTTTCTTCCATGTGCTCGTCAAATGGTGGGCCACAACCAAAATCTCATTTAGGGCAAACACCGCCTCCCTCACTCTCCCCTTTATGGGCATTGCACAGTTTACCAGCTCTATTTAAAATGTGCCTCTGGGTGGAGTTTAGGTGTTTAGTCCCAATTTATAGTAATAAATATATTAGAACATTAGAAGTTACTTTACCTCTTTAGAGATGAATTCTACTTCGGCCTTGTATTTATTTTTTTCAGTATTAGATTCCACTTTTATTATAACAGAGGTGCATGCTTCGCCGAAGCCAATGGGAAGGAGGCCTTCTGCCTCGATGACAGCATTGATCAGAGAACTCTTTCCCGCTCCACTTCGACCAAACACTCCAACCAGCTCCCTCCTCTCTTTGTCCAGATTCTTTATCGAGTCCCTGTGAGAAGAGTTGGTTAGGAAAATGCTTATGTGCAATAGAAATCATGAAAATGTACATTGTGCGTACCTCAAGTATTTAACAATGTCATTGTCATCAGGCAGATTCTGGAAGGCTTTGTCCATAATTTCTTTTACCACCTCTAATTTCTTATCTGTGTGAGTAGAAGTTTTTCGGTTAAAACTGTTATTTATCCTTGATTTCAACATGAACCAGTGTTTCTACCCAGGGCTGCATCACGTGGTCTTTTTGATAGATGTGATGCTGATTCTGGGCAATTTAGACTTCTCTTTCCTGCATATGGAATTTATAGATGTTAAATGAATGTGCCATACTCTGGCTTCATGTGGTGACTCTACCTTTGTAGGACGACCCGCTGGTGCAGGGCTGTGGAAACACAGTCAGTGCAGGGAGTGACAAAACCTGTTGCTGCTTTTCGCATTCTGGTTGTGTAATTACCTGGGCTCCACCTTCCCCTTCTCTCTGTAAATCAAAGTCACACAATATAGAAGATGGTTATTGAATTTGTTAGCTGGCTCTATCTATTACAAAACAAATGTATTGTTCTTTTTATTGCTTATAATAATACAAACAAAAGCACAACAAGACACACATTTAACAATGAAAATATATTTCCGGACTTCCGGTATGACGTCAGAGTGAGCCGCACTTTTGCTCCATCGCTGCCAAAGTTCTTCCCTGAAAAAATAACAGGACCCAAGCCTGGTGGCGCTACGCAAACTAAACAAACAAAGCTGATGGACCACAGCTCCGGGGATAAACTGTCCGTCTCACAAGCTAATGAGACTAACATGGCTAACAGGCCTGACGCAGCAGCTAGCAGCCTGCTCTCGGCCGGTAAACAAAGCTCTGTTCCCAAACTCGGGTCTCCAGGCTTGCACTTGTCCAAGGTGGAGGGGAGATCACCTTTCACTGACTGGATGATGTTAAAAGTGAAATACAGCGTGACATGGCAGCCAACGATCAGTGCCCGAATTGAAGAAATCGTCTCTGATATAAAGGAGATAAAAGAGGCAAGAATGGGTGGGGCACGCATGGATGAAGCTGAACAATGTAATTCAGACAATACGGACGAGCACACTATGAGGGCCAAGATGGAGGCGCTGCTGGCCATGGTTAAGACTCTGCAGACGGAGAACAATGATATGAAAACTAAGATCCTGGATTTGAAGTCCAGATCACGTGGACCTAACCTTTTGCTTGTGGGGCTCGAGGAAAGAGAAGAGGGACAGCATATAGAAAGCTTTTTGGAGAAGATAATCCCTGAGCTCCTTGAAGGCTCAGGAGAGAGAGCACATCGCCTGGGCAAACCAAGACCAGCAGCTGATAGGTCTGATAATGAGGTTTCTTAACGACTGTGTGAAGGAACGTGTCTTGAAGGCTGCAAGGGTTAAAGAAGACCTCCAGTACAAAGGCAAGCGTGTCTTCTTTGCCCCAGATATTCCATACGAGGTTTGTCAACAACGGCAAAAGTTCCACCACATCTGTGAGGAGCTCAGGAAGAGAAAACTGAGACATGGATTCTCTTTCGCCGCCACTCTTCTGGTGACTTTTGAAGGTAAAACACACGTGCTCAGAACACCAGGAGAAGCAGAGGTGCTCTTAAGGGAGGTGCAAAACACAGAGAAATGAACAGTGCAGAGGGTGGAGCCACCAGCGTGGAGCATGTGAGTTCGGGTTGTGGTCACATGGTGAAACATTTCTTTTAATTTGAAGAGACTAATAATAGTGACATGATTTATTAGTTTTTAACATCAGACTTTATGCCCCCTGGTGGCTGTCTGCTTTTGTACATAAACTCTGTGACTAAACACATCTACTCATCAGTGTGTCAAATGTGGGTGTGGTGAGTTAATGAGGTCAGATATCCGGTTCTTTCTGAGGATCGGGGTCAGGAGTGCCTGGGGAGGTTTTTTGGGGGGGCCCTTGATCAGGATTGGACTTCCCTCCCTTTGACGATCTTTTTTGATCGGGTTTTCGGTTCATTCCCCATTTCGAGCATGAACCATTTTGATTTCTTTTTTACCTTCGGTTGTTCTGTGTTCCTATGGTTCTTGTCTGTGTTTGTTGTTTTTGACCAGAAAGATTAAAAATATTCAAAAGTTGTCAACGGTGAGATCAATACAACCAACCCAATGGCATCAGAAGTGTTACAAGTAGAATCCTTCAATGTGAATGGCATACTGAATCCAAAGAAACTGACAAAAATTGTAACAAAAAGGAATAAAGAAAGAATAATAATAATAATAATAATAATAATAATACATTTTATTTAAAAGCGCCTTTCAGAACACCCAAGGACTCTTGTACAAGAGATAAAACAGCAGAATAAAACAAACAAAATAAAACCCACAGTACAGAACTGGATGATGGTGTAGGAGTGATGAGTTAGTGGTTTAGGAGTGACTGAGTTATGTGTGTAGGAGTGACTGAGTTATTTGGTGTAGGAGTGACTGAGTTATGTGGCGTGGAGTGACTGAGTTATGTGGTTGGAGTGACTGAGTTATGTGGCGTGGATATGACTGAGTTATGACTGCGTTGGAGGACTAGTATATGTGTGGCAGAGGCGTTGGAGTACTGAGTTTATGTGTTGAGGTGCTGATTATGTGCTGGAGTGACTGAGTTATGTGGGTGTTGGAGATGACTGGTATGTGGTGTTGAGTGACTGAGTTATTGTAGGTGTGGAGTGACTGATTATGTGGTGTTGGAGTGACTGAGTTGTGTTGTGTTGGGATGTGACTGAGTTATGTGGTTGTTGGAGTGACTGAGTTATGTGGTTGTTGGTTAGTGATCTGAGTTATGTGGTGTTGGAGTGACTGAGTTATGTGTGAGAGTGACTGAGTTATGTGGTGTAGAGTGACTGAGTTATGTGGCTGGAGTGACTGATTATTCGTGTGCTTGTGTGGCGTGAGTGACTGAGTTATTGGTGTTGGAGTGACTGAGATTATGTGGTGTTGGAGTGACTGAGTTATGTGGTGTTGGAGTGACTGAGTTATGTGGTGTTGAGTGATGAGTTATGTGTGTAGGATTTGCTGAACAGTGAGTTTTTGAGTCTGGATTTGAAAAGTGGAAGGGTGTCTTATGTTGTGGAGGTCAGGAGGGAGAGAGTTCCAGAGCTGAGGAAGCAGAGCGGCTGAAGGCTCTGCCCCCCATTGAAAATAAGACGGAAAGAGGGACAGAGAGCTGGAGAGAGGATGAGGACCTGATGGGAGCGAGAGGAGTGGAATGTGGAGGAGGTCAGAGAATGTACGTGGAGCTAGGTTATGGATAGCTTTAAAGTATTTAGGATCATTTTGAAGTGAATCCGTTGTTTTATGGGGAGCCAGTGAAGTTGTTGAAGGATGGGGGTGATGTGATGGCGGGAGGGCATCCTGGTGATAATGCGGGCTGCAGAGTTTTGGAGAAATTAATTATCTGACTTCACAGGAAATAGTTAAGAAAATGCTCTTTACCAAACAAAGAGATTATGAGAGTGGATCAAAATGTTCTAAATTACTATCTTGGAAACTTAAAAAAATTATATCAAATTATATCATCTTAACTAAACCAGACCAAATTCAATCAGCATTTGAATCCTTTTATAAAAACTTGTTTCTGAAATTCCAGACGATAAAGAAGATATAAACTCCTTTCTGGACACCCTCAATTTGACTGTGTCAGAAGAACATAATAAAAAAATAGGGGCTGAAAGAACAGTTTTGGAAATACAAGGCGCAATTAAAAGACTAAAAACCATTAAATCTCCAGGAGTGATGGGTTCACCTCAGAGTGGTATAAAGCTCTAAAAAACACACTTATTTGTTTGCTTTCATCAACTTTTAACCGGGCCCTTAAAAAAAAAGACCAACTTCACTGTGCCTCACACAGACCCATCTCAGTTCTGAATGTGGACTATCGTTTATACACCTCAATTATGTCCAAAAGAATGGAACAAATCCTCCCAAATGTAATCCACAATGATCAGACAGGATTTATGAGCAAACGACAAACATAAGACAACATAAGACGATCTTTACACAGAATGTGCCAAATACACAAACAACGAAACAAAGTGGAATAAGAAGTCTGGACTGAGAAGGTTTGGATTCTGTTAGCTGGACTTATCTATTTAAAGTGCTAAACAAAAATCGACAATTTAATAAAAAAATAATATTGGGGCTCTTTACAATGGTCCAACATCAAGAGTTAAAATCAATGGTCATCTGACAGATCCACTGACTATGGAAAGAGGGGTCAGGCAGGGCTGTTCCTGGTCTTCCCCCCTGTTTGCTTTGTATTTGGAACCATTGGCCCAATTTACTAGGCAATCAAAAACAAATGATGGGACGGAACATAAAATTGCCTGCTGCAGATGATGTTCTATTGTATTTGACCCAACCAAAAGTGGACTCTGATCCCAGACTTAAGTCTAAGTCAAAGGACTGAAACTATAAACATAAATGTTTTGCCCAGATTTCTCTCTCTGTTCCAGACTCTCCTGATTTCCATCCCCAGCCGGCTGTTTGATGAGTGGAATAAAACTATCTCAAGATTTGTGTGACGAGGAAAGAAACCTCGAATCTGATTTAAAACTCTACAATTATCAAAAGAAAAAGGAGGCGGGGTTTGCCTTGTCTGAAAAATGACTTTATTTCAGCTCAAATCAGAGAGTTGCTGGTGTGACCCAGAATATGAAGCTCAATAGAAAAATATTGAGAGTAATGTTGTGCCGGGGGTTCCTGTACAGGCCTTACTGGCAGATGACGGACGGTTGAGTTATTTGGAGGAAGTTAAGAATCCCTGGGTAAAATCTGTGTTTACAACATGGAAGGAGCTGATCAAAACATACAAACTAAACAAAGAGGTTCAAAAACTGGTCGGCTTCTGACCAAGGGTTTGTACCAAATAGAAGTGACCTGAGATTCAAGGTCTGGATTACAAAAGGTCTAAAGGTTTTTCACCAGATTGTAAAAGAGAATCACATGAAAAGCTTTGAAATGTTGAAAGAATCCTTTGACTTGGAGAAACAGGAATTTTATAGGTTTTTACAAATAAGTTTATAAAGCTTATAAAGCAGGACTTTCAAGGGGAATAAGATCTAAATGTATCAAAATCAATCTATTAACAATCTGGGCAGCCACTATACTGATTACATAAAAAATAAATGTGAAAGAGAAGATCATCTTGTTTTGATGGACGAAGAGTCCATCCCAATGGAGGAGCTCAAAGTCACATTTTGTTCTAAAAATATGTCTCGTTTCTTCATAACTCCAGGTCAAAGTGCTCATTGTCCCTTAAATGCATGCCCTTTTGTTTGATTGAATATATGTTGTTTTATTATTGCTCAGTGTTTTGTGTTGCACCTTCATGCCGAGACAAGTTCCTATGTCTCTGAAGTTTGTTCATTGACAATGGCAATAAACCCCCTTTCTGATTCTGATTCATTATTCACAGGGAAATGCAACTGTTGGAGAAACAGCGCCACCAGGAGGCAAACCACTATCACGTGTTTTGGGACCACTGTTGCTCAGAAATATGTGACTGAAGTTCACAGCGCACTGCAGACTATTTTTGACATTTCCCTCTGAACTTCAGAACTCTGTACTTAGGCCTCAAAATTCCTGCCATGGACACAATAAATGGATATCTTTGGAATGTACTATTGGCGGAAGGAAAAAAGGCCATCACAAAGAAATGGATGACACAAACATCACCAACGATCAAGGACTGGACTGAGATAGGAACAGACATCAGGCAAATGGAAAAATGACATTCAGACTTAATTTAGAAATTGACAAATTTGACCAACTTTGGAGCAAATGGGACTTTTATTTTAATATGCAGTGATTTTGTTTGTATTTATGTTTAGTTGAATTCTACTTTCTTTTAATTTTTACTCTGTGGTAGTTTTGACTTTTGTTCTATTTGTGTTCTTTATTATCTATTTGTTTATAAAATTAGGAAAAACAAAATATAAAAAAACCAAAATATATTTCCGTCAACAGCTCCTATAGGACATATGCAAAATCTCTATCCTCGTGTTCAAAACTCTACTCAAAGGGCCACTGTCTAATATAACCATATTTAGCAGGTTTTGATGTCCTAGAATAGATCATCTGTCATTTTCTCATTTTTAGTATCTTTGACACTTTGATTGGGTTTTATATGTTGTCGCTGTTGAAAAATTCCTTTTTCCGGATCTGGAGTAAATTCTCTTGGATGTTCTGCTTCTGCTTGGATAGGACTGCTTCTCTCCTTGTCTCCTTGGTGGTTTATAAGGCAAGGTTCACACCAAATACTTCGATGTTACTGCGAGTGACATCTGAAAATGCTGAGGCCTTTTGATTTCTCAACTTTTCGAATCGTCTTGAGTAGAAATTCTTAAAGGGTCAAAACTGAAAGCCAAAATGTACCTTTGACGTCTCCCAATGCTTTTGGAATGTGGCTCTGTCACCGATGGGTTTGATTAGCTCTTCAATGTGCTTTTCAGTGAGAAGATAAAAATTCTTCTTGGTCATTTTGTTTTCTAAAATAAAAATGGTTGGATGAGTCACACTTATGGAGAACCAAAAACATGATTAGAAATAGATCAAATAAAGGTGAGAAAATATATAAATGTGTAAACAAATACATACTGGACATTGAAAAGCCAAAAAAAAGGTTATTTTTATTTTTCTGTATTGATTTATTTTCTTTCCTTTTCTTTTCTGGCCTGAAATCTCCACTTGACAGGACAGCCGCAGTGCGAAATGGATAGACAGTTGGCAATCACACTACGCCACGGTGGCAGCAAATATACATGTGCAACGCCTTTATCCAGAGCACCACCGATATAACACTGTATTTATTCAGTTGCACAAATCTCTTTTTTCCTTCCTACGGTTTATGTTCAGACACTGCTTCTGTTCGAGACAGTTTACTACCACTACTGCTACAGATAAAAATAAATTTAAAATCTTATTTTTGCTTTTCAATGTCATTTTTATTTCTTTAGAAAAACAGAAAATACCTGCAAACACGTCTTTGTACTCCTCCAGTCCCCATTCGGTTAATTTTCCAAGAACAAACGGGTCCATGTCTGAAGCTGAGGCCTGATGAACAAAAACAACATTTTATGACCGCAAAGAAGAAGTGTTCACAGACCCATATAATGGACATAACATTTTCAGGTGAGGAGCAGGGGTGAGGATGAGCTCTACTACATGTGTATGTTTGTATCACTGAGGGGAGGAGCCTATTGTACATGTTTTTAGTGGGCGGGGAAACCATAGGAAACCAGAGGAAACAAGGGGAGAAAATGCAAACGACACACAGAAAGATATATATGCATGTAGATGTGTTCATGCAGTATATATATGTATATATATTTATAGATTTGTATGTATTATATTAGAATATATTATTATTATTATTATTATTATTATACTTTTTTATTATACTAGATTATTATTATTATTATTCCCCTCCTTGAACTGACACCTTAACGTGGTGGAGGGGTTTGAGCGCCCGAATGAACTCAGGAGCTATGTTGTCCGGGGCTTCAAGCCCCTGGTAGGGTCTCCCAAGGCAAACAGGTCCTGGGTGACGGGTTAGACAAAGATCGGTTCACAAGCCCCCTATGAATAGTAATACATCAAGGCCAGGTACGTCGCCCGGACTGGCGTTACCGGGGCCCCACCCTGGAGCCAGGCCTGGGGTGGGTGCTCGACGGCGAGCGCCTGGTGGCCGGGTGCAGCCCGAATGAGTGACGTGGGGCCGTCCTCCCGTGGACCCACCACCTGCAGGAGGCTCCGTAAGGGGCTGGTGCAGAGGGATCTGGGCGGCAGTCGACGGCAGGAGCCTCGACGACCGGATCACCGGACACAGAGACTAACTCTGGGGACATGGAACGTCACCTCGCTGGGGGGGAAAGAGCTTGTGCGGGAGGTTGAACGGTTCCGACTAGATATAGTCGGCCTCACCTCCACGCACAGTTTGGGCACTGGAACCCATCCTCTCGAGTGGTGGACACCGGAAGTAAGGGATGCCGTCAGGCAGAAGAAGAAGGCCTATCAGGCCTCTTTGGCGTGTGGGACTCCTGAGGCCGTTGACGGGTATCGGCGGGCCAGGCGTGCCGCAGCTCGTGCTGTCGCAGAGGCAAAAACCCGGGTTTGGGAGGACTATCGGTCGGCCCCAAATAAATTCTGGCAAACCGTCCGGCGCCTCAGGAGGGGGAAGCAGTGTTCCACCAACACCGTTTACGGTGCGGGTGGGGACCTGCTGACCTCGACCGGGGGTGTCGTCGGACGGTGGAAGGAGTACCTTGAGGACCTCCTAAATCCCACTGTCACGTCTTCCGAAGAGGAAGTAGAGACTGAGGACTCGGAGGCTGACTCATCCATCACCCAAGCCAAAGTCACTGAGGTTGTTGGCAAACTCCTCGGTGGCAGAGCTCCGGGGGTGGATGAGATACGCCCTGAGTACCTAAAGTCTCTGGATGTTGCAGGACTGTTGCTGGTTGACACGTCTCTGCAACATTGCGTGCGGTCGGGGACGGTGCCTCTGGACTGGCAGACCAGGGTGTGGTCTCCTCTGTTCAAGAAGGGGACCGGAGGGTGCGTTCCAACTACAGAGGGATCACACTCCTCAGCCTCCCTGGTAAGGTCTATTCCAGGGTACTGGAGAGGAGAATCCGACCGATAGTCGAACCTCGGATTCAGGAGGAGCAGAGTGGTTTTCGTCCTGGTCGATGGAACACTGGACCAGCTCTATACTCTCCATCGGGTGCTCGAGGGTTCATGGGAGTTTGCCCAACAAGTCCACATGTGCTTTCGACCGTGTCCCACGGGGTGCCCTTTGGGGGTGCTGCAGGAGTACGGGGTCCGGGGCCCTTTTGCTCAGGCTGTCCGGTCCCTGTATGACCGGAGCAGGAGCTGTGTTCACATCGCCGGCAGTAAGTCAGACCTGTTCCCAGTGTGTTGGGCTCCGCCAGGGCTGCCCTTTGTCACCGGTTCTGTTCATTGTTTTTATGGACAGAATTTCTAGGTGCAGTCAGGGGTCGGAGGGGATCCGGTTTGGGAACACAGGATCTCATCTCTGCTGTTTGCAGATGATGTTGTCCTGATGTCTCCATCAGACCTGGACCTGCAACATGCTCTGGACGGTTTGCAGCCGAGTGTGAAGCAGCTGGGATGAGAATCAGCACCTCCAAATCCGAGGCCATGGTTCTCAACCGGAAAAAGGTGGCTTGCAATCTCCAGGTGGGTGGGGAGTCCTTGCCCCAAGTGGAGAAGTTCAAGTATCTCGGGGTCTTGTTCACGAGTGAGGGAAGGATGGAGCGTCCGCAGCGTCCGAGCGTCCGCAGTGATGCGGTCGCTGCATCGGACCGTTGTGGTGAAGAAGGAGATGAGTCGAAAGACAAAGCTCTCGATTTTCCGGTCAATCTACGTTCCTACCCTCACCTATGGTCATGAGCTTTGGGTAGTGACCGAAAGGACAAGATCGCGGATACAAGCGGTCGAAATGAGTTTCCTCCGCAGGGTGGCTGGGCGCTCCCTTAGAGATAGGGTGAGGAGCTCAGTCACACGGGAGGAGCTCGGAGTAGAGCGCTGCTCCTCCACGTTGAGAGGAGCCAGCTGAGGTGGCTCGGGCATCTGTTCCGGATGCCTCCTGGGCGCCTCCCTAGGGAGGTGTTTCGGGCATGTCCCACCAGGAGGAGGCCCCGGGGAAGACCCAGGACACGCTGGTGAGACTATGTCTCTCGGCTGGCCTGGGAAGGCCTCGGGATCCTCCCGGAGGAGTTGGAGGAAGTGGCTGGGGATAAGGAAGTCTGAGAGTCCCTGCTTAGACTGCTGCCCCCGCGACCCGGCCCCGGATAAAGC
Organism: Chaenogobius annularis; assembly: GCA_015082035.1. Taxonomy (NCBI): domain Eukaryota; kingdom Metazoa; phylum Chordata; class Actinopteri; order Gobiiformes; family Gobiidae; genus Chaenogobius; species Chaenogobius annularis. The sequence goes on from BJKM01000902.1 coordinate 189,788, forward strand.
GGAAGAAGATGGATGGATGGATGGATTATTATTTGAAAATCAATTAAAAAAATTATCACAAAAAGGAACATTTTGACATATTCATCATCAGTCAAATGAACAAGCACTAAATCCTAACTAAATTCTGTATAAAATTGTGCTTGCTCTAACATCTCTACTCTAGATTATAATGCATTATGAGGCAAACAGAACAAAGAAAATGTCCAGCAGCATGTAAATTTACTGTGTGGATATTACACGTAAATGTTGTAGACTCCAATGTCAGCTCAGACTTAACATATTTATTCTCCTTTGTAAAAAAAATTGTTTGTAGTGTATTTTCAAAGGTTTCTGTTGCTGAGGGAGCGGCGGGGAGCCAGCGTTGAGCCAGCCGTTTAGGGTACATCGGTTTGCTCAAAGACACGGATGGTATTTCATAACTTCATGTTACATAACTCAAAATATGGAGTTGGATGTACTCGTGCTGAGCTATGATCACACTAATAAAAAGTGAAAACCAAAACTCTCCAAACTCCGGTCGGCTCTGCCAATTCATTATTGAATCGACTGAACAGCAGACTGAAGCGTTTTGCCTCCAGCGCCACTATTTTCCTTTTTGCTGCTCTCAGAGCGCCCCTTGCCATAAATGTGTCCACCAATTTAAAAAAAAATTGGAAAAATATAAGCCTTTTAAGCAATGCCAAAAGGGTAAAAAAATTAGAATAATTATGTATTGAAAGTGTTAACCCTGCGATGAGGTGGCTCCTGTCCAGGGTGAACCCACCGAAGGCCCAAAGTCACTGGGCCAGGCTGCAGTCACCTACGACCCTTAATGGGAACAAGCGGGGAAATTAATGAATAAATGAATGTATTGAATTGACTATGAAAGTATTAAATGATAATATCTCCCTATTCAGAGTTTTGAACAGAGTTCTCAGACTTTATATCAAACTTTGTGTTGGACTAGGATAAAGTAGTGATAGCTGGAGGCTTCAACATCCACGTGAACGTGAACGATAACTCTCTCAGTAATTATTTCAACGCCCTGTTAGATAGGTAGTGCATGCGGGGAAGAATGTCTCAGACACTCGGACTATCAGCACAGGAGTTCCACAGGGCTGTGTACTTTCTCCTCTGCTTTTCTCCCTGCACCCAAACTGATGCACCTCCAGCCACGATTCCGTAAAATTTATCAAGTTTGCTGACGACACCACCCTCATCGGGCTCATCTCGGACGGGGATGAGTCTGTCTACAGGAGGGAGGTGGACCGGCTGGTGTCCTGGTGCAGCGGTAACAACCTGGAGTTCAACGCCCAGAAGACACACTGGAGATGATCGTGGACTTCAGGAAAGTCACAGCCCCCCCAGTCCCCCTCATCATGACAGACTCCCCCATCACCACCGTGGACTCCTTCCACTTCCTGGGCACCACCATCACCCAGGACCTCAAGTGGAGCCCTCCATCAGCTCCCTCATCAAGAAGGATGTACTTCCTGCGGCAGCTGAGAGAAAGCCAAGCTGCCAGATGATGGTGACAGTTTTACATGGCCATCATTGAGTCCATCCTCACCTCCTCCATCACCGTGTGATGGAAACAGAGACTACAGCGCATTGTGCGTTCTGCTGAGAAGGTGATCGGCTTGCAGACTTCCATCTCTGCAGGACCTGTACGTCTCCAGGGCTCTGGACTCACTCTGGACATGGTCTATTTGAACCACTCCCCTCAGGCAGTAGGGCTACTGAGATCCATCCGGACCAGAACCTCCCGCCACAAGAATAGTTTCTTTCCCTCTGCCGTTGGACTCATGAACACTTCCTAAACACCTGCCACTTTAACTGCAACTATTCATCACTCACTGCACTTTCTGTCACTTTCTGCAATAGTTTAAATTTAACTGTAAACTTGTGTACATAGCAATGTCTATTTTAATTTTTATTTTATACTGCAGTAATTTTAAATTGTTTCTCAATGCATGCCCTTTTGTTTGATTGAATATATGTTGTTTTATTATTGATCAGTGTTTTGTGTTGCACCTTAATGCCGAGCCAAGTTCCTATGTCTGTGAAGCTTCTTCATTGACAATGGCAATAAACCCTTTCTGATTCTGATTCTGATTCTGATAGCATTGGTTTCACACAGAATGTAAATAAACCGACTCACAGTCACAAGCACACTCTAGATCTTGTTCTAACATATGGAATAGAGATTAGTGACCTCATTGTCTTCCCTCAAAACCCTTTACTGTCAGATCATTTCCTAATTACCTTTCAGTTTGTTCTTAAAGACTATCCAGCCCCACAAAATAAAGTCACAATGAAAAGGACAGTATCAGAAAAATGTATCTCAAGGTTCAAAGAAATAATGGAGGCAATATTCAGCGACATGTCATGTGATCCTGCTGAGAACGGCCTTAGTCCCAGTGTAAGTGATCAATTTGTCCACTTGACCATGAATTCTCTGAAGTCTGCTCTTGACGTTGCAGCTCCGTTAAAACAGAAGGTCATTAGGCTAAAACCAAGCTAATTCACGTGACGAATGAAAAAATTAAAACACATTTTTTTCCCGGCGCCACAATCACTGAGATTACGTCACGCATTTCTAATGTTTTTGCCACATATCAAGGAGCTAAACAGCTGATTGTGCACGTCGGTGCAGTGGACATACAATGGGAACAAACTGAAGTTTTGAAAAGAGACTTCTTGGAGTTATTTGACGTGCTTGATGAAATGGAAATTAAAACATTTAAAAGTGGACCTCTTCCAAACATCGACAGGAAGATAAACAAGTTTAGCCGGCTGCTTCAGATGAACACATGGCTGTCCAAAGAGTGTGCAACAAGAGGATTGTACTAAATTGAGAACTTCTATCTATTCTGGAAACGAGAGGACCTGTTTAACAGAAATGTTCCACACCTATGCAGAGGTGGCGTGAGGGTGCTGACAGAGAACCTGCTCCACACTCTGAGGCATTGGACTGGGCCTGGACAGGGTCCTGAGCCGATAGTTAGAGAAGAGAGGAATGAGAGAAGAAGTCCTGCTCCATCAGCCAGAGACGGAGCCAATGTTTCAACATCAGCAGCACCACAACCACAACCTCCACCAAAGGATTTATTAGCAGCCGCTCCACCACCACCAGCAAAGGATTCAACTCAACAGCTCCACGATCATTGAGATAATTAAGATGGCTCCACTCACACCCAATATAATAAGATCAAGAGTTCTGATAACAACGATGATGAACTCTCCCCTGACTCCTGCTACACAGACAAAAACTGCCCCACCTAAACCCCCCCCTTTCACCTGATCCCAAACGCTCACCTGGTCCTGCTACACCAACAAAAGCCCCCCCACCTATCCCCCCTCGCCTTTCACCTGGTATCTCTCATAGCTAGGATGCACTGGGTCTCAGCGTTGCCGGGACTTATAGTCATAATAGAGCATAGAAACAGCATCCCCGAGTGCTATTTCTGTAATCATCACACAGATGGGAAAACAAAATGCAAGTTAGACTGCCCAATCTGAGAAATTTGATTCATATTCCCTGTAAAAAGATAATGTGCCTCACTGAAACTAGTCTGAAACTTGTGCTAAATGTCTGATCCTTATGTAACAAATCATTCTTAATTAATCATTTTATTTCTTCTTATAATATTAATTTTATGTTTTTAACTGAAACATGGCTTGACAAAAACACAGGAAATGTAGTTCTGATAGAATCTGCTCCACCCAACTTTAGGTTTGAATCTGAAACACAAGAAAACAAAAATGGAGGAGGTGTGTGTGCTTTTGTTAGAGATGAAATAGTTACCCACAGGTTGTCTTTGGGGTGTTTTCAACATTTGAGTACGTATCCTATGTCTCTCGGCTGGCCTGGGAACGCCTCGGGATCCTCCCGGAGGAGTTGGAGGAAGTGTCTGGGGATAAGGAAGTCTGGGAGTCCCTGCTTAGACTGCTGTCCCCGCGACCTGGCCCCGGATAAAGCGGAAGAAGATGGATGGAGTACGTATCCTTTGAAATGGAGCTAAAACAGTCTCCGTCCATTCTCTTCATTGTTTTATACAAGCCTCCTCAGCACTACCAAAGTTTTATTGATGACTTTACTGAGATGTTTCAGTCGTATGCACAGACTTTGATGGTATGGTCTTAACAGGTGGTTTCAATGTTCATGTTGATAATATTTGTGACAGAAACGCTAAAAAGCTTCATGCTGCCCTTGAAACTTTCGGTCTTACTCAACACGTGAGTGGCCCCACCCACAGCAGAGGGCACACTCAAGATCTTCTAATTACAAAGAGGGTTCATAATTTAAACGTCATTGTGGTCGATGTTGCTCTGTCTGATCATTTCTGTGTCTTCTTTGACCTGTCTGTTTTTCTCAAACCTCCGGCTGGTCCTGCAGTTGTCCGGAGGAGACACATAAATGACAGCACGGGAAAACTGTTTATGAAAATGATAAACTTTGCAAATGTCTCATGTTCTAATGTAAATTATTTGTTGAACTCTGTTACATCTAGTGTTTTGCCCTTATGAAGGCTAAAATTCTTAAAAATAAGCAGAAGGCGCCATGGAGAAATGATGATTCGGTCAGGGCACAGAAAAGGGAGTGCCGCCGGGCCGAACGAAAATGGCAAAGCTCCAGGTTCAAAAGGAGATTTACAGAGAAGTTGTACATGTACAACCTCATCTTATGTAGAACTAGGGAAGGATATTTTTCTGAAATAATTGGAAGCTGTAGTAACAACTCGCGTGTCCTGTTTGCCACAGTAACAGATGAACAAACCCTCCAGCTCAGTTGTCATTAGAACTCATTTCCACATTCAAGTGTAATGAGTTTGCATTATTCTTTAATAACAAAGTTCAGGGCATTAAAAATGCTATAAATTCTACAATGCAAAACATAACCCTAAACACTTAGAGCTGACTCACTTTGCCTCTGTAACTGACAAAACTGTCCAGGAGATCATCACCAGTCTGAGTTCATCTACATGCTGCCTCCATGTGTTACCTCCAGATTTCTAAAGTCTGTGCTGAACAGTTTGTTAGCACCACTCACTCACATAGTTAACATGTCGCTTCAATCTGGAACATTCCCAATGTCTTTGAAAACTGCGGTCATAAAAGCTCCTAAAGAAGAGCAGTCTTGATGCCGCAGCACTGAGTAATTACCGGCCCATCTCTAATCTGCCATTTTGGGCCAAAGTCCTTGAAAAGGTTGTTTACCAACAGCTTTCTGATTTCCTCTTAATAAACAACTCATTTGATGTTTTTAGGTTTTAGACCTCATCACAGCACTGAGACTGCTGTTGTCAAGGTGACAAATGACATCCACCTGAACACTGACACGCGCAAAGCCTCAGTCTTAATTCTGTTAGAGCTGAGTACTGCTTTTGACACTGAGAGACTAGAGGACTGGGTGGGCATCACTGGCACTGCCCTAAACTGGTTAAAGTCCTATCTGGAAGACAGGAGGGTACTTTATGTCTCAGACCAGATGCCTCTGACCTGTGGGGTTCCCCAAGGGTCAATGCTTGGACCCCTTCTATTCAACCTCTACATGCTGCCGTTAGGTCAGTTGATACGCAGCGAGAATGTGTCCTATCACAATTATGCAGACGACACTCAGATCTATGTTTCACTGATGGCAGGTGAATATGGACCAGTGGAGTCACTCTGTCCAACAGATCAGTGAGTGGATTTTGTTGACTTCTAATAGAAGTCAACAAAAAATAACAAGCTAACAAACTGTCACAGCGCAGTAGAGCTGTCACTCCCAGCCACTCTCAGCGCTGATGATTTTCTTCTGTGTTTTAACAATAAAATAAAAACAATCAGAGATAAATAGATTAAATGCCCTGAACAAGCCCAAGCTGTAAAACTAGTGTCCCATATAAATCAATCAGTAACACTAGAAAGGTTCACTGCTGTTGATCAAGCAGAGAGAACTTCAGCCATTATGTCCTCTAAAACGTCATCTTGTATTCTAGACCCGATTCCAAGCAGACTCCTCCAAGACATTCTCCCCCTAATTATAGATGATATTCTTGATACGGTCCTTCAAACATGCAGTCATTAAACCGCTTCTGAAAGAGCCTCATCTTGATGCTGACCTGTTCGTAAACTACAGACCTATCTCAAATCTCCCATTTTTTTCTCTAAAATCCTTGAAAAAGTTGTAGTTAAACAGCTTTGTCGCCATCTACAGGACATATTTGAAGTTTTCCAGTCAGGGTTCAGAGCCCACCACAGCACTGAAACTGCACTAGTTAAAGTCACAGATGATTTGTTAGTAGCTGCTGACGATGGACTGGTCTCAATTCTGGTTCTATTGGACCTCAGTGCAGCGTTTGACACCATCGACCACAACATTCTACTGCAGAGGTTGGAATGTGATGTAGGTATCAGAGGCCCCGCCCTCAGCTGCTTTAAATCCTACCTATTGGATAGGTACCAGTTTGTTAATGTATACCAGAGCTCCTCACCCTGTTCTAAAGTAACCTACAGTGTGCCACAGGGGTCAGTACTCGGACCAGTTCTGTTTCCTCTTTATATGCTGCCATTAGGTCACATGATCAGAAAGCATGGCATTAACTTCCACTGCTCTGCAGATGACACACAGATTTATTTATCAATGAAACCCGATCAGACCGATCAAGCAGACAGACTTGGTGCTTGTGTGAAGGATATAAAAACCTAGATGACACTTAATTATCTGCTTCTTAACCCTGATAAAAACCAGGTTATTGTACTAGGCCCTAAACATCTACGAGACGCCTTATCCGAGCAGATAGTCACACTGGACCATGTCTGTGTAGCCTCCAGCTCCACTGGAAGAAACCTTGAGTCTAATTTGACCAAGAGCTCTCATTCAAAGCACACATAAATCAAGCCTGTAAAACAGCCTATTTCCATCGGCCTCATAGAGATAAAATCAGAAAAATCTTGCCTAAAAATTATGCTGAAAAACTAGTTCATGCGTTTGTAACATCTAGATTAGACTACTGTAACTCCTGCTGCAGCGTGTCCTAAAAGCTCCATAAAAAGCTTTAACTGGTTCAAAATGCAGCAGCAAGATTATTAACAGGAAGTAAAAGAAGAGAGCACATTACGCCGGTGCTCGAGTCTCTTCACTGGCTTCTGTCGAGTTTAGAATCACATTTAAACTCCTCCTCCTGACTTCCAAAGCCATAAATGACCTCGCCCCATCCTTCCTCAAAGAGGCTATAATACCTTATCATCCAAACAGAGCACTTGGCTCTCAAAATGCTGGACTTCTGGTGGTCCCAAGGGTCTCTAAAAGCACAGTAGGAGGTAGAGCGTTTAGCTCCCAAGTTCCTGTGTTATGGAATCAGCTCCTGTCCATGTTAAAGAGGCCGACACAGTCTCTTCATTTAAGACCAGACTTAAAACGTTCCTCTTTGAAATGGCTCATGGTCAGGCCAGTTAGGAACAGGAATAAAAAACAACAGTTTCAGCTGCGTTGCCAACTATGGGGGAAGTATGGAGCTGGAGCACCTCCTTTGAGAAAGACTACTTTTACTGTGAATAATATTTCATATTTAATTTCACTTGCAATCTGTTCATCGCTTTTCCTTCTTCTTCTCCCACTTCCCCGACGGGAGTGGAGCAGGCACATCAATGACCTGTGGATCCAGATGCTCCTCATGTCTGGAGAAACGGTCTCTACTCCATATGAACGGTTCTTCTGCCTCGAAGAACTGGTTCTCCTCCTGAGTGGGTCAGGTTTGGTAGTGTTTGGCAGTGTCTCCTGCAGAAGGAGGGTCTCAGGACAGGGGGGTTTGGGACATCTGTCTAAGGACACGGGATATGGGACATTACCAAGTCCCTATGAACACTGTTTATTCTGTGTTTTTATTCTCTTTTTCACTGTCGCCCCACGAGGAAACTACTGTTGTGGTTTTGGGCGTAACAACAATAAATTGAATTGAATTGAATAAATAAAAAACAATAGTGATTTTGCATATTGATTAAAATATGTGATAGAACAATGGAGAAAAGGGGTGGGAAATGAGGCCCATGTTTAACGTATACAATCTGAATGAACAAGGTGCTACACGTCAGACCACCGGCATTAGATCTATGTTTTATACACGTTTGAAATAAAATGATCAACAAAAAACATGATCCCGAGGGTAGATCCTTCAGCCAAAACTGTAGAACCCTTTCTTTGTGGAGCATAGGTGTGTAGAAGGAGAAGCACGGCTGAAAACTACGTAGAGAGGTCACCTACACCTATTTACATTTATTTAATTATTTATTCAGAGCCCCATTAGCTTCCACAAGGGGTCGCTAGACTTCATGGTGTCCATTCGGCATTAAATTTACATTATCATAAAACATTATACACAACCACATTGACCTTTTTACACCAATAGTGACAACAGCCACGGTAGACTAGTTTCTCTATAAAGAATTTGGGCTCGTTTCATAGATGGCATTGTTAATGCAGCACAGAAGGTTTAGCTCTCATTTGTCCTGCACCTTCAACCGCAATAGAGTGGTGAGCGTCAGTCCCACTGGTACAAAAGAGCAACCAAGAGCGACCCAGGCAGCTCTAATCTGAGCGAGCTGTAGTTTATTAAGAGTCCCTGTGCAACGCTGGACCAAATAACCCAGCAGTACTCCAGATGTGACCAGACCAAAGACTGGACAACTGTTCTCATGAGCGAGGGTGGACTCTACGACACACACACCTCTGAGACATGCCTCTGCTCTGCCACACGCCTCTGCCACACGCCTCTGCCACACGCTCTGAGACACGCCTCTGAGACCACACGCCTCTGCCACACGCCTCTGCACACGCCTCTGCCACATGTCTCTGCCACACGCCTCCGAGACACGCCTCTGCCACACACTTCCAAGACACGCCTCTGCCCACGCTTCTGCCACACGCCTCTGTGACACACCTCTGAGACACGCCTCTGCCACACGCCTCATAGACACACTCTGCCACACGCCTCTGCCCACGCCTCTGCCACACGTCTCTGCACACACCTCTGCACACGTCTGCACACGCCTCCGCACACGCCTCCCCTCTGCCACACACCTCTGCCACACCTCTGCCACAACCTCTGCCACACACCTCTGCCACACACCTCTGAGACACTGCCTCTCCACACGCCTCTGCCCTGCACTCTGCCACACGCCTCTGCCACGCCTCTGCCCTCTGCCACACGCCTCTGAGACACGCCTTTGAGACACACCTCTGCACACGCCTTCTGCCCACCGCCTCTGAGACCGCCTCTGACACATCGAGCTCTGCCACACGCCTCTGCCACACACTTCAAGACACGCCTCTGCACACGCTTCTGCCACACGCCTCTGCCACACGCTCTGACACACCTCTGCCTCTGCCCACACCTCTTCAAGAGCCTCACAGCCTCTGCCACCTCTCTGCACACGCCTCATAGACACGACCTCTGCACACCGCCTCTGCCACAGCCGTCTGCCACACGTCTCTGCACACACCTCTCTGCCACACGCCTCTGCACACGCCTCTGCCACACGCCTCAACGCCTCTGCAGACACGACCTCTGCACACACACTCTGCCACGCCTCGACACCTCTGCCACACATCTCGCCTCTGAAGCGCCTCTGCACACACCTCGCCACAGCCTCTGCACACGCCTCCGCGCACCTCTGCCTGCTCCGCCAGCGCCTCTGACACGCGCTCTGCCACACGTCTCTGCCACACGCCTCTGAACGCCTCTGCCACATGCCTCTGAGGCGCCTCTGCCACATGCCACACGCCTCTGCACACGCCTCTGCCACACGCCTCTCACGCCTGCCGCCTCTGCCAAACGCCTCCACACGCCTCTGCCACGCCTCTACGCCTCTGAGACCTCTCTGCCACACGCCTTTGAGACACGCTCCGACCGCCTCTGCCACACGCCTGCTGCCACGCCTCATGCTCTACCGCTCTGCCACACCTCTGAGCACACACGCCTGAGACCCGCTCGCGCACGCCTCCGCCACAAGCCCGCCTCTGACACATGCTCTCTGCCACACGCCTCGCCTCTCTGCCAAACGCTCTGCCACGCCTCTGCCAGCACGCCCACACGCCTCTGCCACACGCCTCGTGCCACACGCCCTCTGGACACGCTCTCTGAGACACGCACTGCCTCCGCCACACGACACTCCAGTACGTGCTCCCTCTCTGCACAAGCCTCTGAGACACGCCTCTGCACACGCCTCTGAGCACACCTTGCACACGCTCTGCACACGTCTCTGCACCACAGCTCCGAGACCGCTCGTGCACACTCTTGCCAAGAAAAGCCTCTGCCACACGCTCTGCCACACACTTCAAGAGAACGCCTTGCCAACGCCTCTGCACCGCTCTGTCACATGCTTGACAACGCTCTGCACCACTTCCAGAGACGCTCTGCCACACGCCTCTTGCCACATACGTCTCTGCACGCACCTCTGCCAACGCCTCTGCCAGACGCCTCTGTCACATGTTCTGCCACACGATCGAGCACGCCCTGCCACAAGCCTCTGCCACACGCTCTGCACTGTCTCTGCCACAAACGCTCGAGCACAGCGCCTCTGCACACGCTCTGCACACCGCTCTGAGACACACTCTTGAACAACGCTCTGCACAGTAGCTCTTCACATCTGCCCAACGCTCTGCAAGGCCTCTGAGAACGCCTCTGCACAGCCTCCGCGCACGAGCCTCTGCCACAAGCCTCGCGCGACGAAGCCTCCGCCACATGCTCGCCACACGCTCTGAGACACGCTCTGCCACACGTCTCTGCAAACGCTTGGCAACGCTCTGAGACACGCTCTGCCACAACGCCTCTGCAACGCCTCTTGCCAACGCCTCTGCCACACGGCCTCTGCACACGCCTCCGCGCAAAGCCTCTGCCAACCTCGGCACAAAACTCCGCCAATCGCTCGCAACGCCTCTGAGACACGCCTCTGACAAACGCCTCTGCAACGCCTCTGCACACCGTCTCTGGCACGGGATATTTGCCTTGCCAATAGCTTGAGACACGCTCTGCCACACGCCTCTTGCCAGCACGCCTCTGTCACACGCTCTGCCATGTTCTGCCATGCTACGGACACGCCTTGCCAACGGCGCCTCTGGCACACGCCTCTGCACACGCCTCTGCCACAGCGCTCTGCACGGCTCTGGAGACCGCTCTGCACACGCGCTCGCGCACAAGCTCTGCAACACGCTCGCGCACAAGCCTCGCCACACGCTCGAGACACGCACTCTGCCACACGCTCTGCCACCGCTTGCCACACGCCTTGCACTCAGCGTCTCTGCACATGCCTCTGCAAACTCCCTGAGAACCCTGCTGCCAGCTCTTGCCACACGCCTGCTGCACGCCTCCCACAGCCTCCGCCACACGCTCTGAGACCGCCTCTGCACTCGCTCTGAGACAGCTCCGCACTACAACTCGCAAACGCTTCATAGACACGACTCTGCAACGCCTCTGAGACATGCTCTGAGACACGGCCTCTGAGACACGCCTCTGAACACGCCTTGAAACAATCTGCGGACGCTCCGCACAAACGCTCGCCACCGCCTCCGCCACAACGCTTCCGCACACGCTCTGAGACAACGCTCTGAGACAACGCTTGACACACCTCTGCCACGCCTCTGCCAACGCTCTGAGACACGCCTCCGCGCAGCGCCTCCGCGCCGAGCTCTGCACACGCCTCGGCCAAGCCTCGCCATGCTGCGCACACGCCTCTGAGACACGCCTCTGCACCGCCTCGGACACGCTTCTGCACGCTCTCTGCCACACGCCTTCTGCCACACGCTCTGAACACACCTCTGAGACACGCCTCTGCCACAATCGCCGCCTCTTCCACACCTCTGAACACGCTATGCCCGCGCTCTGAGACGCGCTCTGCCACACGCTCGCGCCAGCTCTGCCACACCTCGCGACAAGCATCGCGCCAATGCTGCCACAATACGCCTCTGAAACGCTCTGCACACGCCCCAACCACACGCTCTGGCAATTGTTCTGCCAACGCCTCCGAGACACGCTGCCACACGCTCTGCCACGCCTCTGCTCTGCCACATGCCTCTGCCACACTCCTCTGAGACACGCCTCTGCCACGCCTCTTGCCACACGCCTCCGCCACATGCCTCTGCCACACGCCTCTGCCACATGCCTCTGCCACACTCCTCTGAGTCACGCCTCTGCCACATGCCTCTGCCCACCTCATCACAGTACGGTTTATCTGACCATGAGAACTGATTGTCTAACTTTGGCCCCCCTGCGCCACCAAAGTTGTATCAATAATCAAATTTAGGTCCCAAGCTTCCTTTAACGGATGTTTAGTACTAAAAAAAATACATTTGGTTTTGGAAATGTTTAGAACTAATTTATTCAATTTATTCAACATGGGACAAATCATTTACAAAAAATGAAAATAAAAGTGGACCCAAACAGCTTCCCTGTGGAATACCACAAGGTTTACTACAAACTACCAATTCAAATACTTGCTGAGTTCTGCCTTTTAGTAGCTTTTCAACTCATTTGCTCAACACAAAGAGAATATTAATGATGAACGTACACTTTTATTTACTATTATTTAGATTCAGATTCAAAGGGATCTAGCACCTATAGGAATGTACAAGTTGTGTTAGAAGAGCCAATCCCAAACTAATAATGTAAAGGTGGAACTTTTATGAATTTATATTTTGGATATTTTCATAACCTCCATCTGCAATGATGAGATAATCAAATTCTAGAACGTGAACTCAAACCGTTTCAGAGTCCGTGCAGAGGAAGAGAAGAAGAAGTGCCCACAAACTAAACAATCTTAAAAGTCTACAATAACACAATAACACACAAAAACACAATAACTCAATAACACAATAACACAATATACAGATACAAAGGTGACTTACTGTCATTTTGAACGCCCTAGGATGGAGGCCTTCTCCATCTGGAGGAGCGGTTCTTCACTGCGGAAGGGGGAAAAGCAGAGTCTTCACTGCTGGAGGTTCTTCACTGCTGGAGGGCCTTCACTGCTGGAGGTTCTTCACTGCTGGAGGTTCTTCACTGCTGGAGGTTTCTTCACTGCTGGAGGGTCTTCACTGTGGAGGGTCTTCACTGCTGGAGGGTCTTCACTGCTGGAGGGTCTTCACTGCTGGAGGGTCTTCACTGCTGGAGGTTCACTGCTGGAGGTTCTTCACTGCTGGAGGTTCTTTGTTTTGTCTCAGTCTATTCTGCCCACCACGTGAATGTGCCACTTCTGTTTCTGGCGCTGAATTTACAGCCACAAACACACCCTGTGGGCTGAGCATAACCATGTGGGCGGAGCATAACCCTGTGGGTGGAGCATAACCCTGTGGGCGGAGCATAACCCTGTGGGCGACAAGCATTAACCCTGGGGTGGGAGGCATAACCTGTGGGTGGAGCATAACCCTGTGGATACCTTTGGAGGAGCATAATGATGAGACTGGATGGAGCATTATGACGCGGTTTTATGATTTTTACAAATAGCAATGAAAATTATAAATACTGATACTAATGTGACTCTTGACTACTACAGGTTGTACAGTAGGATCTACTGTACAACTGTTTGCTACTACAACTACTACTACAACTACAACTACTACAACTACTACTACAACTACAACTACAACTACTACAACTACTACTACAACTACTACAGCTACAACTACACAGTACTACAAATACTACAACTACTACAGCTACTGCAGCTACTACAACTACTACAACACTTTACACTACTGCTAGCAACTACTACAACTACTGCAGCTACTACAACTACTACACAACTACATACAACTACTACAACTACTACACAACTACTAGAGCTACTACATAATCCCTTTGTCTGAGACAGGCGCTTTCAGGCAAGGACAGGATTCTGGTCCCAAATGAAATGAAGGTCAAATGATTAGGGTGTGCGTACCTATGTTCCCCTGGACCCATGTTTCGATGACCCACGCTTTTCAATGAATAGGGTCAGGGAACATAGGCTCAGGGGAAATGTCAGGGAGAATAGGTCCAGGGGAACATAGGGGAACATCAGTCAGGGGAACATAGGTCCAGGGGAACATAGGTCCAGGGGAACATTAGGTTCAGGGGAACATAGGTCCAGGGGAACATAGGTCCAGGGGAACATAGGTCCAGAAGGGAACATAGGTCCAGGGGAACATAGGGCTGACCCCAATGATTCTGTTCAAACCAGTCGCTCTTCAGTCCTCCAGAAGCTGTTTTTTCAAGTATTCTTAATTTTAAGTAGTATTTTGTAGTGGTATTTTGTGCTGCAGAGTGTTCTGGAGGACCAATGTGTCCCCACCCCGTCTCTAGGTCAGTCAAACTCAAAGACATTTCCAATGTATATTGGAAATACAATAGTGCAAACAAACCAATCTATCTATCTATCACAATCCATACATTGAGGATACATCAGGAAGTTGGTTTTACATTAGATTATCAAGAAAAACAAAGATCAAACAGAATAAACCAAGTCTGTCGCCGGTCTAATGAAGTGTATAAAACGGACGAGAAGACCAGGACTGAACCAAAACTAAAACAACCCGGCGTATCTACACGCAAAGGCAAGTTTTAATTGTAGAGCACAATTCATACCACGCAAGGCTCGGACTAGTGCAAAGCAGACCTGGACCAAGACCAGGTTTTAAAACTCAAGACGAAACCAACCTCTCAGGACTATCGTACAAGAAGAAACATGAATAAACTATAAAGCAGGACTAAAACAGGACTAACACGAGGGTCAATGGAGGACTCGCATCTAAGGCATGGACTACAACAGGTCCAAGGACAGTATAAGTACAGGCGTCCAAAGCAGGTACAAGCAGGCAAGCAGTCAGGCAGGACTAAACAGCAGCAGGACCCAAAGCGGACTAAGGGACTAGTTCCAGCAGTAGGAGTATTATAAATAATGTCATTAGAACATTTGGTTCAAATGATATTAAAAAACAGTAGCTGACTAGAAAAAAAAGCTACACTTTGCATTTTAGTTCTCTTCAGAAGCAAACAGCTCGTCCCTAGGCAACAATGCACAAAGGTATCCATGCATGTTTTGGGAGTTCTCTGACCTGCAGCAGTCATTAAAAATAGCCCACTGAGCATTGAAAATACTCAAAGTAATGAAAAATTGGACAACGGGAAACAGTTCCTGAAAGCACTAAACCGGAGACAACGGATCTGCACCTAGAAATCATGCATGTATTTGTATCTTTCCTTCTGCTCCATGAAGTCACGTTTAAGATGTCAAATGTGTTTGATTACAATCCCATCACAATTATTCACGGAGCAATTATTAGTTTATGAATGTATAAGACGCCGGCCTCCAAATTGGCAAAAGTGCAGGCACCAGTCCCGGAGGGAGATCGCGGGCCCACGGCTCTTTCATACCTTTCAGTAACGGCAAAGCAGCGACACATCCCGCAGCCATCACGCCACAGTGGTGCTGACGTACTGTTGCCACCTCACCGCAGACGCTTTCAATCCAACAAAACGAAGCCCGGAAAAACCCGCTGTCCCTCAGTACGGTGCTGTGCACGTAGGTTGCGTGCAATGGTAGATGCCTCGGTTAAGCAGAGTACAGGGCAGCTTCCAAAACACGCGGAGCACCGACGGTCCTTACGCATGTGTACATTTACCACACACGCCAAGTCATCCACAGTGAAGGCTCAGTTATTTACTGTGTCTGCAGTGCAGGTCACACGTGTGTGCTTTGACAGAGGCAGTGTTTCAGAGGAACTCACGGGGCTCTTGGGCACGCCAAGACCAGCACCGCAGAGTGTTGCTGTCTAGAGTGTCACGTCAGTGCGCGCTGCACGCAAATCCGTGCTTGCAGCCGCACTGCAGCGCATTACAACGTACGGTGTAAGAAGAAAATGTATCATATATTTTTTATTGATGGGAGCCAACTGGACCGCGGGCCAGGACCAAATTGGTTTCAGGGTTCTTAGGATCTGGCCCATGCGGGTCCACCATCTGGAGACAAAAAAGGGAGAAGAGTGCAAAAAAAATAATTTCGAGTCATAGATGTCCTGACTCTAGGCACCAGCAGGAGGCCGCTCCATGTTTAGTCCTGACTCTGGCACCAGCTGGAGGCCGCTCCATGTTTAGTCCTGACTCTGGCACCAGCAGAGACGCATGCGGGCTCCACATTTAAGTTCCTTGACTCGTGCAATGATGGCACCGTCAGTTAGTTGAACTCTGGCACTTAGATCAGTGGTCTTAGTCCTGAGCTGTTGCTCATACGCTTATGGATCCATGTTAACCTTGCTACGAGGCACCAGCAGAAGGGCCAGTCCATGTTTTATGTCGCGAGTGTCGTGAGCATGGCATTCGTGCATTACGTTATGCATCTACTCATTATGATGTGTTAATTTCATACAACCTATACGCGCAGCATTGTAGAGCTTGAACAGAAGGCGGTCCCAGGACTGATCCTTGGGGCACCCCACAGGTCAGGGGCATGTGGTCTGAGACAAAAGTACTTCCTGTCTTTCCAGATAGGACTTTAAACCAGTTTAGGGCAGTGCCAGTGATGCCACACCCAGTCCTCTAGTCTCTGTAAGAGTGGTCCCATGATCGACAGTGTCAAAAGCAGTCACTCAGATCTATACAGAAATGTAACGACTGATTGGCTTTGGCTCCGCTGTTTCAGTGTTCAGGAAGTGGATGTCATTTGTCACGCCTGACAACCAGCAGTCTCCAGTTGCTGTGATGAAGGTCTAAAACCTGACTGGAAAACATATCAATGAGTGTTTATTAAGGACGGAAATCAGGTGAACTGTTGGTAAACAACCTTTTCAAGGACTTTGCCCAAAATGAAATGGCAGATTAGAGATGGGCCGGTAATTACTCAGTACTGCGGCATCAAGACTGCTCTTCTTTAGGAGAGGCTTTATGACCGCAGTTTTCAAAGACATTGGGAATGTTCCAGATTGAAGCGGACATGTTAACTATTTGAGTGAGTGGTGCTAACAAAGTGTTCAGCACAGACTTTAGAAATCTGGAGTGTAAGACGTGGAGGCAGCATGTAGATGAACTCAGACTGGTGATGATCTTGTAGGGGATTTTACTAGTACAAGTACTGTAAAGTTATTCATGTCCTCCCACTTATGAAAGGGCGACATTCAAAGCTGATGATCATCGATTAAAGAATCAAATTGTATCGAGATTTCAAACATGACACACTGCATAAATGTGAGTATGTTTGTTATTATATTTTCAGCGTAATTTGGGGCACCAGCCATTGATTAGGCATTAAAGAATTCTATAATCAAATATCTAAATGTATTAATTTATTAAATAATAATTTTGCTCGTTAATCTGAAGGCTGGTGAGAATTTAACCGTGACATTGACCCCTTTTCTGGAAATGAATGAACACTTTACCACATTTTTACCAAGATTTCAGGGGTCTGTGTTCTCCTTTGCTCTGAGGCGTTCCTCAGATAAAAGGGGCGTTGCACTGATTCTCCGATGAGGCTGGTCTGAAGAGATCCTGGATCAAAGTTTAGTTGTAGCCTTGAAAAGTTGCTTTTGAAAAAGGTCCTTTGCTTGAGTTTGCATGATGCAGTTTAAAGCACGTAGAAGAAAACGGGCACAGATTTAAGGGAGAGAAAATTAGCTTCCGCGGGCCTGTTTCTCTGGAATGTTCTTTGTTCCGTGGGTTAGCTTAGCATTGCTAGGCCAGAGATAAGCTCTGCGGTTGAGAGACTTCCTTCTCAAAGATCTTATAGAAGGTTTGAGTTTGTCTTCTCCTCTCCCTCACAAACCCCTGGGGAGTTGATTTTAGCGCTAGTGTTTGACCAATCAGAACGCATGCTGTGTCAGAGTTGAGTAGAGAAAAAGATCTGGAATAATGCAGCCCTTGTTTAGCATTGATATTAGGCCACATAGTTACAAAGGTAAAATTGTTCAAAAGACAAGTTACGAAATAGTTAAATGAACGTGCAGAACACAATAACATTATCGGTCAGTAAATTTATCTTGTGGACAAAGTCAACAATCAGATGATTGTTTTCTAAAACCGCTTGTGTCTTTTTAGCGTTTTAGCTTATTTGTCATTTGGAGAGAAATGGCTCTGTGAGTTCATTTTAAATCCAAAAAGTAGTCCATTCGATCTGGAAAAACGTTTATACCAAGTTCAAAGCATGAAGTTTTCTGCTCCTGCAGAGACACCATAACTCTCCACGTGGGGGGTTCGTACTGGTAACCACTTATCCTAACTCAATGGCAACATTAAGAGGTCATACTGCAGGCTCACTACAAGAAGAATCCCATGATCGAACAGCACAGAGACTTTAGAAATCTGGAGGTAACACATGGAGGCAGCTTCGTAGATGACCTCAGACTGGTGATGATCTCCTGGACAGTTTTTGTCAGTTTACAGGTGCAACGTGCAATGAGCTCTACAGTGTGGGTAGGTGGTTTGAGGGTTATTTTTTGCTATTAGTAGAATTTATAGCATGTGTAAATGCCCTGAACTTTGTCAATTAAAGATGATAAGGCAACACTCAATTACCACCTTGGACGTGGAACTGAAGTTCTGCACGGCGGCTGAGCTGCGCCCAGGGTTTGTTCATCTGGTTTCTGTCTGTTTAAATGATTAATTAAATCATAATAATATAATAAAAAAGGCATCACACGCACACACCACTACAAAACATACACCACGTACGCACACAGACACCACAGCACAAACTCACACACACACTAGCTACCACCACACACACTCGCACACCACACTCAACACCACATACCATACAAACATACACAAAACACACACTCGCAACACCAACACTCACCAACACACATACCGCACACTCACACGCAACACACAACCACACACACATCTCACACACGACACTCACAAACACTCGCAACTACACCACATACACAACACACACTCACACCCCACACTCGCAACAACATCACAACACACAAACAATACACACACACACAAACATACCACACACAATCACTACCACACTCGCACACACCACATACAAACTACACACAACCATCACATACACACACTCGCGACACTCACACACACTCACGACACAAACACACACATACTCGGAAGCCCTCTCCTACAGCGTTCCTGGACGGTCAGGTCAGGTCAGGTCCAGGTCAGACATTTTCATTTAGTGAATACAATTTGCAAAACCAATTTATCTTGATTAACGAGGCAATTTGTCTTACATTTGGAATTTATCAAGAAGAACAAAACACAGTCTGTGCCGGTCTGAACCAGTAAAAAGAAGCTGCTGGCTCTGACCTGAACAGGTTAGACACTGACCCCTCAGATGGGTGTGGTTCCAAATTGCTATCGAATCGTGACCACTTGCACCCGTCGTAAAGAGCACGTAGCGGCGCTCTTGATGTCTTTAATACGACCTTAAGGTGACTGTTTCTGAAGTTGTGTATTTGTATGGGTTTACTTGCGTCACATATTGCATAAATCACAATCCTAAGTGGGATTGGGGGCCTCAACCAAAATATTTTCTGTTTTTGTGGCATTTTTAGATGCATTTTAGATACAATAATATTTAACTCAGTTATCTATGTATTTATATTATTTTAATATATTTAAATTAAAGGGGCTTTCGCACATTTTTTATTATATATAATAGTTTTAACAACTCGTCACTTTAAGACTCAATGTCACTGACATTTAAAATAAGTGAAATCTCAGTCCATAAACGCTCCATCAGGACACAGAGAACAGTGGAACTATTAAACATAAACAACATTTAAACCAATCGATCCCCACGTGAAGCAAGATGGCTAAATGTACAAACAATATATATAAATCATATTTAAACATTATATTAATCTTTTTCAAAGTTATCTGTTTTTTATGATTACACACTGTGCAATAATCTGCTATCTGTACCTTTGTTGCAACACTTACGAAACATTTCCCCATTTGTGGGACAAATAAAAGGTGATCTTATCTTATCTTATCTTTAAACTGCCGATCAGATCAAGTGAATTTCGTGTCAGGTTTAATGTGGCAGGTCCCAGATTTTAGTCGCTCAAAAATACACATTCTGAAACCTTCTTAACAAGAGAAAGACCATATTGTCCCCAAGGGAACGTTTGTCTTGGGCTCCAAAGACCAACTCTGTTTAAACGACTGGAGAACTTCAGCTAAACCTGACAGAACATTATGTTTGTGTATTTTTAAACACAGTCAAGCTAACGGCTAGCATGACTCAGATGACCGACGCGCAGCAGTCACAGAAGCTCAGGCGTTTACCATGGAGACGTTTTGGTCTGAACACCTTTACAAACTCATCCAGGGCCTATGGTTAAAGGGCCTATGATGAAAGGGCCTGTGGTGAAAGGGCCTACGGTGAAAGGGCCTACAGTGAAAGGGCTGGTGGTGAAAGGCCTATGGTGAAAGGGCCTACGGTGAAAGGGCCTACAGTGAAAGGGCCTGTGGTGAAAGGGCCTAAGTGAAAGGCCACGTGAAAGGGCTACGGTGAAAGGGCTAAGTGAAAGGGCCTCGTGGCTACGTGAAAGGGCCTACGTTGAAAGGGCTAGTTGTGAAAGGGCCTACGTGAAAGGGCCTACAGTGAAAGGGCCTGTGGTGAAAGGGCCTAAGGGCCTGTGAAAGTGAAAGGGCCTATGCTGAAAGTATTATGTGCTTTATTTTTTTCACCAAGTGAAAATAAAATAAATGAAATGAGCTTGAACGCAGAGTAGATGAAATTAACCATGTCTTTAACCTGAACTGTCCCAGTGTCCCACTGTCCAGCAGTTCCATGTGTGTCACAGGGACAAATAAAGTTTCTCTTTAGGGCTGAAATATTATTCACAATTGAATCCAAATCACACAAAAACACTGTCCAGCTCTTGTTCTTTTATTTCTCTTATTGTTTCATCTCTTTGTCAATTGAAAAGGGCTCAGACACCTGCAGGTCCGCGGCGCCAGAGGGGCAGCAGTGAGGCGGCTCTGTCTGCGGCTGCGCGGAGGAACAACACGCGAAGAGTTTGAATATTTGTTGTGATTCTGCAGAAAACGCGCAGAAATCCCGGGTAAACGCGGGTACACGCGGGTAAATGGAGTCGTGTCGTGTCTGCTTGCGTCTCAGACCAAGTGTCCGGGGCTAAATACGTCTGCTGCACGCGGAGGGAACACGGAGGCTTCAAAATCAGGTGAACAACAGCAGCAGCAGCAAGGCCCTTTGTCCAAATGTGTGTCACGTGATGTAGAAACACACATTCTGACACGCACAGAAATGTGGACACACAACTTTGACTTTTAGCTGCAGAAATGTCCACACACTTTCACACAAATGACACTTTTGTGACGTGAAAAAGCACTTGTTGAGGCACAAACCTGACCTGACATGAGCTTTTTGTCCAACTTTTTGTCTTTGCTGTGGTGTCGGGAGGGCATCTGACTTAATGCTGTGCTGTTTCAGTGTGACCGATGCTGCAGACGTTTGGAGTGCAGACCTCGCAGGCGCCACGCAGACCTCTGCAGCCGCCAAGCAGACCCTGCAGCCCACTCGCAGGCGCCGGACCTCGCAGGCCGCCGCAGACGCCGCAGACATCGGCAGGCGCCGCAGACCTCGCAGACCTCGCAGCGCCGCAGACTCGCAGGACCTACTCGCAGGCGCCGCACGACGTCGCAGGTGCACGTCTTATACCTGCTTGTGCGTTTGCTTTTTGTCCTCTCTTCCTCTTGACTTTTGTTTCATCTCTGTTTGTTTTTCGACTCAGAAACTTCGTCTGAACTCGCCCGAGGACTTGTGTCTCCAGCTGAGGTTTGTCTCCTCGTTTTACCGGGTTTAAAGTACGTTTGGTTAGTGATGTCACGAGTCAGCTGTCCCTGCGCCGAGTATTGAGAATAATCATCACATTTAACCATTATTATTATTATTATTATTATTATTATCACAAGCAAAACGACTCTAAAAACCGACATTTTCATTGTGTTTTCTTAACGACGGTGCACGACCCGCTTGTGACACTCCCAAACAGTCCAGAAACTCTTTAATTGTTACCAGATAAAATGATCATTTCTAAACCCTTTGGACTGGACCAAAGGGTCACAGCTCGAGTGTTAATTTCTTTATTACTTTGTTTATCACTTTATCTTCATTATTTTTTATTAGATTATAGTTTATTAGAACTTGGAAAATTAAAACGTTACACCCTGGCAAAATGAAAATATTTACAGTTGTATATAGTTTATTACTCGGACCCGGCTCAGACCCGGCTGCAGACCCGCTCCAGACCCGGTTTAGTCCTGGTTTCGAGACCCGGTTTTATCCTGGTTCAGACACGGCTTCAGACCCGGTTTAGGCCCGGTCTGCAGACCCGGTTCAGACCGCGATTCAGACCCGGTTCAGACCCGGTTCAGACCGGTTTCAGACCTGGTTCAAGACTGGTTCAGACCTGGTTCAGACCTGGTATCCTGGTCTCCTCTTCAGCTCTGGCAGACGTGTGTTTTGGAGGCTGCAGTTATGGACTCGCCCTGTTACGCGCGTCGGCCTCTCTGGTTCAATAAGCTCCTGGACCTCACTAAAGATGGCCGCCGCCGACTGCCAAACAGGAAGTGAAAGCAGCTCCTGTTACAAGAAATGGAGCCCGACAGCACTCCTGGCGTGCTCAACGTAAACATTTTTCTCTCTTAAACTCGTTCTGCGTTTTACTGCTTAAACCTGTGGTGAGTCGCCCCCTGGTGGTTACTCCTGTGGAACTGCAAGAGAAACGTCCTCTGATGAAAAGCCTTCGGCTCGGGCTCTTCGCCCTGATTGGTTACGAGTGGTCACATGGTACACTAACTTCCACTAAAGCGGCTCCCGGGCTTGATTTTAACTAAAGTTAGTTTTAATTCGCTTCATAATAAATATTAATAGTTCACAGAAAAATATCAACATTGTTCTGACCACTAATAGACGGCGATAAAAACTGACAACCGACACATTAAGATAGAACTGAACGTTCACCACAAATCTAAAAAAATGAACCGTAAAAGTCACTTCTTTAAAAACGAACAAAATGCTCTTTTAGTTTACTTTTGAACACATTGTGGTCTTGCAGGAGAAGATTTAACGGACGAGTCCAACCAAAGAACCAGCAACGGCCAGGACTTAGACCGGGAACACCAGGTAAACCGGAGACCAGTAAGACCGACCAGGTAAAGACCAGGCACCAAGGTAAACCGGACCAGGTAAGACACGCGACCAGTAAGATCCGGGACCAGTAAGACCGCGACCAGGTAAGACCGGCGACCAGGCAAGACCGGGACCAGGTAAGACCGGGACCAGGTAAGAACCACGGGACCAGGTAAGCCGGGCCGAGGCCGGGGCTCAGATCCTGGTCTTGTCTCTGACCTGGTCCTGGTCCTGAGTTCAGATCCAGTTATAATCCGCTCTCTTCTCAGACTTGGAGCCTCGGCAGCAGAACGGCGCAGACTTTGGTCACGACAAAAGAAAAGAGTTCCAGGATCTTCTCTCATCAACCCTGGAACTAAAAGTACGACTCTGGTTTGGTTCTTTTGGTTGCTTTGGGTCTGGATTCTTTTGTTTGGTTCTTTGGGTCTGTTCTTTTGGTTTGGTTCTGTTTGGTTCGTTCATTTGGTTCTTTTGGCTTGGTTCTTTTGGTCTGGTTCTGTTTAAAACGTGTTTTTGTTTCAGAAAGCGTGAAGCGACCGGCGTGGCCTTCGACGACCCAGACGACGACTGAACTTTCGCTCAAACCTTTTAATCCTTTTAGATTTCACTTTTAAAACTGGATAAAACGTGAAGCTGTTAAACTATTTATGATTTTACATCATGTCAAAAATAAAGAATATTATATTTTAAAACGTGTCATTGTCTTGTGTCTGTTTAACAAACTTTACTGAGCGTTACAAAGAGTCTTTAAAGCTTAAAGCTCGTGTCCAGAAGAACACGGCAGGTTTAAATACACTTTTCCACTAGATTCAGAGGCAAGAATAATAAATATTATGTTTTATTAAGAAAAACAAGATGAACTGATAAATAAACTGTTGTTTCTGAAAACCAAAAACCAGCACTTTTTCAACAAGACTTCTACATTTTACTCTTTAAAGTTTTCTAAATCGGTGTGAAATACGACTCACTCTAAAAGCACATTTTAATGACACACTTTTGACTTGAGTTCTTTGTCTGCTTCTGACTCAGTACTTTTTGCTTCAGTCACAAATGAGGCCTGTAGTGTCCGGCAGAGGGCGCAGTCTCTGAATCTGCGCTTGGCTTCCGGTCTGTGTGGCGGGAAAACTTTCACCGCATAAACAAACCCGAACCAAAGTCTGGACCCTGGACTTTGGCCCCTCCTGCGCCCGCGCAGAGTGCACTGATCCCGGGCAGACTCTGAGCCTTTCCCCGGTGCCTCCGCTCCTCCTGTGCCCGCGTAGAGTGCACTGATCCCGGGCAGACTCTGAGCCTTTCCCCGGTGCCTCCGCTCCTCCCGTGCCCGCGCAGATTGCACTGATCCCGGGCAGACTCTTAGCCTTTCCCCGGTGCCTCCGCTCCTCCTGTGCCCGCGCAGAGTGCACTGATCCCGGGCAGACTCTGAGCCTTTCCCCGGTGCCTCCGCTCCTCCTGTGCCCGCGTAGAGTGCACTGATCCCGGACAGACTCCGAGCCTCTCCCCGGTCCCTCCGCTCCTCTTGTGCCCGCGCAGAGTGCACTGATCCCGGGCAGACTCGGAGCAATGTCCCGGGTCCTGAACGGGATCGTGGCCGTGTGTCCGGACCTCGGCATCGGGAAGAACGGAGACCTGCCCTGGCCCCGGCTCAAGTAAGGACTAAACCAGGACAGATACATTTGGTGTTAAAACACAAAACTGTTTCGTCGTTGTCGTTGTTTTAATTTATTTTTTGTTTTAGTTTTGTTTGTTTTTTAATTGTTAAATCAAAAAGTGTTGTATTATTTAAAAAAAAATCTTTATTGTACATTGAAAACTGTAATTTAAAAATGTAATCCTTTTGTAATGTAACAAATGATGTTTGTTTGTCTAAAGGTGACGTTTGTCTAAAGGTTTGTCTGGACTAAACCAACTCTAAAACACAAAGACACATTATTAAACCTAAATGTCATCATCAAAACACCTTATTCATAAATATTCTCAGATTTACACTTAATTTGGTTGAAATGTGAATAATAGAAATAATCTTTTGAGTCAAACATTAAAATAAACCTTATTGCAGCTTTATTTGGGGCACTCAAAGTTATGAATGGTAAATTAATGTTTTTTTCTTTTGCAGTAACGAGTTCAAACACTTCCGGAGGCTGACATCGACTCCGTCTGAAGAAGGTGAAGTTTGATCTGTAAAACTCTGAAGTAAATGATCTGTGAGACGCGTGAGGAACACCTGAGGACTTAGACCGGGTTCAGACCTGGTTATGACCTGGTTCTAGCTCAGACCTGATTCTGACCTGATTCTGACCTGATTCTGACCTGGTTCTGACCTGGTTCTGACCTGGTTCTGACCTGGTTCTGACCTGGTTCTGACCTGGTTCTGACCTGGTTCTGTTCAGGTAAACAGAACGTGGTGCTGATGGGCAGAAAAACCTGGTTCTCGATCCCTGAGAAAAACCGACCTCTGAACAACCGGATCAACATCGTCCTGAGCCGGGAACTCAAGTAAGACTTGGATCCGGACCCGGACTTGGACCCGGACCACATGACCCTGACCCTGTGTCTTCTGCAGAGCGCCCCCTGCTGGAGCGCATCACGTGGC